>OX388312.1:8195211-8516806 GCA_947579605.1 Athripsodes cinereus | reverse complement strand
TTTTGACACGATTGGTTGTAAATATTGTTACCAATAGACACAAAAGTTTTTTTTATTATTTTTAATATACCATCACGCCATATTTCACAAGTCGAAGAGCCAGCGGACTAACTGCGTGTAATAAAGATGCATATTGTCCTCTCCGTACAGATAAAAATTAAGATTTTCAGGATGTGGTAAAAATATTTATAATACCTAAATGAATGAATTTACTTATGATAGAGAGTTTCGTGAAGTTTTCGACAAATAAAAGGTATTTCACCGTACTGTAAAAGTCTGGTGCTAGAAAAATATCACATATTATTTTACGAGTAGAGGTAGAGTCTCGGCCTCGTGAACATGGGGTCCGTGGTTCGATACCAGGTGCCGGCAAACTCCCCTTTCACGACACAAGCTTTTAGTAGCTTACTGTGAAAGGTGTATAAGGTTGTATTTGGGTTTATATCAAAAACCCAGATATATCTTTTTTTTTTCAAAAAAAAAAATCCTAAAAGTCTTAAATTTAATTGCCAAATTGAGAACGAATTGCGTGTCGTGATAGAGAGATGGAGAGCCTGCACCGATAAGTGATCAGAATTCCAAATTACTGGACCAATTTTAAATATTTTGCAATTTTTTACAATTCTATTTTATCTTTTTGACAATTTGTATTTTTTTTAATGATTTTTATGATTTATAGCGCCTGACACGCCATACGAATATATACTGAACCAGTCAAATATCAAATAATATTATACATTATGAAGATAATGGATTATACTATTTTTGCCTTATATATAGTACAGTAGAAACATTATTTGCTCGTCTTAAGATTTTCAATATTTTGAAATTAATAGAGGGAATGTAATTTTTTTTTATATAACCTTATTATTTTATTTTATTTTTTAAATATATTTTTCTTTTTATATATACACGTATTCAATTATTCACACGCTACCCATACTTCAACAAACTTATCTCTTGACTTTTTCATCAACATTATTTCTGTACGTAATATAAAATTGTTTCCTGTTAGTAAATATTGCACAGAACAGTGAAATGTTTACGCTCGGGTGTTTTCTATTTTGTGGGATGCACACAGCTTGCAGTTGCACCACATTGTATAATAAATTAATAATATGTATCTACATTAGCATGTTGTACTTGCTTGGCTCTGTAATAATATCATGTTAAAATAGTATTTATTTTACTTACTTATTTCTGTTCTATACATGTGTATAGTTTTATATTCAACCCATTTGTATGAAATTCACTGTTTATAGGAGTCATTAAAATTATACATACATAAATCCTTGGACTCCTGAAATATCAGTTATCTAGAAATAAGTTCTTTGGACAAGTTCACTGTTTAATAGTATTCATTGTAAGAAGTGTAAGTACAGGATTGGTCTCCCACTCTCTTCTGTAAGTTTTTGAGTGTCCTGTAAAAGGCAAATGTTAGAAAAAATAGAGACATTTTACATCTTGAATTCAGCGCTGAGGTCTGCCAACCATCCTGAATGTCTTCATTTTTGTTGGTACAGAGAGGGCAGGTTGCATGTTTATTACATGCAGATGATCTGCTAGCTATCCTACGTGTAGGATATGCCATAAGGGTGTAGATGGAAAGATAGATAGTAGTGTAACATTAATACACGCGAAAGTTTAAAATAATTTATTTATTTACTTATAATACAAAGAAAACTTTCAATAAAAGAAGAAAATATAAATAAATTTCGGCAGGTAAACAGTTGTTTTCTTCAAAATACATATCCAATGTTTAAAAAATATTATCTATCGGTTATCTACTTTGAAATATTTTTTGCTACTTCTTATTGTGGGATCATCAAAATATATTTTCAATCTCTCTCTAATAAAACACGCTCTTTTCCTTCTCAACTTTATCCTTTGTTGTCTACTTTATGTCACTGCTTTCCGAAGGTTTAATATCCTGTTGAGGTATTTCCATCTACTGTCGCTCTTCCCATTTTACATACATATAATATCTGCTAAAGATGTAACGTATATTCGACAATATCCACTGCCAATCAACTATCCGGTAAATCAATGGAGTAGACTAAGATTTTTACTCATCCTCATTATAATATGTCGTGTAGTGTTGATTTAACCTTTATCCGACGTTGACTATCAATTGCAAAAATGTGATCCTATCTTGGGCAGTTCGAAACAGCTGCTCAACATTCCGCATACCTGTCCGTTCGTGTTATGCTGCAGATCCAGAAGATCTGCGTTCTTCCAATATCTCTTCGACTCTTGCTTTTACTCTTAATGAGCAGTTGCAGTAACTTGTTCGCCTCTAATAAATAACATTTTCTAATGAGTCGGATATTATTTAATATTTACCAACTGTTAGGATATCCAATCATAACATAAGATATATAGAAAAAGCACACAGATCAAGCTAGTCCCAAACTGATTTACGAAACTTTTATCATTCTTCATTTTGCCCTGGCCGGGAATCAAACTCGAGGTCTAGTGACTCAAAGGCAAGAACGTTACCTACAGGGCTACACCGGCTGTCTGTGGTGTATTTGGGAACTAAAAATAGTCCTTTTGTACCTACTTAGGATCGAGAAACATATTGTGATGGGATCGACCAAATTATACCGACCGTGATCAAATACCCGGTCTTAGATCTTGCCAAATATTCCTAATCCTATATCCGGATAAATAGATAACCGATACATGTCTATTATCTACTGATATGTATTATCACTCTATTGGTTAGTCGTCAGCTGATGTCAAACACAACAGGACTCGATTCAAATATACCTACATCCAATATATGAAAAATAAAGTAACAAAGCATATTTTCATTTCACTGCTTTTTACTCAAATAACATCGATAATAATAACAATAATAATCGTTTTTGTTCTTTTTACTGGCAATAGCTTTGTTCAAACTTCAATTCAATTTATTTGATACTTATAGTTCCTTTTACCACATTTGTTCTTACGGCCGGTTCCATAATAAAAGATAAAGTTACTTTAACGATAAAGTCATTTTAATTTTTAAAGTCAATTTTACTTCCACGGATCCCATTTTTTTAAATATCTGGCTATCCAACCGCTGTCGAGTGATTTGCGCACGGGTTTTATAAAAAATAGAGTGGAGAAGATCAAAAGTAAAAAAAGTATTTTCAAAACTTCCAGCCAAATTGTTTTTTTCCCCTACACCATGCTGCGATGGTTACTTGTAGCGAACGGGCAACACTAGATATTCACTGTGTCGGTGTTAAGGTAGTAGAATTCCATATCGAAAAAATAAAACAGGTGTTTTATTCTACTAAAGATTATATTTTGTGAGAGAGACGTCTTTCGTCTTATGAGGACATTGTCAATCAATGTCAATCAATGATTGACAATGTCCTCATAAGACGAAAGACGTCTCTCTCACAAAATATAATCTTTAGTAGAATAAAACACCTGTTTTATTTTTTCAACACTAGATAGTTTTGTTGTGGTCAGCTGGTATGACGTCAGGAATCGGATTTTGATAAACTGATAAGAATTATCACAATTCCAAATCATTCTAATTCTCGCTGCCCGGCTGACCACACATACTCTTACATTTTCTTTGTATAACTTTTATTGTAACATAACTTAATTATTTTAACTTTTAATTATTATAGCTATAATTTTTTTAACTTTTAATTATTATAAAGTCTATCAAGTGTAATTTTTAACTACTTATTTTCATGATTTTTGTTCTTGTTTTTTGCTTTTGATTTGAGTAGGGTAAAGTATGTATTGTTATTATTTACTAGCAACGTGTTCGTCATACGCTTCGGTAATTTGCGGGACCTTGATTGGTTTGTTTGATGGAGAAATTTGAATGTTGATATTTGTTAGGTTGAACTGTTTGTGTCCCTTAATAAAATAAAAAAAATAACTGTAGTATTTCTAGTAATTGTTTTAAATATAAATAATTCTCTTTTATTATAACCGCGAGTTTCATTGGAAAGTTTGGTGTGTAGAAAACCTTTCTTATCCCGACAATCCTACTAAGGATTCTCTTTTCACAGCCTTCAGAACTGGAGTTAATCTCTCTTTACAATCTATCTTTATATTGGTATCTTACACATATAATCTCTCATATTACTTCATTGTTTCTCTAATTACTTCATACTATCATAATTTATGTAAAAAATAGTTACCAAGAGTTTTTGTAAATATTTAATACCTATAATAAAATCTAGTGTTCCGAAATTTAAGTGAGTTAAAGTATCTTAAATTAAAGTTAGTTTATGGAACCTTAACTTCACATTTAATATAAAAGACCTTTATCTTTTATGAAACCGGATGTAAGCTTTTTATAAACATAATACATGATTGCATGTATGAATAAAATACACGAGATGTATTACTACCAATATTAAATTTATTGTTTGTTTTTAAATAACAATGCAAATATAAAATATTTATAACATGTTTCAAATGAGAAAGTTAATAGGCTTATATGAAGCAATTAATAATAATAATAATTCTTGATCTTGCTCACGAAATCAAAGATATTTGGAGAACACCTACCACAATCATTGTGCCTATAGTGTTGTCTGTGAATGGTTTAATACCTAAGAGTCTGTCAAGCAATCTCAGAAAACTGGGAGTAGATGACAGGCTCAAATACAGCATGCAGAAGGCCGTACTTCTATCGTCCACCAGGATAGTAAGAAATTTTTGTCGCTGTAGCTCTGTAAGTGATCTCCCATGATTGTACTATTTCATAGAACATCATGGAAGAATCAACTCGAATAATGTTGGGGTTCTACATTTTGAATATAAATTTATTTAAATATTTTATGGTTTTTGTTTTTTAATGTTATATATTTAAAATTTATTGTTAATCTTATATTGTGTTTAAAATGTAGAATCTAATATTGTTTTGTTAAATAAATGAGATAATAATAATAATAAGAACACTTTATTGATCAGAAAAAAAATCATGAGCAATTGGCGAGCTTATTGCCTGGAGGCAATATCTTCCAGCTAACCAAATAATGAAGTACAAATTAAATAATGAAGTACAAAGAAGTAAACTCTTAAAATACTTTAGAATATGTGCCCTAGAATTTAGTTATCCCAAAAACTGGGGGTTGGATGAAAAAGCTCGGGAACCTTTGTACTAAACCATACACTTCAATATAACTTATTGATATATACATACTTTCGAGTACTCTATAAAAGTAATTAAGATTAAACTTGCAATATTAGAACTGATACAGTCTTATTCTTATTCTGTATTTCTGACAACTGCTTTGAAACTTACAATAAATTAGATTTAATGGATAGTTATTTTAAAATATGCAAATCAACAATGTCACACTAAGTTCCAACAATAACTTCAAGTGTTGACAAAACCATCAGTTAACCCAATCACTGACCTATTTTGGATTTGCTCTGGTTTACATTTAAGTTTTGGGTGAATTTATGTATTGAAAAATCAAAGTAAATAAGTGAAAGTGTTAAATTTGAGTTGGTGCATCGGATTGTTGGATCAATTACATGTGTGTGGCCCTCACAGGGTGCATTTTATTACATATAAAACATCAATTGACATATGTGTGTATCGTCGCAATTCCTGTCAGCAGTGGGTAGATAAACAGCTGCTGTCTAAAAACTACATAGCTCAAATAATTGATGGGAAAATTGTTATTGTTATTTTTTATTTAAAGGAATAACATTTATGCTTGCATTATGAACAGAGATCTCAGAAGTAAGCCAAAATCATCCTCTCCCGCATTACCTCGAAATGAAATATCAGACAGGCAGGGTGGAGATGTCAACCTGGTACAATTGCTGAATGAATTCAAGACAAGTATTGTGAACAAAATTGCAGAGCAGGTTGAGGAGATTCGACAGGAGATGATTAAATCTAACAGTAATGTGATTGAATTGTTGGAATCTAAATTCATGGCTCTAAGTAACAAGGTCGAGTATCTAGAAACTGAGAATCTTGAGTTGAAGAAGCGAATTGCGACCTTGGAGACGGGTGATTCTAGTGGATTGATATATGAGATGGAGGATAGACTGAAACGAAGAAATAATATAATTGTGTGCAACCTTGAGGAAAATAAGAATAATGACAAGTATGAATCCATTTCTCATGATAAAAGAATGCTTCAGGGTGTATTATGCAAGTTTGATGACACACTGAATGAAAGTAATATTAAATGTATACGTTTGGGAAGGAAAGTGCAAGATAAACCGAGGCCTTTGAAAGTTTTTCTGAACAACCAACAACAAGCTTTAAATATACTTAAACGAAAAAAAGAACTGCATAGTATTAATAAGGAAATTAGAATTTATGATGACCTAACACCTTCACAAATGTCTGAACTTAAGAAACTAAAAATTGAGCTTAATGAGAGAAGGAAGAAAGGGGAATCAGATATATATATAAAGTACATACAGGGAAGGCCTATTATTGAGACCCACAAGACCTCAAAAAACTAATCACCTATTATCAAAATACGCGCGGAATCAAAACAAAGCTGGATTTATTAAATGTAAATGTGTGTGGTATTGATTGTGATGTTATAGCACTGACGGAAACATGGTTGGATGCTGGGGTCTCTGATGCCGAACTTGGTTTTAACAATTTTAATATTTTTAGAGTAGACAGAAACTCGAGCAATAGTGGTAAAAGAAGAGGTGGGGGAGTCCTATTAGCGGTCAACAAGAAGTATACATCACGTTTAATTAAAACAATATATGATGATGTTGAGCAGGTGTTTGTTATTATAAAGATCAAGCATAAATCTAATATTATCATTGGTTGTACCTATATACCACCGTCATCATCACTAGATATTTACCAGCATCACTCTGAGGAGATTGAAAGGCTGACAACTGACTTCCCAAATGCTGGACTCTTAACCTTGGGAGATTACAATCTTCCGGAGATGTCTTGGTTGAGCGATGATCAAAATAATCCACGACCTAATCAATTATCACGAAGATCTAGTATTTTAATGGATATGTGCCATGTTGCCAACATGCGCCAAGTTAATACAATTACCAATATGAATAACACAATCTTAGATCTTGTATTGACACGAATGAATGGTGTATATGTCAGTGCATCTAGTGATGCTCTGCTTCCCGTGGACGGCCACCATCCACCTCTTGATATACGCGTACAATTAAACTATGAATCTGCTCGGAATACTGAACCCATGGTGTACAAAAATTTTAACAAGGGAAATTATAATGTAATAAATGATGCTCTTAACGGGATAGATTGGGGACAATTATTTAGTAATATGACAGATGTAAACACTATGACTGATGCTTTTTATGGTATACTTACTGATATAATAGAAACTTATATTCCTAATCAGAAAATATTCACATCGACATATCCTAGGTGGGTCACACGGGATTTAAGACTGTTGATAGAACGTAAAAAGATAGCTCATGCAATTTATAAATCCTCATTTGATTCTGATGACTATTTAGTTTTTAGTAATTTAAGGCGAGAATGTAAGAGACTTTCATCTCGATGTTATAATAACTACATTGATAATATTGAGGATTCATTGGGAAGTGGACGTAATCCAAAGGTATTTTGGAAGCATGTCTCATCGTTGAGTTCTGATACTGGGGATTCAATGGGGGTTAAACTGCCTGCGGAGATGACATATGGGAATAATTTTGCAAACAGTGACATAAATAAAGTAAATCTCTTGGCTAGTTTTTTTAAAACGGTTTATGCACAAGCAGTGGCACCGGCTAATCCTAGTAGAGCCATACAATCCTGTAAGCAGGGTGTCGACATGCCTAATATGTTGATTGACATTTCTGATGTTTCCCGAGTGTTGGTATCTCTTGATGTAAACAAGGGCCCTGGCCCGGATTCTTTACCTCCTGTTTTTTTTGAAAAATTGCTACTCTGCACTGTCTGTCCCTTTGCAGATGATTTATAATAAGTCATTAACCACTGGAGTTTTCCCATCTTCCTGGAAACGAGGTTTTCTAACTCCCATATTTAAGTCAGGTGAGAAAGGTTCGGTGGAAAATTACAGACCAATATGCATCCAGTCTATAGTTGCCAAAGTTTTTGAAGTCCTTGTCCTGGAGACGGTCTCACCATGCATAAGCTCTTATATCACAGCCAAACAGCATGGGTTTGTCCAGGGAAGATCGACTCTAACAAATCTTCTTTTATACAACAATTACATATCATGCGCAATGGCGAAGGGAAGTCAGGTTGATTCCATTTACACGGATTTCTCCAAGGCTTTCGATACAGTTAATCATGCAGTTCTGATAGGTAAACTTGAATGTATGGGCTTTGGAGAGATATTTGTGAGATGGATAGAGAGTTACTTATCGGAAAGAAAACTTGCAGTTAAGGTTGGAGGAACAGTATCACAGGAGTTTTTGGCGACTAGTGGAGTCCCGCAGGGCTCCCATCTGGGACCGATCCTTTTTGTTCTTTTCGTGAATGACATAGTTGATAGGTTGCATGGAGTAGAGGCTTTACTGTATGCTGACGACCTTAAAATATTTAGAGTAGTTCATAATATAGAAGATTGTGCTATATTGCAACACAATATTGATGTTCTATCAGGCTGGTGTGATGAAAACGGTCTATTACTAAATGAAAAAAAATGTAATGTTATGCGCTTTACTAGATCAAGGGAGAGACTGGTTTTTGATTACAAACTTGGAACGGTTGTTCTAAATGCTCTCTCAGAAGTAAGGGACCTCGGTATCATTTTCGATGATAGGCTGAATTTCATAAAGCACATACAGAGCATAAGGGATAATGCAAATAGACTACTAGGTTTCATATTTATATACCATCACGGCATATCCCACAAGTGGGGTAGCCAGCAGATCAGCTGCATGTAAGAAACATGCAAACTGTCCTCTTCGTGCCAAATATAAAATCAAGACATTCAGGATGGGTGGCAAACCTCATCGCTGAATTTAAGATGTATAATGTCTTAATTTTTTCGAACACCTGCCTTTTACAGGACACTCGAAAACATATTTATTTCATATTTAGAATGTCAAAAAATTTCAAAAGAATTGAAACATTAAAAATAGTATATTGTGCTTATGTTAGGAGCCAACTAGAGTATGCGACCACTGTCTGGTCCCCAAATTACGCTGTGCACATCAATACTATTGAAGCAATTCAACATAGATTCTTACGACACGTGAACTACCGCCTGGGTATTCCCATTGATGGGCTGAACTATGATTTTTTGTTGATGGAGATGAGGCTCGTTAGCCTACATGATCGCAGATTGTTGTTCGATCTCCTTACACTGAAGAGAGTAGTGACTGGCTCTCTGAATTGCCCAGAGTTGCTTAGCTTAGTAAACTTGCGTGTCCCGAGTCGTAATACCAGAAGTCAGGCATTGTTCTATGCTGCGGGATCATCATCCAATTATATCTATTACTCATCGATGAATCGACTCCATGTAATAGGGAATAATTACAGTGAGATCGATATTTTCAACGATTCGGAGTACACTGTGAGGAGATGTGCTGTGAGCAGGTTTATGCGAGGGTACATGCTTTCCGTTGAGAATCCCCTGTAGTTACTACTGTCATGTTTTTGTATTCATTGTCACTTATGTGTTAATTGTGTTTGTTTCAAGTTTGTTTTTGTAAGTTATTGTACTTTAAAGGCTATTTAGCCGTATATTATGTTAATAAATAAATAAATAAATAAATAAATTAGGTTGCAGAATTTCATTGTCTCAGAGGCCAATTAAAAGGTCGAACAATTATGTAAGTGTCGTAATGTGTTGTTCCTATGTAACCCAATATGTTGATAATGTCACTTAAGACATGTAAGAGGGATAGCTACCTATGTTTTGATTGGGATAGAATAGAAAGTGTTGTTGCTGTTAATGGTAGTTTGGGAACAGGTAACTGTATTGAATATAAATTAATATATGGTTTACCTTATGTATACCTACACTTAATGGAACAAGGTCTGGAACATTACAGGACGTATTGTTTGAAGGATTTATGAAATAATTTAATGTGTTCAATGTTAAAATCACGGGCATACAACTTAGATGATGTTAGTATCTACTATCTAATCCATATAGATTTAGTTTTAGAAAAATAATAATAATAATAATAATATTTATTTGTCAAAAATATTCACAGAAACATATGTAGTTACATAAATTTATTAAACATTGCACTAAATATATTTAAATCACCCTTAAAAAGACAAGTCTTGTGTAAAGGGGGATACATTCCCTGAAACGATATAGTATACTCAAATTAAACAATTTTCCAGTTTAATACATACTTTAAAAGTTTTTCTTTTTAATTGCTCGAAGATTCTTATAACACTTATTACATCTTTATTAAGTACACATTCAATATATACGCATTTAGTTACACTTTATTTATATTTTTAATTACACACACAGATATATTCAATATACATAACAACACCAGAAACTACATACCACCAGGAACCACGTCAACGATCTAATATCGATTTTAATGAAATATTAAGACAGGTTTATTGGCGCAATTCATAGACCATTTCATGCATGATGTTTACCAGTATGATTTTGCACACGCATTGGATCACTTTTTAAAAAAATTACCTTAAATGAACTATATTAAAAGGAAACTAATTTTTATATTCAAATCAAGGAGAAATGGGTCTGTACCAATACTTTTACTTTTATTCACTCAAAGTTGTATTAAAAGAGCATAAATTGGCCATATTTCAATCAAATATACAAACATTCACAAAAACTAGCAAATGGATAATAATTCAATGATATACATGACATACCACACATGGTCTGGTGGACATGGTATGGGTGTTACATGTATATGTGTTTAGTGCATTGTGTATGTGTGTATCGTCGCGTTAGTACCCATAATACAAGATTCATCTTAGTTTGGGACTTGGTCGATCTGAGTGAATTGTCTATGTATGTTACGTTACCTTATGTTATACATAAAATAGTTAAATATATACGTTGAAGTAAAAAAGAGTAAAATTAAAAACACAAAGTGACAACAGACCGATACATCAGGCATTTAACACCTCTACCAGCTCTACAAATATCAATATACCTACACATGATTAATTTAAAATGTGTATTTATTTATTAAATAATATTTTAAGAACATAATATGTTGTAACTGAAATATGTAAAGCTTTCTAACTGAGCATGAGTCCGTACCAAGGCAGGCTGATATCTGTATATCCTGATATTAATAATATTTATTTCATCAACACATTTAAGCCTTTATAACGAACGTGTGTATTTAACAAAAGTTGATCACGGTGACTGAAAATGAGATCACAATAATGACGGTCTTTAATTGATTTTACCTATAATAGTTATTTCACACACTTAGCACTTTAGCAGAACGTACATACAACAGGTAAAGGAGGAATGGATCAGAATCCAGAATGTCAGTGATGGTATGAGTTTGTTCATTAATGTTCGTACCGTAGATACTAAAAAGTTATCGTGATGTGTAATTACAGGAATCACATTAAGAAAGATATCAGGGATAAGTGATAATGTTGATGGTTATATGTTAACAACACGTATCTTCCCAGTATCAGACGTTTTTGTTGATGATGAGAAGTTTTTTGGACTGTGAAAGACCCTCTAAAAAGAGTGGTTTTCATATGCTTCTGAGATTAGTCTCATCTCACCTTGTAAAGCCGCAGATCCGTAGATAATCTAGTCTACGTCACAGAGCCCACGACGACGATAGCTTTTTCATGAAAATGTGTGATCTTATGGTTATAATTACCTACTTGGTTCTCTCGTTTTGTCAATGTCATATAGATGTAATTTATGAAGCTTAAAATATTAAAAATGAATTTATTTTTAATTTTCTCAAAGATGGAAGAAAATCGCATTTCTGCAATAAACTCACCCTCTGTATATTCACTTTATTTAATGTAAATATAATTTGGTGAATAATTGTTCGTAATAAATGTGAAGAAAACAGAAACTTTTGATTGTTTGGAAGATACGTATGTTCAACACATAGTCATCGAAATGAAGAAATACAGATTTTATAGGGTTCGTGCTAATGGAAGAGTATTGAGGTACAACAATTAGAACGACCCACAAACCTCTAGAAGTATAAACAACAATGAAAAAGCTAAGAGTTTGAGGGCCTATAGAAAAGTTGGGAAGAGTGAAACACGAGGACTGAACTGATAATCTCAATTCAATATTTCACACCTAACAGTGGTAGTAAGCATTAAAGTTTATGTCACGAAAATAATAGGAAAAGTTTGTTGTTATGAGATTAAGATATCACTGAATAACGTACTTTGTATGCCGTCTCTATTATTACGTGATAAATTACGTTATTTTTTTAGAATAAATACGCAGAAGTCCTTCAAAAACTTTTAATGCTCAAAGGAAGATATTAATAACATTATTATTATTATCATCACATACAAGCTTTAAAACCTGGCTTCGTTCAAATTATACTCAATTATAGAAAAGATTTCACAATAACCTTTTGCTTATTTTGTCTGAGATGTAACAACACCGAAGCTATGGAGCTCATACGATAGATGGCGGTAACTAACCGAAGCCAGGAAACTTTTTAATAATGCAATAATATTTAAGTTAGCTGGGAATGATCAATACGTTCGCATAAATCATATGTGAGGATTTAATTTTTTAAATAATCGAAGATTCTTTGAAACAACTGAGATCTACGATTTTATCTGGTGTAAATTGGATCTGATAGATGGTCACTATATAACAATAAAAAAAAATTGGATACAAATGCGAATACTCGTGACGTCACTACTCCACGAATAAGCTCAAAAAATGTAATTTTCTTTTGAAGGCATTCGTTGCCCTGATACTTCTCTGGTAAATGTACCAATAAAATGAACATATACCTAAACATTTTTACAAATGAACTCAAATATTTATGGGAGGATTTTTAATGGCTGAACCCCATACAACTGATGATATCAATTTTAATCTAACTTTAATGTATATTGCGGAAGAAACTTAAGCTATTTTCAGTCTAAAAACTGTTTCAATTTGAGCCAAAGTAAACTTCCACAGTATTGTCAATTCAAAGTTTAATCAAATACTTAAATATCAAGTTGTAATCTCCCTTCTCATAAATCAATTAAGAGAGATATATTTTTATTTAATAATCTCTTCAGGTACAACTTTCTATGATGACACTAAGAAGTTTATTATGTACAATAACTACTTGTAAAATTTACTTATTAATCCGTCTACTTTTTGTTCACAAAGGGGGATTAAAAAATAAATAGGTACCTACAACTAAAAATATAAATTAATCAATCCAGTTATCGTTTGACATGAAACTTTTTTCGGTAAATCGAGTCACACTTGTCCAAACTGTCTGGAAAATTTTACTTAATACGCTCACCGGAGATTTTTTTTCGTAAAAATGTGAAATGACGACAAATTTTAAATGTGTATGACACTGATATATTACCTTGCCAGGGATGGAATATTATATTAATTGAATTTGTTTCTACATATAAAATCACAGCATTGCTCACAAGTGTGATAACCAGAATACTAAATTCATGTAATAAACACGCAAGTTGTCCTCTCCATGCCAATAAAAACTGAAAACATATAGAGTAATCTTTTTCATCATTGAAGAGAGACCCACCTCACACCCGGATACTTCAGGAGTCATTATTCGTATTTATCCGCACATATTTTTCATCAGTAGGCACTACAGTATGCATCTATGTGCTGACTGACGACATTCAGGATGGATGGCGCTGTATTCAAGAATGCACAAACACACATTCCTATATTTTTCTTCTTCGTTGTGTTTCTCATTTATGAGGGTCGTCATGTCACAGAATTTTAATCCAAACGATTCTTCGCATTGATCTTACGCTTTTGTTTTTATTCACATTTTATTTATTCTATTAATTTTATTTTCTTAATTTTATCCACAGCATTTATTCCACGGATAAAATAAGAAAATATAATGAGCATATGCTTTCTTCGTGTTCACGATATAAATATTATAATAGTTACTACTTACTGGACAACATTAAAGTGTCGTTTACGTGCTAAAGCACCTCAAGAACATTGTACAATTTATCAACTCTAGGACATTACATCCACGTCATAATATAAAATATATAAACACCCAAATCTAATAGATTAAATGAGAATATTGGATACATTTGTGTATACACTTTACGAATGTTAAATATCAATAATATCTAAAAAAAAATTAGAAGTTTTAGGCCCCTTGAATATTCTAAGATCTGCAGCCTGCCTAAGATCTGCAGCCCCAGAGGTAATCCATTATAATTATCTATAAAACTTAAGAAGGTACTATTTTACTGACAAAAAAGCGGTTGCCTCCAGAGTCAACATGAGGTGCAAGTAAGTAAATATTTACTAAAATATGTATAGGTAGGGAAGAAGGAGGTAGGGTTTAACTTTACATTTTCAAGCAAGGAAATGAGAAAGTTAGAGAACATAATAATATACCTGTAAAACTCATAAGGAATATAAAAAGCGTTGTTTAAAATACTGAATATATAACGTTTTAATTAAATGTGATATAAAACACAATTGTGATGATCATTAACGAAATTGAATAGAATGGTAATGTAAAATTCCTAGCAACAAAATCCCTGTTAAACGCTCCAGTCTAAAACAATTCATTTTCTCTGACAAGATGTTTATAAATGACAGTGGTTAAAATATTATAACGGACGTTTAATTTTAACACTGAACATCATACTCACTTTACATCTCATTTTAGTGATGAAATTCACAGCAATAATTATAAAACAAGACCGGAATGGTCATAAAACAACGTCAAAAATAAGCTTATACGTTTTCTTGGTGGTCTAAATCTTATGAACTAAATACATACTGAAATTTCTATCAGAGATTAATCGGTTGCCCGTAATCTCTTCTTGAATTAATACATATTTACTGAAAATTAAAATATTTTCTTAAGTTGCACGGTGGTAAATCTTGTCTGTAAAAGTACCTAGAATAGAACAGAGATGTCAAGCTTTCGAATAGATAACACCGAACACAAAAAAATAATAATGTTTTTTTACGCTTATATGTCCTTCGAATTAGTTTGATTTTCAAAAATAGAATTCCATTAAATAATCGCAATAAAACACTACAACAAAGAAACAAGTGAATTTCAGGGAACAAATTCAAAGATATTATGTTCCCTTACAGAAACGATAATAATTTTGGTATACATAATATATCCATTTAAATTTAAGCTAAAATACATAAATATCAGTCAAGTAATTAAAACACCACGTGTAACAATATCAATCTCCAGAGACGTAGTTTAGTGAACGCACTAAACGCGTACATTAAAACTTAACGTGAAAATCGTAATTAATACTGATAAGTTAACGGCTGTTAAAAGTAACACCCCGAGCAGACAAATTTATAATTATTACAGCATGTACCTACCTACCTCGGTGCAAAATGTAGGGTAAAAATGCAGAGACGTAACTGAAAGAAGTTATAGAAAAAATTTGAAAAATTGAAACCATAGAACTATGCAAGGATGGAGCAACATGGCGTTCTGTGCTCTCTGCCTTCCCCACTCGGCGTGAAGGTACATATACTTAGACAGAAAAAATATTGAATAACTAGTGTTAAGTTCTCATAATATGTTTTGAACATTTTCATAGATAAATACAAATATATTTATAAAGTAAACAATGCAATGTTCAATTTATAAGTGTTGTGATACATTACAAAATAATAAAAATATAAAATAATAAAGAATTGAAGATTACATAATTATGAAGGAAAAGACAAAAACAATAATGAGTTTAAGAGCAATGTTAATTGAATTTTAAAGAAAAAGAAAGATTATTATATAATATAATTAACGCCTCCATTGTTTTGAGTTAACAAGATTGCTTAGCTTTAGCTGCTCAATGGGGAACTTTCACAAAAAAAAATTTTCAACCCAAAAAATAGTACAGAAAATTAGAAAAATTATGGTACTTTTTATATTTTTAAATGTGCATTTTTAAGGTTTTTATCACCATTTAAAAAAGCAATTTTCACATTTCGCCGCAAAAAGGTTCACTCGTGGCGGAGCAGTGTTTGACAATATCAGGCGCTACAAACAGTACTAAGAGTGAAATGTGTGGCAATACAAAATAGCGCCTAGCGACGTCACACCGGACTAATTCAATAACAGAAAATATGGATTTTTAAAATGAAAATAATGAATGAAAAGTTTTATTTTATGGTTTCTTATTAGGATATTCGTGATCAGCGTATATTTATTAATATGAATTGATAACATTTATTCATATTCCTCACACATGCATGTTCCCTATTCTTTTGACAAAACAATAGTATCAGTTTTGGGTTTGAATTATGACAATAACTAATTTTATTAAATTATCTGACTTGAGACGTTATACATAAAACACTCTAAATGAGAAAATATTATCTTTAGACTGATAATGAAATGAAATCAATTGTGGATTTATATTATTTCAAGTATAAATAAATGTTATATAATTTGCTTAACTGCAATAAAAAATATGCAATTACCTTTAAGTGCTGAAACACAAAAAAAAACATTCAGACACAATACAATGAAATGCCATGAAAAACCAAAAGGTAAGCGTTGCTATTGAAACTTTTGAAAACACCCTCAATAACCAAAGTTATCAGAATAAAAACTAGTAAAATAGTATTTAGTTCTAATACTTACTTAACGGTCTAGCAGACACGATGAAAAATCATTTTAAGTTCACCTTCGATGAGACGGACATAATATGTACATAGGTAAACATATATATATGGTCATATTGAAATAGTTTTTTTTTTTTTTTGAATCTGAATAAAACAAAAATATAAACACCCTCATGATAAACAAAAAATTGTACCATGGACGTGAAGTAGTACGAGTCCAAGAAGTCCAAAACATTACCATCAAGCTACCGACCATATCTTACTTTGTTTTCAGATTAAGAGCAATCGTTGATTGATACAACCAGATCACAATTTAATAATTTAATTCTTCCAGACAAGCTGTCAAAAATCATTTCCTCTCATTGAATTTGTGTAGCATCTGACTCCTAAATCCTTTTCCCTTTCCCCATGCATGTGCACGTTGCAATGTATGTTATGCTTTTTATTATTATGTGTCCGTAAATACATTGTTGCTTGCATGTGTTCTTTTTCTTTTCTTTTGTTGTATTTTTATTTCTATTATGACTGTTGATATGTAAGGGTGTAGTTATATATGTATGCATGTGTTTTTTATTTTATTTTAATTTTAGTTACCGGGTTAGTTGGAGACATTGCATTTTAGCGATAAACTCGCCCTCTGTACATTGAATTGTATAACTGTTATTTTTATGTCACTATTTTATTATGTAATATTGTAACCAATGTACAGTGAAGAATTAAATAAATAATTTTGAGTGATTTGCATTAAAGTAATGAATAAAATAAATCACAGATTTTACAACAACAAATAGAATGTAGGAAGAAAAGCACATATTTTATAATCACTCATTAGCTATAATATGTTATACGATGCTCCAAGCATAAATAATACTTTCTTATTTCATTGGAAGGCAATTTCACCTATGCTTTAAGAAAAGAACTCAAGCCTTAATAAAATTGTCCACGGAGCATATACCTATATATTATAATGCGACACAACTCCCAAATCCCAGCCATAATTAATCCATGAAGTTACAAAATACCTACAAGGTTTCAAAGCATCAGATTAAACATGAATATGAACAAATAATAATGTGTCTAGTCCCAAATCCTACTCATAATGGTCTTATCCATACCATCGCGGCATTTTCCATATTAATAATTGGTTTAGTTCTCTTCTATTAAGCTCGGGGTCGAACCTTGGAGATTTGACCGCACTTTACAAATTATCTAAGCTACGATCTACTGCTTGCTAGCATACACTAATAATATGTAGAGCGTAGTACAGGATAGCATCAACCATGAGGATAACACTGGTATTATATACATAATATTCCTCTAATCCATCTCTCTGCGAACTTACAGTGAACATATAAGGGTGGAATACCTTTACTAAATCATAACTTATTATATTCTACAAATGCAGGCGATTTTCGTTCGACGAATCATCATAAGGCGACAATTTTGATACTGAAATCGTCCTTAATTTTCTCTTAGTGACTTGGAAAATTATGAGTGTTTTATATTAACTAATTCGTTATATACATCGGTCAAAATGTTAGTTACATATAAAAGACCAGCTAATTTTAATCTAAAGTGTTAAATATTGCCCATTGGAGCCATATTTGCAACATAGAATGTGAGAAAATGTCTAGAATAACTCAAATAAAATAAGATTCATTTCAAATTACATCATATAGAGTTAAGAACAACCGTAAATAACATGACAGTTATGCGTCATTCACAGTTTGTAAAAGATTGATGTATCATCAAACATAACACAATATACCTACATATTGTTGACCAGCAAACTTTGGATCGTATCTTAGGAAATGTGATCAGGGATTTGATATAAAAACACACGTTAAAATTGGAGAGAGAACGTACTTTATTTCACCATGAATATTTCAAGTGGAACAGAGGAAATTCATAGATTTGTCGGCTTATATAGATACAACCATAGACAATAAATAAATTGTGAATTACATAGAAATTCTTGAGGTGGAGTCCACGATCATCTCCATGTGTAACACATATATTATACAAAATAAGCCATCATTAAATCAAAAAAGCCGATAACAACTATAAAAATGATCGCATTCTGCCAAATATAAAACATTAACTTACTGTGAAATGAGAATAAATCGTATAATGTTATTGTTATTCACCTAATAAGCATCCTTAAATTATATTTTAGAATATACAAAACGTAATTATCGTTAATGAGAAGGATACCATTTTATCATTTACAAAATAATTTCGTTTAGGCTTGACGTAGTTAGTTTACACATTATAATAATAATAATTAGTAAATAGGCAAATAATACGGAAGAATTCCTAATCTCTAATTTTCGTCAGGGGTATAATAAGACACGTTACAGAAGAAATGAATAAGTTAATACTGTTACATAGAAATTGAGATATTTAATAATAAACATGTTTTGTATCTATTAGTATCTACAATGTAGGCGAGATATTTTCTATTACAATATAACACACTATTTTCACCGCAACATTTTCCACTACGCCAATAGCATTACATACTGTCTGATGTCATAATACTGTACCGTATCTATCTACGTACGTATTGTAGTTGGTTCTCCTTCGTTGTAATACAATAATAGGTGAAGATAAATTCAATTAGTAAAAGCCTTCAGTTACACTCAAACTAATATGTACGCGAAATAATAATATTAATATTATTATTCGAGATTAGTAGTAGCAAAAACTATTATAAGTTAATAAAATGAAGTTATTTTGAAATAAGCCATAAACGTACAATATTGTATGCCAATAAAACATATTCAAATTTTCTTGAATCGTTCCATCAACGACATGGACGTCTCTTTTGACATCGCAAATTCTGGTTAGGTATAAATGATAAAAATATAATATTACAATGTCTAGTCAACCAGATAGTTCTTTAACACAAATTGAAGGTGAATTCCAAGCAAAGAAATCATTGAAAAACTAATAATTTAATATACAAGTAGGTACACAAATTTAAAAATAAGATCCACAATGTAACTTAATCGTTCGTAAAGTTGGTATTATGCGTTTATTACAACAAATGTAGATTATTTATTACTATCTTTTTTAATCCATTTTCAATCCTTCCATTTTTACAAAGTAATTCTTCAAAACTAACATTCGCAAGTAATGCACTTAATTCTATATGCAACGGCAAAAAAAATAACCGTTTTCCTCAAGGTAGTTGCTTAAAAATGGTCTGCAAAAAATTTAAATCTGAATATTAATATTTTATTTCACCTCTAGTAGTGTCGCAAAGACCACACCTTTCATTTCTGGAAGCAAATGGAACGAAGCCAAATAGCGTTTAATATATCAAAGTGAGCAATAATTTGCATAAGAGCTCCACCTTGTGATATTAAATTTTCAAACAAACTGGAAATTAAACTCCTTAGTTTTTATTTTGCTTTTAGATAGTATAGTACATACGCGAATTTCCATTCTCCTAATATTTATTGATAATTTAAAGTGGTCCGTATAAAACATTTTACAGAATTTCTGCAATTTTAATATTAAGTTTATTTCTCTCGGTATGTATCCACACTATCGAGCATCTCTCACAATTATAACAGCGAACCACTGCAAAAAACTCCCTTACCCAACTTCAGAGAAAGTTTTTTTTTGACATAAAATAATATTTTAGGATACGTGTTTACTCTAGCGCTGTTGCTTAAACGAAGAAGCACAGATATTGTGACAATTTATCATCCAAAGGATGTGTACTGTGCCAGAGGATCCATTAGAAAATATTCTCCAGGCATTCTACATGTTAATGGCGAGGCAGTAAATTCCATTTACTATAACTACTACTGCTACTTCTACTTTACCATCACGACATATCCCACAAGTGGAGTGGCCAGCAGTCCAGCTGCATATAATAAATATACAAGCTGTCCTCTCCGAGCCAATATAAAATCAAGACATTCAGGATGAGTTGCAAACCTTATCGCTGAAGATTTACTATATTATAATTGTTTATATATAATTTACTATAATTGTTATAAAAGTATGTATTTTTATACATCTATCTATCTATTCCCTCACGCCGTATCTCAAGTGGGGTAGGCAGAGAGAACAGAACGCCAATTAGATCTGTCCTTACATACTTCTTTCGCTTCCTCCACAGTCATACAATTTCTCATGCACGCACGTCGGTTTCTTTTACTCAAAACACGGCCGTCCTTGAGAATTTGAACTACATGTTCAAGCCATGTAGTTCTCGGACGCCTGCGCTTCCTCACACCCCTTCTTTCAGCCAAGTATATCCTCTTTGTCATTCTTTCCTCTTCCATTCGTTCCACATGACCAAACCATCTCAATTTATTCACACGCATTCTATCCACAACACTCCTCTTGCATCCACTCATTCTTCTAATATCCTCATTCCTCACTCTATCACGCAACGTTTTACCAACCATCCTCCTCAGCGATCTCATCTCCACAGCATTTATTCCACTTTCGTCCTTCTTCAACCATGTCCACGTTTCGCTTGCATACATAAGTGTCGGTACCAGGATGGTATTGTGCACTAGCAATTTTGCCATGTTCGATACATTGTCATTTTATACGAAATTTTATACATTGTCATTTTATATGTCGATACATTATTTTTATAATATATAAGTAATGTTTTGTAGTAGTTAAGTTTTTTTGCTGTTGTCATATTTATGGGAAATAAATAAAAAAAACTATAATGAAAAAGTCAATCCATTTTTTGAATATCAAATATTCTTACTGTTCATGAATTGTATACAACATAGATAATATACAAGTAGACCTATTGAAGATTTATAATGAAGAGAGCTCCGCGAGTTCCCACAACAAAATAAATAATACGATCGAGAAACATTATCTGGCAAACACATTAGGGAACTAGTGTTCCGTAAATTTAGTTACTGCGACCTTCCCACCTTCGCTATTAAGTCATAAAATATATTACCTACCAGCATGCAACACAACACAACACAACACAACAGAAACCTGAAATTGTACCAAACATTTTCTAAGAAACAATTTAGAGCAGTCTTTACTTTGCATAAATTATAATATTTACTCGTTCACGTGGATGAACATTATTTTTATTTTATTTTGCAAACAGGACAGTTATGACATAATTAATTATAAACAATAAATCAATTACAGATAGAGAACCAGCAAAGTTTTGTATTATGTATTTGTAACAATTATTTAGGTAACAATACAGCAATAATGAATTCACATAAAAATCAAATCACACGAAATTAATCGTCTCCAATCGATAAGGGAATAAAGGAAAATTTTGGGCTTGTGTATCTGCTATATTGAAACAAAACATCTTTGATTGACTGAAAGGAATAATAATACTTCTTCTTTCTGATAATACTGATGAGTGCACTATTTATGCGTATTGGTTATTAGTGTAGATACATAAATACTTTAAAAACTATAGGTACTTATACATATTATAGAATGTATACCTTTAAAAAATAGACATAAACTTGTGAACACAAAGTTTGAATAAGGAAACGGGTTCTTTTTTTAAAAAAAAGCAATTCTGTTTGCAAATAATATCAGTTTTGAGGTCCTTAGTTCAATTTTCAGTTTGAATACAAAATAATATTTAGAGATGTATTTACAGTATAGACAATCAAAATTTCCTCATAAGATAATAATACTTATTATCATATTTTGTGCTAAGCGTTTCACTTTTGGATATCTGTGCTATTTTTTTTCAAAATTGGATATCCGTATTCATAATTTAATACACAAGACCTACGGAAAAATCATCATAAAAAATTATACGTAGGTTATATTTTTTTATAATTCTTACGTCATTTGACGTTTCCGTAACACGAGACTTACAACAGATCACGTTTTCAAATTTCCTGTTATAAATATTTATAAAAAAAAGTGTGGTTCAAGACATCAAATATTTGACAGTACATGGAGTGATATCAATAATCGATAAAGATAAGTTACAGAGCACTGTTCCAGAAATAGGTTCTTCGATTTTTTACAAGTACATTCACCACCCAGTATTCAAATTAAACTAACTTCGTTGAAGATCAAAAGAGAGTAGTTAAATATTATTAAAAATTAAATTGAGTCTTATTATTGAAAAAACTTTTAAAGTGTTTTTACAAACTGGATTCGGATCGCTGAAATGTTTCGCACTCGTTTAAAACTCTTTCGCTCTTTGACGTTCGTTTTGTCCGCAGTTGGAAACAAGCCTGCCATATTTAGAGCTATTTTGTGCTTATTTTGTCTCAAGGCTGTGATATCGTATAAACAGCGTATTGAGAAATAAAGTCTTTAAGGAGGTTTGTTTATAAATTAATGTATTGGTCAAAAATTACAATGAGGTAAAAAAACAAAAGACTTGATGCAGATTGAGTTGACGTTTATTTTGTAAAACTTCATATTACTTTCAAACTCCCCTTTCACGACACAAGCTTTTAGTAGCTTACTGTGAAAGGTGTACAAGGTTGTATTTGGGTTTATAACAAACAAAACCCAGATATATCTTTTAAAAAAACACTAAAAAGAAAAAAAAATCATGTGAAGCAACAAAAATGGTTTAAGTTTTATTATTTTTAATAATATAGTGACCTTTTTTATGACAGTGAATTTGTAAGTCGAAACTAGGGCAATACATTACTATAAATAGGAAAACTAAAAAAAATGTGTTTCTTTACATAGACATTTGTAATAATAATCTAAGAAAAAAATGCAGAAGGCAAAAAAACTACAACTACTACTACAACGTAATCACAGTTTTCCGTGATTGCGTTGTATAGAAAAAACATGCAAATTATCCTCTCTGTACCAACAAAATAAATATAAATTAAAGATGGGGGGCATGCCTCATCACTGAATTGTAAATATTAATTATCTTATACGTGCGATTTTACAGGTCTCTCACGAAAAAATATAAACATTCAAGTAATCTATAAATATGCACACATTTTTCGATGCTTACCTAATATTATTTCACATTCCTATATTATTCAATTAATAAATTCTCATTTTATTTTACAATAAAAGCTTTATAAACCGATCATTACATGAAATTCAAAGATTTTCCTGGTAGAAGTATTTTACCTTTTATCGTATCACGTAATATACGGATTTCCAAATTAACATACAGTGTGGGAATATAATATGTAAGTATATTGACTTAGTTGCCATGTTACATTATTCAACGTTAGTGCGTGTTGCTACTTGAAGAAATCTCTCTCATTTTCTATACGATCTACGCGTCTTCATCAGCATCAATAATTAGATAAACTTCGACTGAATCAACACTAGTTGACTCCCGCATGATTGAAAGATTCAACGCAATGATAATGTTAGTATCGTTAAATGAGAACTTAATATACAAAAGTTTGAAATACTACTACAACTAATTTACAATCAGGCCATATTTCGTAAGTGGGGTAACCAGGGGACTACTAACTGCATGTAGTAGCATGTAGTTTTAAATACCATAAGACTATAAATTTATTTACATAAAAAAAATATAGATTAATGAAAAAGTTATAAAAATATGACCGTGGAGTCCTCAGTAAAGAATATGTCTCCCACTCTTTTCTGTAAGTTTTTGAGTGTCCTGTAAAATGCTGGTGTTCCCAAAACCTCATATTTAAGACGATTAACGTCTACAATTCAGCGATGATGCATGACACCCATCCTGAATGTCTCATTTTTTGGCACGAAGAGGACAATCGACTATATTCCGCTGGCTACTCTACTTGTGGTTTATGCCGTGATGGTATGAATGAATAAATATAAAATATTGTTTGTTACAAGACACATAAAAAATTGACAAACGCATAATCTAGGACGTTCGTTCAGGAATTTCCGAGTTCGAAATTATTTAGTTGCCCCATTTTTGATAAGCTCTGTGACGGTAAAGTTAACTTAAAAACATACAAAAAAATCATTTAACACAAGTTAAGACACTAAAAAACTTAGGTGAATAAAAGAAATATCTATTAACAAACTACAAAAGACAAATCCATAAATGTTCAACGATATGGTATCAACTAATGTTGAATGCTAATCATTTACGAGTAGCTTAGCCATTACGGTCTGTCGTGTAACTGACTTCTACAAGATGCTTATTCGTGCTATGAAATAAAACTAAATTAACCATGAAACGGTATGTGAGGTGGAATAAATTAATTACAATAGTATAATCAACATTAATTGCTTATAAATAAAACGATGATCGTTCAACGTCTGTTCCTGTTATTATAAAATAATTAAATATTAATACGTATTTAGATTTTTTCTACTTTCTGTCAGATTTGGGATAGGGTACTTCAGATTTGAATAACTGGAGACTACATTTAAGTTGTGCAAACTCTAGTTGGAATGAAATGGACGGCACAACATTGCTAACGAATTGGCTTTAGCTGGTTTAAAAGGAGTTCCATATTCAGCAGACGGAAATAATTTAAGAAAGAAATTTGTCGTAGGAGTGTAATCAAATATTTATTTATTATATTTTTTTTATTTTATCATGATACGGTTAATAAAAAAAATATATTATGGACATTTGATAGAATTAATAAACAAAATATACAACAAAAGAAAAAATGACAAACATTAATTGAAATTCCAACAAATTTCATAGAAAATAAAAAAAACAATTTTGAATAAAGTTTTTTATTTATTTATTTTATTTATTTACACAGTGAACGGCTATATAAGCCTTTTACGCTATATAAGCTATATAAGTTGAAGCAGAATAATAATAAATAGATAAATTTTGGTATTTTCTTTTGTTTTAGCTACTTCTGGCTACTTTTACATTTCTTTGTACAAAGTTTTCAGAATCTCTAAGTAGCTAACTAATTGTTATGAAGATTTTTTTTCTAATCAACCATGTCTAATAATTAATCTACTAGGGATTTTAATTTAAAGCATGAAAAATGTCCATGACCTATACGGGAATCGAGCCCAGATGGATGAAACTCCAATTTGCCGATAATAATGATAACTCAACCATCGGGATCAGAAGCATAATTTGTAAATTAGTACAATGTACACAATATGTGTGTAAATGTATTTATTTTGTGAATCACAATATACACAAATACAAACTAATGAAATCTTTGGTACATCTTGTAGTAGTCAAAATTGCATAAGTTTTGAAAGCCAATATAGTAGGTATACTAAAACTTAGACACATATCAGCAACAAAACAAAGCTGGGTTCTTTGGCATATCACATATTATGTTACTGGTACATAATACTAATGTCTGCAAGTAGATTACATTATTATTTAACACGTAAACTAACTATGTACCAACTCGTACAACTTATACTCGGCTCAATAATATGTAACGACAACCCACTTGTGTATTTCTGATTCTAAGGGAAGGAATGTAGTAATATTGTAAGTGGGTACAATATAACTACATAAGAGTTCTAATACGATATTATGTTATTATTCTATACAAAACTATCTTAATCAGATCTTCAAGTACTAACAGCATGTTAATCAGAAGTAATTCCAGGATTTTGCATGTGGTCTCCCATTCATTTCTGAGTTTGTCTCAAATATCCTGTTAAATTTAAATACGTAGGTAGGATTCTTAATTTAAACTTTGAGATTGACTTGAATTGAAATATTCGTAAGCCTTCACGTTTATTATTTGATGAGGCATGCCACCAATCCTAAAAGTTTATCATGGTACAAATAGAAAAAATATTATGATGACGGATAATTCCTTCGACAACGTTTAATGGAGTCTCCATGTCAAAGGCGCTTTGTTGGGAGAGCGACGTCTTCAATTTTATACAGTTTATCATATGTAGTGATAATGACATAGATATCGAAATTGAAAAATTAATCTGTATCTAAATTATGCTTAACATAATAAAACTTCATTTAACAATCATTCGTCCATCATAAGATCGCTGGTGAAAATTAAGTATACACTATATTAAGTACCTATCTAAACTAGTAATGTATCGGATACATGCAATCGTAATGTAATTTTTCTGGCAGCTGATTCCACACAAAAAACAAGTCAGCAAAAAAACAACATACTCACGTAAGAATTTTTTCACAGTATCAATTTTGTTCGTAAACTTAGAACTAGAGGGTTACTCCCGGGAATTCCCGGGAAAACCCTCTATTTTTTATTTTCCGTTTCCCGGGAAAAAAACGAATCCTTTCCCGGGAAAAAATACAAATTATTAGTCATGCAGATTGCCATACCGATACCGAAATCTTTGTTTAGTTAACTGTAATAGTCGTGATAAACTTGTAGAAGCTGACGAATATTTTGATATGAAAATTATGAAAAATAATATTAATTACCAATATAAGTGTTATACTTTAAAAAAAAAACTTAATTATAGCTTCAATGTATTCGTTTGGAAGAAGCATAATAATATTATTCTAAATATAATTCGAAATCGGAGGTGTGTTTGGCCGACAATGTATAAGAATCCTACAATTTTTCATGTTTTTTTTTTACATATTTCGAAAAGTTAGATAGTTTATAAAAATATTAGTGCAGCCAACTGTCATTTTTTTTGTGTTATTCATGGATATTAATATAAAAAATCTTTTTTTGTCGAAATTTCTCATTTTTAAAAAAATTTTTGCTTGATAGGATGATCAAAAATTAAAAGTTTATATATTTTGTAAACAATTTTTATTTTGATATAACATAGAGTACCTAAATAAATCTCGTCAGTCAGCTACTTAGTTTTTTTAAGCAAATTACTTATATTGGTAACAAAAATTTGATTTTTTTTATCAAATCAAAATGTTTGCAAGGGTCAACAAGTTATGAGAGTTTTTATACCAAATTTGTTGAAAATTGAATATTTATAAATATAATAATGAATTTCCCGGGATTCCCGGGAATCCCGGGAAATTCATTTTAAAATTTCCCGTTTCCCGGGAACTAAAATAATCCGGGAAAAGATACCCTCTACTTAGAACTTAGCAGTACTTGAATATGTAGTGTTATATGAGTAGTAATTTTGATAGCTTTGGTAATGTACTGAATAAGTATCTACATTATAATGTAGATGGAGGCTGATTGAAATATCTGCTTTAATTACTAAACACAAGAGTAATAACATGACGACAAGTCGATTAATGACAATGAATAAATTTCAGGTATCTCTTGAAAATTTACTATCTATTATATACAGCAATATAACCCAGAAATAAATGGTAGAATAATCAATTATTTATTCTGATCCATAAAAGATAGCATTACTCGTATACCTAAATGACAAAATTTTAACAAGATGGTTTAATTTCTTAGTTCTCATTTTCCTGAAAAATGACACGGGATAATGGAATTCTTCTGTCGTGGTGCAAATTAAGACAATTTCAGTGAAAATATTTAAACGCCGTTTAATTCTCCAGACTAAAATAAAAAAGCAATATGTTGGCCGCAAACTTAGAGAGAGGATGATAGATAAACAAACACCTACGTGGGATTCTAGCGTGGAGACCATGGAAGTATAAAAGAGGAACAAAAAGAAAAACTTATTAGAAATGAGCTGATGGCACTGACTAAAAAATAGAAAATAGTCAGTTTTGCAGATCCTTAAATACAGAACTGAAAAGACGAACCCCATCAGTAATTTTCAGCCAAACATTAAATCTTGCACGTAACTAGAAACCTCTATTTGATCACGAAATTGGTTTTTAAGAGATATTTCGGTAAAATTGTTCGCAGAAATGTAAATTTTTCAATTATGTATTTTATGAAAAACGTATATTTCAGGTGCTTTATCATTTGTTTCAATACAATGTTGTACACTACACACCATTGACAATACGTCTAAGTACATAAAAGCCTACATTTCGTATAAATAATTAGTAAACCTGTATTTTTTATACAATGCTACATAAAATACCTACGCTATTTGTCTTGCTCTCCTTTCCATATATTAGAACACAATATTGCCTCACATATAATTTCTATAAAATAAAAGCCTATTATAATAAAGCATAATATATTACAGTATTAGAAGAATGGAGATAATAATTGCATGATCATTATAATATCTGTTCATATAATAACTTAACTCATAATAAATTTTCCTTGTTAAATGCATTCCTCTCATAATCATATTCACATAAGATGCAATTTATATGAAAAACAAAGGAAAAGCTCCCTCCTGAATATAACAAGAGCTTCAGAGTACGCCAGGTAAATAACCACTGTAGGGGTAACGCAAGCTCAAGTGCTTAAACGGAGTAAAGTTACAATTAAAATCTTATAGCTTAAGAGAACGTATATTTGAAATTGTTATTTTTATAATACTTTATATGAAGGTGGTCGTAAGATTAATATTATATTGAGATTTGAGCCAATAACTCTATAGCAACTTCCAAAGCTTCAGTAGGACAGTTAAAAAAATTAATTTTATTCTAAAAAAATTAAATTTTACATCAATTTATTTAAAGGGGTTATTTCATGAAGTGAGTATACAATTCAAGTCGGGTCTTAGACTCTTTTAGAGCATGACTCCATGTCGTCGTTCATTCACTACACATGCCCAGCCACAAAAGTCTTCCAATAAAAATGTCTTGTTGATGATAAATTTCCGTATGATCATACAATTCCTAGTTATACCTGATACCCCATTCTCATTTGCTGCAAATGGGGCCATACATTTTACGCATAACCTTCATTTCAAATATATCCAAAGCCCAGGAATTAGAGCCATGACTGAGCACAGGTCGAATGAGTGGGATGATGGGTTAGTTGTTGATAAATGAAAGTTATTGCAAAATATGTATAATATTATAACTTAATAATAATACAAATATCGCTTGCGCTCGCATTATTTACTTCCCTGTTCTTAATGTTAATACTTAGCCCCAACGTTCAAGACACGTACTACCTACTGTAGAACCAAATACATACTTTTGCCACTTCTCACTAACCTACTACTACACCCCGAGTCTTTAAAATGAAATTTTCAAAATTACTAGTGATTTATGGGGAATAAAATATCCGAATAATAACAGTAACTGGGTCGCAAGAGGGAGCATAATCATATAAATTAAATAACAGTCTCCGTTCTTATGTATGATTATTTTTATTTATGATAGATTTTTCGGCCTAAGCGTTCCATTTTCACAATTCACCGTTTCAACGATAACCATATCAGAAATATCCTGGAAACAGAAAACGTAACTGACGCAAAGACGCATTTTTTTATAATTTCTTTATTTGTCTCAAAGAATTATAAATTCGCTAAGAGACTACAAAATACAAGATAAGACATAAGAATATAATTAAACAAATAAAAATTTAGGTGTATATCAAGAATATAACAAAACACATTAATTTTAATTATGCTGGAAATAATAACATCATCATCCATGAGCTGTTGATCCCGAAGATTGTGTGCGGTAAAAGAGTTTTATTGATTTTTTGAACTTTCTTAAACTCTTTATGGATCTTATTTCTTCAGGTAATGCGTTGAATTAATAAGGCTGGTTTCTGTCTTTTGCTCCTGAGAATAGTGTTGAAGAGCCCTTAAATTGTTGTAAGATTTTTTTAATTAATTGAAAAATATATAGAAAATTCATACCGTCTTAACCATCTCCAATTCTTTGAGAATTTTCTTGTTAACAAAGATTTTCGAAGGGATGAACTGTAGGTGTGTTTGTTACATGAAGATTTGTTGTTTGAAAAAGATAGATTCTCCAATTAATTTTGATGATGTTATTAAAATTATGTTGGTATTATAAAAGGGCGTGTTGGTTTTTTTTATAATTTTCCGGGCGACGCCGTACACAAATATTGATATATATATAAAATACAGGATATAATAACATTCACCCCACTTGTAAAATTGTGTCGATAGATTTTCGATCGTAATAATGAACAAATCGAATAAAAAAGATAATCCCTTCATAAATATTTTAGCCCGTTTGTTATTATGTAAATAAGCATGTTAATATATTGTTTTTTGCCACAAATTCTTTTTGATAAAAATCAGTCAAGCTATAAGAAAACCAATATTTTCAATAAGAACTTGAATCCATTAAGCATGTTCCTCATAAATTAATATCTACTGACAATTTGAAGGAGTTTTCAAAATAGTTGCATCCAAAGGTATTCCTTATACTCGTTTTTAGACCTTCCCAAAAAAAATATCCAAATGTAATTAATTTGTGAATAAAAAAAATGTGCTTTATTAAGATTTTTATTACAGGCTATTCGAGTTTTGATACGTGATGTCTTTGCAGATTGTCCAAAAAGTTTATTTATGTAGTCAATTATCGAAAAACTTAAAGCTTTTTGCAAGCCGCCTATCATTTTATTTTAAGTACTTTCTTATATTGTAGATAGCGAAGGCTATATATAAAGGGAGGCCAGGTTTAATTCCAACTACAATAGTATTAATAATCCCTCAAAGCAAAAGCTCAATTAGGTTGTTATGAATCATTGTAACTTTTGTTTTTTATGTATTTATAATGTTCTTTTTTAATTTGAATTCGTATCTTTCATGGGTGGAGAGCTTCAATATGTAGTAGTAAATAATAAAATATATTTTCTCCAGATAGAAAGTAATTATGAAACAGGGCCTTGTATATTTAAACACGGGAAAAAATATACAATATCGCGCAATAAATGTAAACTATGTTTTATCTCTATCTAGTATTGCTAGTAGAAAAGAATGTAGGCACATATATGTATCAAACATTCAATATTTTAATCCAAATACTGTATGTAAATAACTTGAAATAAAGTTGAATTTTTCAAGAAGAATGTAAATGTACAAATAATCTTATTTCACAGAGATCGAAAAATTGTGTGAGTCGTAAATAACAAAAAATAAAGTAGATTTGTCGCTATTCCATGCACTTTTGATGCCAAATAAAAGTTAAAACTGTTCGAAATTATTTTATTAACATTTTTTAAATTATCTTTCAAACTTCTTTGAAGAATCCATTATTAACAAAAGCATAAAGATAAAAAAGAATGTTGGTTCTGGAATAAAGTTATTGCATTCTCAATTGAAATCGGAGACGTCACGTTCTCGCATGGTATGTATAAAAAAAAATAAAGTGTTTATCTCTAGGGCTTATGATAGAACCGTGACGCGTGACAAAATCAAATTATAACAGCGTAACATCCTTGTGAGTGGGATATTCAATTCAATCCAACAACTCTTCAACGCTTCTCTCAAAAACACAGGGCAAAACAAACTTCCTCTATTCTGAGCGCTTTTAGGTTAAATCAATTTTTCCCACAACGTTCTCAGAGCTCTGGTGTCATTGTCATGGGAAATGAGTGTGGATTGTGGAAGAGGGACTACAGGCCGTCAGAACCCATGTAGACAAAATAACGGTGGTTTTTTAGCCAAATATCATTAGAAATTCTCAAAAAAAAAAACAATCAGAATCATCATATTAAAGTACGATTTTGGAGTAGAATAATTATGCTAACGACAAAATGATATAATTTGTCACTGCATACTGCAGTGTTGTGGTTGCAAGTCTGAAGTCCGGACCCTAAAATTAAGTAAATATTAAAAATATGGGATAGAAGTTTTGTGTATCTGACAAAACTTGTCATCATAAAAGGAAAAGAAAAATTAACTAGCTTAAATGTTAAGAAACTCCTATTTACAAATGATAATTGCAATCGACAATTATCTTGGTACTGAATTGAAGACGTTAAATATCTTAAATACTACCCTTCCTGAATGCCTTAATTTTTATTGGCAAGGAGAGGGCAACAAAAGCATGTTCACTATATGCAATTAGTCTACTGACTATCACATATTATGTGGTATATGCCGTGATGATATAGATGAATGTAAATATGTTTGATGTTTATTCAACACTAGTATCATTATGAAAAAAATACCGTATACCTACTCGTACTATCGCTACGACTAACAAAACCAGAAGGAGTGGGAAGCATTAATGTATTGCTATACTAAAAGTAGGTATTCGTAATTACATTACACAAACCATAACACATTTATGTAGATATTTAGATACATATGACATCGTTCTCATTATATTGCTGAAACATAATATTTAATATATTACATAAGATAATAATGTATGGATATCATTATTACCGCATTATATAAGTGCGATTATTATTAATGTTTTTATCTATGTATAAAGGTTCTGTAGGGTAAAATAAGAATGTTAAAGCTCGAATTTATTATCTTTTACACCAAGATTCACAAATGTAAGTTAGATTGCCATTCGCAAAGAAAGCTGATTATGTTCTATGTCATAACTACATCTTCAGAGGTTCGATGGCCGATAGACTAACTACACTTAACAAACATAAAAATCGTAGTCTCCGTTTAAAAAATATAAGGCTTTCAGAATATGTGACAAACCTCATTGCTAAATTGAAGGTGTTAAATAGTTTATTCGCGGCCTTTTACGAATAAGTACCTTTTACTAAATACTCTAAAATTAAAAGAAAAGATTGAGAGATTTATTCTTTGCCGAGAGCTCGCAGAAAAAACTTTATTTTTAAATGTTAATATTTTTTATTGGAAGAATGTCGTCGAGTGGAATAATATGGACTGCTGGAACTAAATAATCCATATCACACCTATTGATCTGCATTCACGAGTACAATAGGAGATAATTTTAATAAAAAATTGGTTAAAACATACGAACGTATAGAAGGTATCGTAAAAAAATAAAAATATTCCTTAAAATACTGGTTATTTTATTCAAGTACTTATCAGCAACAATGATACTGTTTTATACATCTATGCAGATATACCGGTATGCACGAAGATTCGGGATAGAATTGAAGACGTAGTAAAGATAATCCTTCATTGAGAAAGAACAATAGTACGTAAAATCAATAACTGAAGTTTGCTCAGAGTTCCACGTGAATATATTGAATGAAAACATTGTGTTTGCTAGTATTTCACGATTTCTCTATGATAATATCATCACCTATTATATTACCAGATATTTAAAATACCAAAGTTACTCCATTTACTTCCATAGTTAACATAATTGAAAACTTAGAATCTTATCCAGGTTAATAGTTACACAAAGAGCTATGGAAAAAGGATGCTAACTATTTCAAACACAAATCAATGGTAGAAGAAAAGGCCAAAACATTAGACGCGTGTTAAAGAATCGCAGATCTTAATTCGAATTGATCGGGTAACACTTTTTAAACAATAGATTATTGACGATCAAGAAGACGCAAAAGCAGGTCAGACCTTAGACAAGATAATCACACACCAAGAAAGCATGACAAGTAGTCATTAGAGGAGCAAAGGAGTCCAAAGGGAATACTTTTATTCCAATACGTGACACAAAAAGAGGCTGAAGTAAATCAGAAATAACTACTCCATTTCCATTTGAAAATATTATACTCAAATTGTCTTCACTTCGTTAGAACAATATTGTATGTTCATTTGTGGTACTGATAATCTATAGAGAGTTGAAAGGATAAAGAAATTGTCACCTAAAGGGATAAATAGAAGTCCTTGAACTCCTGAAATATGCGGGAAATAAAGTTATTTCAACCTATTCATTCGTTTTTTTTAGTGGCATCGATTTTGTTCTAATATCCAAAAATAATACTTATTCTAAAATTTGTATATCTATTAATACGTTTTATTTATTTACAATTCGAAGCATTACTTCAAAAGTAATTATTATTGCTATTATGATACGATTACATAATAATAGATACAAGATGTACATAACAATAGAATTTTGAATTTAGTCGTTTCAAACTTTATCTTTTAACAACAAAGTATGTACAACACATGACAAGGCTATATTTTCGAGAATAAAAAGAGCATATATGGCAATAACAGTAATTGTTACGACTATGTAATATAGTACACTAGATTGAAAACCTCTTGCGGTTTGGAAAATCAAAAAAAATACAAAAACACAATATGACTGACTAACGGGCTGTTTCACCACCTCTGGATAAAGTGCCAGATAGCCAATCCAACACAAATCTAACGGATAAAACGAAAAATGCGTTTCATGACTCCCTGACAGCGCTATCCTATAGATTAAGTTCCAGATAAGTTATCCTTTCGATAAGTCTTAGATAGTGTTAAACTGTCAAATTTTGTTTACATGTGCGTTGCCTAGATGTAGATATATTCCTAGGCAACGAACGATATATTCCTACCTACGTGCATACATTCATGCAAAAAACGCATGAAATTACAACGTTGCCACTGCTATCTGTCGGATAGCAATCCGTAAGAAATCTGTAGGTGGTGAAACTCTCGCTTCAGTTAATCTTGTAGATTAATTTATCCTAAGGATTGTTATCTAGAACTTTATCCAGAGGTGGTGAAACAGCCCGTAAGAAAATTAATTTAACCCGAAGTTTGAATGGTTTAAAAATAAATGTTTCGAAGATGAAGTATTAGTGTAAATCGACGCGGTGTATGAAAGATTGTATGAATATAGAAGAAGCGAAAGAAGTATGTAAGGATAGATATACATATATGGCGTTCCGTTCTCTCTGCCTACCCCACTTTTAATACTGCGTGAGGGTGTAGTAGAATTTAGTATGTAGTATAGAATAGTACAAACATATCCACAAACGAACTGACATTTATGGGAGGATTTGCTCTAATTACATGAAATTTTGAAACGAGGAAATAGAATGTATTCGTTGGTAAAACAATACGAATTTAAATTGGAACTTAGAATGTGTGATCAAGTTAACTTAGATCAATATAGCCAACATATAATTTAGGTTACACTTGAAAATCTGAAATGAAATACTAAGGTATTTATATATTTATTTATAATTCACGGCGCTATCATTTTACATTTTAAAGATTTAAACACATAATTTATATAATGTACCTACACATAAATAAAATGAGTTAAGACACAACAAATTTAAATTTAAGTCAACAAAACAACAAAAGCGAACAATACAGTAAATAATTTTCATCCAGGTAAAATAAGATAGGTAATAATTAGATTTATCTTTTGTCTAATTATTTCCAGTTGTCAACACTATTATGATTTATCAAAGACTTTCCAAATAACTAATATGCCTTCATGAATAACAGGTAGAGTAATTGCTTCAGGATATTATTGATACATCGTTCAGTCATTGAAGTTTTCATTATAATTGATAATCAATCAACTCTATACACGGTAAATTGATTTAATATAGGTTAGGAAATCACAAATCTACCAACTTCAGCCAACATCGACATCAACATATTAAACTACATTACCTATATTATTACACTAATCGAAAGTGTACAGTAGCTAACAATTAAACATTAGTGGAGTACTCGGAAAAAATGGTCTCCTACTCTTTTACATACGTCTTAGAGGGTCCCGTAAAAGACAAGTGTTCAAAATATTGAAATTTTACATTTTAAATTCAACAATAAGGTAGGCCACTCATTCTGGTTGTCTTATTTTTTCTTGGCACGGACAGGACGGCTTGCATGTTTATTACATAAAGTTAGTCTGCTGACTATCCCACTTGTGGCGACGAAAGACATCTCTTTCAATAAAAAGTAATATAATAATTCTAGAGTCTGTAGGTACGTTCACAGAGTGAAAATTCATACTAATTTATTTTTATTAATAAACACATACCTACTATCAAAAAGCAATACAGTAGAAAAAACATTTGTTTTTTATTTCATTGTGTAATTCTACTACCTAAACACCGACAGCGAATAGAAGTATTGTTTTGTAACAAAATGATGTTATGTAATGAATTGTATTTTTCTAAACATCTTTTAAATAACAATAATGGTACAGAATCCGTATAATCGAAAACATAGAACGTAGGTAGGTACACAGCAAATTTCAGAATACCAGGTAATCGAATAATTCAACCAACTTTTTATTTGATTTTTGATATAATCAGTCTCATGTTTACCAAGCTAAATGTATGTGATTCAATCAATGAATGAGAAATATATAATAAAATATTTTAAATTATTTTGACTATTATTAACTTCTTTTTCTAGATTTTTTATTGTTGAACAATTCTTATGTAAGAAATTTACATTTATTTTTTTAAGTACGATTATTTGTATTGATTTAATTTAACAGACATTCGACTGTCTTAAATGCGTTGGTAAAAATGTCAGCTTTCTGTATAATGTGCTACCATTTATTAAGTATGTATTAGAGAGAGGAAGCACAAAAAGCATTTAATGAATTATCTCGATTATTATAAAATACACGAAGTGTACGGAGACAAAACATCGTAATTTCTAACTAACAAACTAATTCCAACCCCCACAAACTTTTCGTATTATCTACGCCAGTTAAATTATTCATAATCATCAAAGGTTTGGATATATTCTAGTACTTACTTACGCCAAGGTTGTAATTTTCTCACATATTTCATTACGGGTTAGTGGAATTTTAATATTAAAATTATCTAAATTCAAACGTTTATTTTAAACTAGGTATGCTACCCAACAAAAAGGTTGGATAATTATTCTAGTTCATATATCGAATAATTGTAACGGGGTACAATATTGATCATGTTTTTTGTGTTTATTGTATTTTTAAGATGTATATGTTGGACCTGCTAGCGTATGTGTGATTTAATAAATAAATAAATAATTGAAGCATGTAATAGTGCGTAATATTCTCGAATGTAATGGAAGACACGTTATTAATTAGATATGTATACGACATACATAACTAAAATATTAGCACATGAATGTTCGTGCGGATTAGTTACCTACTATGATTTTTGTTAGGTCAATTAAGTTTTCGTTGCGATTAATACTGATATAATAGAATACACAATAAATCAGAATATTTATATGAAGCAGTCTTAAGACTATTAGACCTTTTTCTTTCTTTTGCAAACAAAGGACTCAAAATCTACTCATTCATTTAGTAAGATATAAGCTATGTTAAATAATAGAATCTGAAGGTAAAAAGAAAATCATAGTGATAAATCAACTACTGCTAAAATATTATTATTTATGAAATACTTACTAGCATTAAGCTTACTTCGGGGTGCAGTTCATTAATATTAAAAGTAACAACATCATATATATATACTCATATGAAATTATATGTAGTGTAGCTAGACGTGTAATCAATTCCGGGGTGTTGTGTAATACCACCCCACTAGCTGACATCATACATAACATTCTATTACTAAGACTTGCAGAATATACTATGTAGTAAATTAGTAATACTTCGTAATAGTTGCTACCGTATAAAGAAGAAAAAGCAAAAGTTAATTATCACTAATAAAATATGCAAAAGCTTTGTAATTATTTTGACGTTCTACACGGTACAACATCTGAATGACAAAACGTGTAAAAGTGTATGATGCTGAAATTGTAATTAACAAAGTTGATTTACCCAAAGTTATGAGTGTTTTTACCTTCATTCGCGACTCAAACAAATTACCATCACAAAATGACGTTCAACCGATGGTTAACCACAAACACGTGCTCCTTAGTGTATAAACTTAAAATAGCAAAAATATTATGTTGTAAGAATTAAAACACGATGCTCAACAAAAATTACAACCTTTGCAGATATATCATTATGGTTGAAGATGACTAAAACACATCTAACAGTTCTGGACTATATTTTGATGTAGTCTCAGTATTCAGGTATAAACTAGAAATGAAACTTTCAAGTACACATTATCCGAAATTGTCAGGACAACTGTTATAATTTTATTTAACTAGCAAGTGGCCGGTGAACTGACGCTAGGATCTTGGACTTTAGATTTGGGTACGATTCCTCCCACAGTTGACCTACTCTATCTTCATCATACAAGCATAATGCTAATTTAACATTACATGTACATATATTATATACAATTCAGACAGATCGAACTAGTCCCAAAGCAAGATGTGAATCTTGTAATATGATACTATATATATATAATCGTATGGCATGTCAGGCGCTATAAATCATAAAAATCACTAAAAACAAAAATCATAAAAAAAAATGTCAGAGGTAAAATTGAAAAAAAAAAAAAAAAATGTCAAAAAGATAAAATTGTAAAAAAAAAAAACATGTCAGAAAGATAAAATTGTAAAATAAAATACAATCGCAAAATATTTAAAATTTATAAAATTTATAAAATGACTCTTGTATCCCTCAGCCAAATTCTGGCTTCGGTTGTCAGATTACTAAAACCTTCCATCACACCGTGGAACCTATAAATAGGGCAATCAGCAACAATATGTTGCGTGGTTTGTGATGTTGCCCCGCAATCGCAGCTAGGGTCGGCAATGTACCCCCATTTATGGCGCTCCGCTGCGCTTCTGCTGCAGTCCGTTCTAATGCGGTTCAATCTCACCCACTCCCTACGGTCCAGCGTAAAACCATCAAGTCTTTTGGTTGGGTCTGTTACTAAGTATTTATTTTTTGTGTTTTTACTATCCCATTCATTCCGCCATGCCTGTTCCGCATTGAAGTTACCATTTTCCAGGACCTGTGCTCTGGACCAGAACGGCCTTCTTGATTTTAATCTAGTATTCGGAATGTCTCTTAAGGTCGTGTTAAGGAGAGAGGTGTTGTCGCGCGCCCTCGTCCACTCCCGCAGCGTTGAGGTACTTCTACGAAGGTGAGGAGGTTCGATGTTCGCCAGGACGGGTAGCCACTGGCACTGGGTGGGTTTCAATGATCCGGAAATGGTTCTCATTGTGGTATTGAGTCGGATATCCACTTTCTTAGTATGGGCACTTCCATCCCATACTGGGGCGCAATATTCTGCGGTGGAATACACAAGCGCCAGTCCCGCAGTACGTAGTGTCTCGGCATTAGCTCCCCATCCCGACCCCGCCAGCTTCTGGATGACGTTATTTCTAGTTTTTAATTTACCGCAGAGTGAGTCAATATGTTTCCTATAAGCTAGGGTACGATCAAGAGTGACACCCAGATATTTCGGGTATTCGGTCTGGTTCAAAAGAACTCCCTCAAAGCGCACGTTAATATGATACTAAGGCGACAATACACAAATACCAAGTTAAATCAATCAAAAAATCAGAATCATTTGCAACAGCTAGAATATAAAATATGAAATTTCGAACTTTTTATATTACTTCTTAAACTCAAGAGTTATTGTAAAATATAAACGCGATAATTTTTACTATATGACAAATTCACTTAAAATAATTATTTCTTAAAGTTAAGGCGACAATACGTACGTAACTAAGTAATATTTAAGAAATACATACGTTCCCGACATACGTGGTATAGGAATAGTAGCGAGCCATAATCCAATTACTAATAATATCAGTGGGGTGGGTTGTACTTAGCCGGAGGGATGAACAATATTCAATATTATTACGTTACAAACGCGTTCAATACACGGTCTGCATCAATATTATTACTTTCTCTGTTTCTATCACACACAACTAACATATAAAAATCATAAAAATAATAGAAAAACTGTGAAGTCAATACGTTTTCTATTTTCAATCAAAAACAATAATCAAATTTTATATAATCTTGTTTAAACACAATAGATGTACTATACAAGCGACTATGTAGGGTGAGTAATTTTTATTCATAGTTTAGAAATATAGAGTTCATGATTTTTTGTTACTTCATTATTATATAAATAATTCGATTCAATTAAGGTTATGGTAATGTGAATGAAGTACATATATGTTTAAAATATTTGAAGGCTGTGATTTTAACGACAAATACCAAAGGTTTTTAGCTTTTTTGAAATTCAATTAAGTGTGGCAGGAAGTATAATAAACTTAAAATAAATTGACATATTTATTCACAAAATTGAGTAAAAATTTGATAATTGAAAAAAATACATAATTCGAATAATGCTGCAAGAAAATTTAATCATTGTCAACTTATAAATGCGTAAATTTCCGTTTTAAATCTTTTAAATAGGTACATAGTATTTTGTAGAAAATAGTTATGTAGTAGTAATAATTTCTGATTCATCTTTCATTTTTGTTAAATATCGACATTTGTCTCACGAATTATATCACAGTACATTATACGAGAACATAATCGTTATACAACACAAAACGTCTTTATTTCCAAATCCCTCATATTTTCTCAAAACGAGGGACTTAGTTTATACACGTCATTTTGCCTTAGGTACCTACGTTACATAATGACACTACCACATGATCACATGAGTTATTGACGGTTTTATATACATTATTTTAGAAAATTACACAGCAGAATTATACATTAAAATTATACGTTTACAAATGTTTAAAATTACTGTTTTTAGAAAATTCTAACATAAATAAAACTATGACGAAACTGCTACAAGGTAATTAGTTTTACAAGGCACAACTGTAAAATTTCAGTTCTGTTCTATTACTACATAACTCGAGTCAAACAATAAAATCACCACAATACTTTTGCACCTACATTAATTATTTATTAATAATTTCCATATGATTTGATTGAGATGGACTTAGTAGCATCTGTTATGCTGTTGTTTAAGTTTTTGAGCTTGAATGCAAGAAAACATCGGACATCCACGTAACATACCCTAAACACAAATAATAAAAAAATGATGTAATATATAGATTTTTTTTATTTTGAAGAGGATAGCATAATTATTACGATTAATTTGAATACATTAAAAAAATATCTAAAATCTAAACACAATATTAAAACAAAAGCAACTCAATTTTGCGGACATAGAATATTGCCGAGTACTGGAATATATACCTATCATCAATTATGACAATTATTATCAGCTACTAAATAAACAAAGCATCAGATCAATTCAAAGTCGAGTATATTTAAATAACAATGTTGTTGATTGTATTATTGTACAATACAATTACGTAATTGGTGATTTTGTTTTATTTTACAGATGTCCTACACCTTTCCACTAGACAAATGTGCGCGTAAGTTTATATTTCTTTTTGTTTATAAAATATCTTGTATTTTGGTATTTAATCAATATGACTAGGTACACAGTATTTATTCATTCTTTTAAACAATTATGATGAAAAATATAAAACATAAAAATATACTCTATTTAAAACATTTGTAAGTATGAAAAAATGACAATTTCTAAACAAAATATAAATACCTTGTACGATTTTTTAGAATATTATTAAACTGCCAAACTTGTATATAAATGGTGTAGTGAATAAAAATACTTGAAGCTTTACAACTGCTACGCAAAGACGCATTAAAAAACTTGTCAATGAAACAACAAAGTATTACCTACATAAAAAAAGGAGAATGTTGTCCGTGAAAATGTGGCATCGATAGCGATAGTTGACATTCCACAGATGAGTATTTAGATGTTTAATAAGCGCGACAAACTGTTCACTTCCATATATATTATCTAGTATCAAGTAAACAGTCAAGAAACAAGTTTAAACAACACTTCTTAATCATTTGCATATAAAATGTCAACAAGATCCTAATAATAAGCGGCATAAATTATTTACGCATTTATTATGTGTAATAATATAATGTCATTATTTACTGACTTTAGTCGTGGGTATTTAATTCAAACGTAAGTAAGTACGCAGAAGGCTTGAGTTGAAGGCAAAATAATTATGTGTGAAGGATGCAAGATGTAAAGAATACGTAAGTTGAAATAAGAGAGATGTGTGTTTGTGCCAATCATCTAGTAACAACCTATACCTACAATCGAGCATAATATACTCATACAGAACATGGCGACAGGTGCAAAAATATCTAACCCATCGAAGAATGATGAAATTAACACAAACATGCAAAAAAACAATCGTTCAACAATTTATAGTGAAGTTCGACTAATTGATCGGCAGTTCTGATTATATAAATCAAGGTATGTAGTGATTTTACTGTGATTTCCTAAAATTGTCAAATTTCAAGAGCTTCTTGAAGAAGTTGTAAAATGTAATCTTTTCATTTGTCTGACAATAAGAGCGAAAGCTCTTGAAAGTCGTCATGGAAATTAACAAATTTACAGTACAATTGCTAAATACCTACCTATTGACAAAATGTAAGAAAGATTTATTTTCGATTGTAGAGCATAAAATTAATATGTTTTATCATCAATTTAATATAAAGATAAAAACAAAAGTGAAAGAAAAACATCTATACGAGTAAAACTATTAATTTATACATTTTATTTGCAAAATATTTAAGAAGATCACACATGTTTACGTTCTCATTGGTAACAGAGATTTCTTGCGTGACTAAGAGGCCAACAGAATGTGGTACAATGTTCCACAAACAGGTGCAATGAACCAAGAAATTGAAACTTTTCCGTACGATTTTTCTCCATTACGTTATACTAACGTACTCTATTATTTTTGCGTGTATACAATTATATACTGTTATTCGGAATTCCAAATTGAGAAATTGATATTTAATACATATCATGAGATATTCGTCATAAAGTTTAGAACACAGTAGTTTTATCAAAAATGAATCAAATTAATATACTTCACATAAAAAAATACATGCGTTTTGATTGCATCGAGAAAACTCTTTATTTAAGATTCCAAGAGTAATTATTTTGTAATGTAATGACTCTCATTGCTTACTCGTATTACAATGATCCCGAATCACGTGATAAATACTAGTAATACATATGGAGAATTGTGTTCTGACGAAATATTTTTTTTTTTTTCAATATATTTTTTATTATCTTAAAGAAACAGTGTTTCGCTCATAAGATTACAAAGAAATAGGTACATTTACAACAAAACATTCTTACAACTAGGTAAAGTAACAATATGAAGATCATTTGAATAAGGTACAAAAAAAATGGAGACGTTTTTTTCACTAATCATTGGTGATGAATGGGTTAAACAGATCAGAAGTAAACAAACGTAATAAATTCCATAGTTGATGGAAGAAACAATGTCTGGAAATAGAAATTAAGGCCACACACAGTGTAAACTTTACAAATTACCTCCACGTTTTATTAAATTGGAGCTAATGTGGAATGCAGCGAAGTAATAATCCAAACTTCAAACTTAAGTATTTTATGTCACAGCTGCAACTCAAAGCAAAGTACTAACGGACTAAAATGAAATTAATATTGTGAAACGACTAAACTCCCTACAACACGAAAGCAGCAAAGAGAAATGTAATCAGAGAAAATCTGACACTAAATAAAGTTATATGAAAAGTGAATTTTGTTCAGTAATATTTTTTGAATTATGAAAATGATAATAATAAATGTATATATATTAAAATGGTTAAAAGTAATGTATTGAAATGTATATGATATTTATGTAATATGAAGTGTGAATATTTGTTTTTATTGTCTCTATTGAAACTGAATAAACTTATTTCTATTATAATTATTTTATTATATTATATATTGAACATTCTTTGGACTTATCTAATCACAATATTTAATTCTTTCAAAAGCGAGTTGTTCAGTGAAAGAACTATAAAAAAAAAAACACATAAACATATTAACTTATTACCCCAGAACTGATTTTGGTTTAGTGGGGCAATATATTCCATAATTTATTTATTTATTTATTTCACAATCCATGGCGTGAGCCTTTTACATGTTCAAGAATAAATAATACACAAATCAAATATCTCATTCACAACACAGTTGGAAAACAAGAATTAACAAAACACAAAAGAGAATTATTTCATAACAATAATAATTTAAGTCAAATCATAAAATATTGGAGTGTCAGTACAGAATGTCAATGAAATGTTTAGTATTTAATATGTCAAGATTGCAAGATTCAAAATTGCAATAATGTGGGAGATGTCATGTAGATAGAAAAAAAAAATCTAATCTAATGGAAATAATGATGTTTTTATGTTATTTTTGTATGTAATATTTTTGGAAAATAAATAAATAAAAAAAAATCTTATAGGATAAATGGCATGCACCTACTTCATTATATCAAAACCCTTTCATCATCACTGATTTATCAATCCAAAATACATACAAAATAATATAAATATACCTAATTACATAAATGTGAAGATCTACATATTCATACATATGTTTAAAACCTCACATTTTGTAAATATTATAGCAATGCAATTTTAATAACCCAAATACAACCTTATACACCTTTCACAGTAAGCTAAAAGCTTATGTCGTAAAAGGGGAGGTTACCAGCACCTGAGATTGATTTACGGACCCCCGGTTCACGAGGCTCAGACTCTATCTCCAGGCGACCGACTAACTCTAATATATACTCACTTATAAATAAAAATATAATTTAAGTTTTAAAATGTTATACTAAAACACTTTAATTTTTACGTATGATTTTGTATTTAGTCAATTAATAATGACTCAATGCTAATTGCGGAGCGCTTTTGCCTTGCGGCATCTTCGAATCATACGTGAAAATTAAACAGCGTTAGTATAACATTTTAAAACTTATATTAAAATGAATTTTCACAACGTTAACTTTAATACTTACTTTAAATTTAATAAAAATATAATTCTTAACTTGTTGCTTTTTAGTGTCTAATTACAGACATAATACTTAAAAGTTGTTAATATTAATGAAACATGCAGTCTTGAGATAGTCATAAGATGAAAACCATATTAATGTGTATAATTATTTTTTACAGGTCCTAGTATGAAAAAGAGTAAAACCAAATCAAAGCATTCGACAAGAAGAGGTGGTAATTCAATGTCAACTGAAATTAAAAGTGCTGAAAACAAAGTAGAGAAAACTGAAGTACTTGATCCTGATGATGATGAAGAAACTGGATTCAGTGGATGGCTGAAGAGTGGCGACGGAATTGAGTGGATGAAATTCTTTGTTATAGGCAATAGTTTAATTGTGTTCCTTACTATGACATGGCCACAACTACAAAAGTATTTTGAAATAATTAAAGACACAATATACGGTGAAGAAAGTTATTGAATAACCTGCAAAATACAAAATGCTTATTATATTTAGAGGCTTCTTTTTTCTTGTTATTGTATTAGCTTATAGCGCTGGTGTTTGGAAACTAATTGACGATTATTTTAGAAAAGAATTTTCCAAATATTTGGCTAAGGAAATAGAAAATAACGCTGGTCTTGGAAAAGATTTCAAAGAGGTACCATTTGAAAATTTTAATAATATAGAAAAAGCAGAGCTCCCTAAAGAAGAAAGTGTGATTAAAATAGAGGGAAAATTTGACCAAAAGAAGAGTGATACAGATGCTGTTAGTAATTTAAAGGACACTCCAAGTCTTGATAGCAAAGATCGTTACGTGCCAGAGTATGCTATCATATCAGAAGACGAAGAGTTTTTAGATGAAAATAATATGTATTGTAATCGTTTTGATAGTGTGGAAGAACACAAATGTGTGCAGAATTCACCCCCTTAGACCTGTTGTGCATTTTATTTAATATTTTCTTAATTAATAATGTTAGTTATACAATTACTACTCCCTATCACCTTATTTATGATATATATCATCATACCTTCTTAACATTATTGTAGTTTTATCATCAGTCGACGTATATTATCTGTGTGAAGAAAGAAAACAATGGCATTTAATGATATTTTATTTAATTCTAACTTAACTTATACATTGTAAATTATGAAATAAATATTATAATATAGTACAAAGCTACTGGTTTTAGTGATACAAAGATTCATCTTATTTAGCATCTGTCAAAGATATTACAATGTGTACAGAGAGAAAAAGATAATGTCTATTCATTTAAATTATAATTTTCTATCTCAATGGAGAAGTAAGCAAATTATATTTCTATGTATTTATCGGATTCTAAAATAAATTCCAACCTCATATGAAATAACTGCGTGAATGCTGGGAATATTCACTAATTAACTTAACATGAAACCATCATTATATTCTCAGCAATTCAAATTGTTCACTTTCTACATGTACATTATTAGGTACTAGTTGTGTAAAAAAACATGGTTAAGAATTTGACAGTGTCTAAAAGTTTTTTACTTGATTTGAATAAAAAATACATTCATAGCATAAAAGCAAAATCTTTGTTTTATGGTTGTAGTATGCAATGTAGCACAATATTTGAAAATCATGTAATAATGTACAAAATATTCAAATAGCTTAAGATATTTCAAAGTAGCTTTTAAGAGACTAGTATGGCCTACTTTAGTTTTATAAAAAAATCTTCATCAAGTAAGTCCAGTCATTTCACAAAATCACTCACAATTGATCAATTAATGTAACAACAAAGCACTGTCAAAATCTATGAACTGCTTAACACAATATTGCACAATCTAAAACTTACAAACAAAATAAAATCAACAAGGACAAAAACGGCGCACAAAAGTCAACGGCGCAAACATTTAAAAACATCGCCATAGATAGTGATAGATAGTTTACATAATGACAGAACTTTATCTTGGGGTAAAGTACAGTTTACACTATTTCACTAGGAGTGTACTACTGTATATAGAGTGCAGCTTATAAATGTATTGTGGTTGTGTAGGTGCGTATTAATGTACTTATACTTAGAGCTATATTTAAAGTACCAAATGATGCCTGTAATATTTAATTGTATTTCTATCAGATTGTTATTGGTTTTGTTCTGTTATGTGTGATTTGTTTTATTTTTTAATATTGAAGTGTATACATTTTTTGATGTTTGAAGACTGTATAATGTTGTAAATTTCTCATGTATTGTAAAAGGCAAATGCCGTTTATTGTCCAAATAAATAAATAAATAAAAAAATAAATAATACTATCTAAAATGCTAGTAATCGCGATAATATAAATTTTGTTAAAAACATATTATACAATATTATACCTATTACTTTTTTTATATGTCTATGGTTAAACTGTTTAGAAAATTAGTATAGACGTATAGACCATTAGAAATCACATAGTCTTTTCTAATAACACTTACAAATATTTGAAGGGCCAACAACTTTACATGTGATAGATTAAAATAAATAGATTTATTTTAATAATAGATCAAAGTGTGTAGTATTTCTTTGAATATGCTCAAAGTGGCAGATGATACCAAATTTACAAAGGCATTGTTGATAACAAATTTAATTACTTCTTCGAGAAACCGTTCTGCGTGAGAGAAAAAGTGAAAGGATAGCATTCATTTCCAACACACAGTATTACGTAGTATTAGAAAGATGCACCACCTCAAAATATCTCCCCTTACGTGGTACCTACACTTAATTTTTTAATAATCTTAGACGGAAAGCAAATTTTTGCTTGACGTTGGTCCATAGCTGGTTAAGTAAAAAATTATGGTAAAATCACAGAATTCCATACAGAAAAGGTATTATATATAAAAATCTATGGGTAAAATTAGTCATGTGTAACACAGATCCGACCCGAGTCAAATGTTCGGGTCCTTCCAAATTGACCCGCGGGTCTACAGATCACCTACGGATCTTACGGGTCCTAATGATCTGTTTGAGCGGAGACCCGTTGGATCTGTGAGGACCCGATGACCCGAAAGATCTGTTTGAGACGATGACGTGTAGGATCCGTTTAAGCGGATGACACGTAAGTTCTGTATGTTTTGTTCACAAATTGAATAGAATGACCGTTTGTACTTACCCATACATACATACCATCACGCCGCTTCCCATACATACAAATCCGTATTCTAATAATATATTGTGTTTTATTGCTGGAAAGTATCGCAAAGTTTTGCTAGTCTCTAAAAATATTTTTCACAAAATAATACTACAATACACAAACACAAAATATTTCACAAAAAAATATCATGGCGAAACATTTTATGAAACCATACTTTTTCATATAAAATGTTTACCTTTAATCATTAGCTTATCCACTATTTATTTCAACTAAACCTTTGCACAGTTCACAATAAAAAGTATTTTCCTAATTGAAATTAATTGGTAGTATGTTGTTTTTTTCCCTTTATTTATATTGTTTTTCTTTGTTTATGCATTATTTCTCTTGACTGTTTTTTTTTAATTTGTATTATTTGTAAAGGCTGATACAGCTGTTTGTTATGTAAATAAATAGATATTTTATGGCCAATAAATGTCATTATTATTATTCTTATAATCATTGAGTACTCCGTTCAGATATTAAGTGTAAAAATCTCCATACCGTATGAAAGACATAGTGGATCATAAACAATAAGCTATCAACACCGGAAACAGCTCCGACCCGTAGACACAGGTATATGCTGCAACCGGAAAGACCCGTGACCCGTGTATGTACCTACAGCGGAAACGGGTCCGAGCTAAAGACAAAGATCTGGGTTGTAACCGGAAAGACCCGTGACCCGAATCATATGTTCGGCTCACTGCAATGGACCCGAACGGGTCGGGTCGCCTCAAAGTGATCTGTTACCCATGACTAGGTAAAATTCGTTTTGTTTTTGTTCGTCTATGCTGGCGACCCGCGATTCCCAAATATTTTTAGTGACCTTATCCCTCATTGGTCTATTTTAATCGGTTATTTGAGAAACAACAAAAGTAAGTCAGCTAAAACTTTTCTGAAATCACAAAAAAACTGTCTGTTGTGAAATTTTGAATGAAATGTTGATATCTTACTCAAATCAAAATGTTACTTACAATATATTATTTTATTATAAACCTTTATTATATGTCAAAATATTTTATTTGTATATTAATTTGTTAATTTAAAACTTTTGACTTATGTTGTTTCTCAAATGAACACCATTTCATGGGAAAAAAATCAACATTTTCATCCCAGATTATTTATTAAACAACCAAAAATCACTATTCTTCATCATTTTAAACCGTGGTTGGCGTTAAGTTTCAGCTGTGAATCGACACGAAAAAAATTAGTGTAGTTACAACATAAGTCACTGCCTTGTGTTGTTTTTCTATTGACTGGCCAAGTTAATCAACTCAATTTGTATCAAATAGGTAAAAATTACGTGGTTTCTAAATGAAATAACGTGCACTTCATGAAAAAGGACCCAAATAAAAAAAAACATTTTCGCTAAAAACCTGACTTATATTGTTTCTCATATGACTGATTCATTTGTTTTTTGTATTTAGATTTGAATATAATTTTTGCATTTCTCACAAGCATAGTATTGATTGACCAATAAAGGAGTGAAAAGAATATTATGTTGTTCGATTATAATGTCCCACAAAATAAAACTTTGAAAAGGCTTTATAATAATTCACCAGTTTCACCACGGTTTTATAGATTATCATTATGTAAATGTATAAATATCAGTTTACTATTAAAATAGCTTTTCAAATGTATATAGATAGATACATCTTAATACGATAAACATTATTTGGTAAGTGGTGTGATCACATCTTTATGGTTGGTGTAGAACAAACTTCAAACCAGAAAAGAAGAAGAAGAAAATAAATAAGCGGTGAAGTGGAAGTAGATGTGTTTTCTTTGTGGTTGAGAATGAAATAAGAGGAATATTTTATTATAATTTTGTTAGTAATTTATTCCCATGTCATTAAGCGCTGATTTCTTCGCACGGAGCCTCTGATAATAAGTTTTATATATATTAATTCGTTTCTCTGTGATGTTGTCCTGTTTTCTAATCTTAGCAATACATAATACAACATGTGGAAGTGTCACAAATGCGGAAAGCCAGTGTATTTTGGTAACTTTGTCTGCATTCTTTCTTATTTTGTTCTTTATCTTGTATTATTTTTAACAGACTCACAAACATAAACCTATTGCTACATAAATTAGACTCTAATTCTCTTTATTTTATCAGTAAAAACTTTCAGAAGGAATACTTGTGCAATACGATTTTTTAAACCATAATATCTAAATTAAAATTAAAATTTCCATCAATTTCTGAAGACCAAATTGCATCTAGTGTTCAAATTTGCCCTCGAAACTTCAATTGAGTAATTTTTTAATACTATTTGTTAGATTTGTCTGACTTTATACAAGTTATCAACTCCATTAGTCTGTATGTTTATATTACATGTAAGTTATAAAGTATATTGTGGAAATAATGAAATAAGAACACGCATTATTATCCTTAATATGTGAACTCTGCTGTAAGAGAAACCTACACATAATAACAAAAATAGATTCGATAACGTAAGAGTAAATATTTGATGGACAAAATATTGATTAGTATTAGTAGTGCTTATAAAGAATATTTTTTAACACAATTTTGCACGTAATAGTTGTTGAGTATATTTATTAGCAAAGCTGGATTATAAATCGTTAATTGTTGATGAACAATCTTAAAAAAGTGGTCATCTTAATTACAATGTCAAAAATTGTTAACGGACTTGTCAACAATGCAGAAAAAGCGTCCGTTAATCAAGTCCCTTATTTTTTGGGGTTTTCAGCCCTCAGCTTCAGCTCTCTGAACTTTGCTGTAAATTGCATTTAATTTTCACAAAATTAACAAGGAACAAATTAAATTTGTCTTTTCAATGATTAACAAAGTTATTGTTTGATTGTAAAGTGCTTAGTTAGCTGTTAATAGTATCATTCCCATATTAGGATATTCCATTAATATGAATGAGTAGACATTAATTGTTATTGCATTAAGACAATATAATGATAAATGTTGCTGTATATTGTACATGACAACAGTTCATTATTACCTTCAGGTAATTAACTGTATGATACCATGTAGCATAATGTGATTTAATGAGTGTATTGTTATATTTGCAGCCGAAAGGAAACAGTCATTAGGATATGACTGGCATCCTGAGTGCCTTAGATGTGAAGAATGTGGAAAAAGACTTAATCCGGGACAACATGCTGAGGTAAATATATTATTGTTATTGTTATTATTACGGCTACGTATATAACTAATTTTATTTTGTTAACACTCCATTGTAACATAGTTTTACACAGTTATTAGGTAGGTACACCAGAATAGTTTATTGTATTCAAGTGGACTCATTTTCTATGTAGACCAGTGTGACCAGATTTTATTTTCAAAAACTACTAAATGGGGATGTCAGAAACTACCAAAAACTACTAAATTCTCAAAATGGTATAGGAATTTGAAGTATTTCAAAAACTCCTCGGTTTTCTTAAACAATATTTTATCGCAGTACCTTTTTCTACAATATACCCGGTATTTGTATTTATTTATTTATTTTATTCTTCACTGTACATTGGTTAAAATATTACATAATAAAATAGTGTCATAAAAATAACAGTTATACAATTTAATGTACAGAGAGCGAGTTTATCGCTAAAATACTATGTCTTCCAACTAACCCGGTAACTAAAATTAAAATAAAATAAAAAAAAGCACATGCATACATATATACACCCTTACATATCAACAGTCATAATAGAAATAAAAATACAACACAAAGTAAACAAGAGAAAATTGTTTTCTACCGACAATTGTTTTCGAATCATTAAGTATCGGGTACTTTTCCCAAGTACCCGATACCTTATCTACCGACTACCGACTAAATACTAAAAACTATCAAAAAACTATCAATGAAATAAAAACTACTAAACATTGTTGCCAATGCCTCAAAAACTACCAAAAATGTAGGAAAATACCAAATCTGGTCACGTTGATGTAGACACATACAAAACCTGGGTATAAAATTATTGAAAAAACTTTTGTATTGTTCTTTTTTTAAAACAGTTTCGTGCACCTTAATACTATAAATAATAACAAAGGTGTAATTTATTTATGGTTAACCAGTAGACAAATTACAAGAAATATGCTTGAAAAACTAATGGCGTGATTTTTAAAATGAAATCCTGCAGATAAGGACTATATTTATATCATTATTATAGTGATTGTCTTTGAATAGGTACTCAGTATAGTGAGTCGAATGTTACCAATGTTATCACTGAGTCATCATCTACTTACATACAAATTCTCACTCACATAACTGTAAAGTACTATATTGTCATAAATACTGCAGTGTATGCTATTTGGGAACACCTTATATGTTGTGTTATTATTGTTGAATGTATCACAGTGTGCTGATTGGAAACATGATACAGTTATGTTTCAACAAAAATCAAATTAAAGAAATAAACGGTACTTCTACGACTTTATTGAACAATGATTCAAACTTTTGAAACTTTTAAAATCTTTGAAATATTTATCCGATGGAGAATTTCTAATTATTATACATTCATCTGATTACTACAGATGTGGAAGTTAATTAACATACTGCATTCAAACACAATAATTTGTCTGCACCAATAAAAGTTGTAGGCTGAAAAAAAGCGCATTTTTAGTTTTAAGCATTACTTAAAATTTAATTTATAAATAAACACATAATAAAATATATGATCCAGACATCCTTAATGTTAGTAATATGCTTGTGTTTTGAAGGTTGAGTAAGTCGGCAGTGAAAAGATTCAAACCCAGGATCTCTCAATTGAAATTCTTTCTACTTGTTCAATCAGGCAAATGATCCTTTTTTCACTGTATTTTTACAAGTATTTGTTAACATCACATATTATTTTTTTAGCACAAAGGTGTGCCTTACTGCCATGTGCCATGCTATGGAGCTTTGTTTGGTCCCCAGCTGTTTGGACATGGGACCCGAGTGGAGTCACACAAGAGTTTTGGACAGAAAGGTGCTGTGAAACCATCCAGTAATGGACCTACTGTACCACAATCACAGTTGGAACACAAACTAAAGGTAAACCAAACATTATCATTTAAAAAGATCAGATCAAAAAGATCTGCTAGAGTTTCTGTGAGTGTTTTGTAAAAGGTAGGTATTCTGAAAGTTTTCCATTTATTATCTTCAGTTTAGCGATGAAGCGTGCTGCTTATCCTGTTTTTTATGACGATTTGCCTGTTTATTATATGCAGTTTGCCGCAGGCTAACCCTTGTGTGGGAAATGGCGTGATGGAATTAATAATGTGAAATGTGTGAAAAGTATTTTCTGAAGGTTTAACTTAGTTTTTGAATCTGAATATCATTCAAAATTCCTTATGTGTTATAATTTCAGGTATTCAACCAATACTTTGACGGTAAGAGCAATGAAATAAGGTCCAGAGAAGTGAATGGCAGGCTAGTTTTGGAAGGTGCGCTGCGAATACATTGGGGCGTGAAGGGAGTCATCCATCTGAAAGAGAATGATGATCAGAGAACTGTGGTGACTGTCAGGAAGAGGAACTCTTGCCGATATTCTGTCAACAAAGGATCTGTCATCAGTCCTAGCAATAGTTACTCTGGAGAACTGGTAAATATTCAATGGCATTTTCATCACTTAGAGTCCCCAAAATAGGATACGATACCACTCTCTTATGTGTAAGGTACCTGTGAATGGTAGGTATTCTTAATATTTTCAATTGAGTAATGAGATATGCTACTCATTTGAATGTCTTTTATATGCCATGGAAAGGATAACTTGCATTCTGTATATAAATAAATAATTAATAAGTCTTTTATCTGTGGTTACTTCGCTTGTAGGAGACACTGTGGTATGATTGGCATTGCCATGAACTGGTATAAATATATTTTAACCAAATTTTGTTAGACATATTTTGAACTACTTCAGATTAATCATTCCAATTGATCACGTTTATGTAAAATTTAAAAAAAATGTTCTCTATGTATGCAGCTGGTCTGCTGGCTACCCCACTTGTGGGATATCCCATGATGGTATTGTAGTACCTACTAGTAGTTATCTATGTTTATTACATATACAGTTAGTTATTCCATTGGCTGCCCCACTTGTGAGTTATTACTGTGATTGTCTGGATAGATAGAAATTAAATTTTATTCATGAGGATTCATAACTTATTATTTCTATTGCAGGCATCTCCTCAGAACAATTGCAATGTGAGTTCTAGCAGTTTGGATACTGGAATATGTGTGGATAGAATAGAGAAGATCAGTTTAGATTCAGCATCAAGTTCCAGATGTAGTGAGGATAGCGGTAACCAGTCATCCAGTAGTGTATCTGTCACACCTACTCCTCCACAATCGCCAGCCATAGTCAGTAGAAAAGCTGCAGCTACTTTACCATCAAAAGTCAATTACAAACAGATGCAGTGGGATGAATTGGACCAACTTCTACAAGTGGAGAGGAAAGTGGATGACGGTGATAAGTTGTATCAAACAATGCCAACTTGTTTACCATCACAGGCCAGTATAGAGTCATCAGAATCTATATCAATGAGCCATTCAAACAGCCAGTCCGAAATATACAACACTCTTAGTCAGTCAAGTTCCACTTCATCGTCACAGGAAACCAAATCAGAAACCAGTAGCATTGAATTGCCCATTGATGGCAGTGATGCTACACTGAAACCTTCCGATAGTAAAATCTCACCACAACATCAATTGCATTTCGCAGACTCATTGCCTTATGACGAGAGTACTCTGAGGCCTAATTCTCAAGTAGATATTAAAAAATTATTAGATAGCAGCAATGATTTGATGCCGTTAGATCAAGAAGCAATGTCTAGGTCGCTCAATGAAGGTACTTTGAAAGCAAACTCGCCTATAGACCCTAAGAAAATAAATGATTCTTTAAAGTTATATGTTGATATGGTGCGTAGTATACATAGTCCTGAAAGTCTGAATAATCCTGACAATTTTAGCATTAATTGTGAAAATAAATTAGAAGAAATTCTATCCGACAATAATTACTTTAATGATGATTACCCTAAGGAGACTTTGAAGAGAATCAAGAATTATGAAAATAAAGTGAACAAAATACAGGAGAGTGATCGTACTCCGGAACATTTGCCCAAGAGTGATCCAAGTGCCTATAACAGAGCTATATCCATGGACAGTAGTTGGATAGGAAGCTTAGATGATAGCGCTAATGAATCTAACTATGAATTAAGTAGATCTATTTCAGGACCAGAACAATTTAAAGGACATGATGAGGTTAGTTTTGTATTCTGTGTGTCAATATTATTTTTTTATGCAAAAATCACTCATGTTTGATGATGCAGATACTGTTAACTAGTTTGATTAACTATATTGACCGTGGTCTCTGCATGGTCACACAGTTTCAGGGTCTTTAAATCATGCAGAACAAAATGTCACATGATCCGGACCCGGGAAAATTGGGAGATATTTGAGATAGTGTTAAGGACCCTATTGTTCGCGAAATGTTATGACTCCTAAATTCACACATTTCAAAGTAAATTGTCCAGTTTATTATTGATTAGAGCGTGTAGAAACAGTTGATATTTATTTATGTGATAATAATTTGTATTTCAGGATAGTGCCTCGGACAATGAGACAATAAACTATGCCCATCCTGTAGATGATCAAATTCTCGTACTAGATGATAGTAATAATATGGTTGTTAGAAGGGTACACAAGGGATCAACCGCCATCAAAAGAAGAACGGGAAAACGAAGGTATGGGAGAATAACATTCAAAATTATTATTTGCTTATTGTTATTGTTATGAAGATTCAAAAGTCTCCCATAATAATAATAAATCTTCATAGACCACAAATTTATCACAGTACAATGAAAAGAAAAAATACAAATGATAATAAGATAAATAATGGTAATAAGATCATACATAATACAAATGATAATTAGATAAAAGTATGAAACAGTGCACTAAGAATGAACAGGCAAAGGGGGGACTTGTTGTGATGCAGCATCTTCCAGTTAAATCTAAATAAATAAAAGAAAAAACTGAAAACTAAACAAATGAGTATGTAATAACATTTGTCTCTTTTTCCATTATGCATCTGCTCCTTCCCATAGCCAAGATGTTTCCTCCACTTCTCAACATTATGGAGCTTCATTGTGCATAGTTACCCATCTTAGTTCTTCTCTATTATAAAATAGCTACACTCCTGTTATTACTTGCTAGTTTCACCCACTTACTTGTTAGATCATCAATGGATGGTAGGTTATAGGGAAAGTATGTAAAAAATTACACTCAATCACAGATAAGCTCCTCCCACATCCTTTATTAATAACATTTCAATTAAATTCACATTTCTGTTTCAGGCAAAGGGCAGCTGCTCTGCGTAGACGTTGTTCTATCAACGGTCACTTTTACAATCGGGAGACTTCCTTCTTCACACCTCCATACGGCAGTCAGATGTCTGTCTGGGTCACTTCACTGGTATCCACACAGGAAGTTATCAACTTGATGCTGGACAAATACAAAGTTGATTCAAATGCTCAACGCTTTGCTCTCTTTGTTGTGAGAGACAATGGAGGTAAAATATACATATTTATTTATTTTCCTTTGCAATTTTTTTGTACAATGGAGTATACAATAATACAGAATTGGCTTTTTACCGCTATGATGACAAATATCTAGAATGTTGTCTGGTTATCGGGCTCTCAGTGTCGTTTTTGCTGTATTGTCTTTAGCTTATTTCGGGAAAGGTGACAACAACATTTTTGCCGAAGCTTGAGATAATAGCAAAAAAGACACAGAGACCCCGATAACCAGACAACATGATAATTAAATTAAATGTCTATAATTTAGAAGGCGAAGTAGATCAACAGTTGAATTTGAAACAAATGTCTCTAAAAAAATTTTTTTTTTCAGAACAAAGAAAGCTGAGAGATGACGAATATCCACTGTTGGTTCGAGTCACTTTGGGTCCACATGAAGATATTACAAGATTATTTTTAATGGATGCTGATAAAACTGGAGAGGTATTTGAAATATCAATCTACATTTCCTCCAAATTATTGCTCATTCCAAAATGAAATGTACATAATGTTACTATTATGGATTGTTAAGTTATACATTTTTGGTAGAAAACTATAGAAAGAGGTTGGGATATTTAATAAATACCTATAGTCAAATATTAGATTGATGACCTCCAATTGGGGTGGTTTAAAGTTTGATAGTAGCATCTTATACTTTCGGTGGGGGACTCGAGGTTTAACCATTGGTAGAAAGACTCAACAGAATTGAATTTATATTTTTTTTCAGGTGACTCCAGAGGTAGCCCAGTTTATAAACTTGTCTGTATATGAGTGTGAGGCAATACTCAATATGTATAGCAAAGAGGAACAGAGGGAACTCAATAAAATCAAGCATAGGTAATGAGAATCATTACTATTCATTATTTTTATTCTTCTTTGGCCCTTTAACACTCCTCTCAGAGTGCTGAAATCAGCCCCTTCCATTCAAGGTAAACATTCTGTGTCGATTGTATCACCACATCTTACGACATTCATGATAGTCAGATATTTTTACCATATAGGAACAGTGTATTGTGAGAAAGGTTGTCTAGGCTATTGGAAACATTGTGATTGAAAAAATAATGTTCTTTATGGCCAACTACAGTTTACTATACCTTCACGCCGTGTCCCAAGTGGGGTAGGCAGAGATAACGGAACACCGAATAGATCTATTTTTACACAGTTCTTTCGCTTCCTCTACATTCATACATTTTCTCATGCACGCACTGGTTCTTCTTACTCGACACACGGCCATTCTTGAGAATTTGATACATGTGATCAAGCCACTTCCCCACACCCTTTCATTCAGACAAGTATATATTATTTGTCATGTCACTATATTTTTAACAACTTTTAGATTTTCGAAGAGGAAACACTATGAAAGTTCATTTTAATTTAGATAATAAATATTTAAAGAAAAAACACTTTACTTTCATTTAAAATTGTTATATTATTAAAAGCTTTTCGGACATACATCCATCTTCAGTAATAATAATTATTACTGGAGATGGACGTATGTCCGAAAAGCTTTTAATAATATAGCAATTTTAAATTAAAGTAAACAGTGTTTTTTCTTTAAATATTTATTATCTAAAATATTTTTAACATTCTAAAAATCTAAATTAACATTATTTATATTCTAAAACATAATTAATCTTTGTCTCATTATCTATATTTACCTGTGAAGTAGTATTTAGCGTTCATTGAACCTTATTATGTTGTATAAATGGGTATCAATTTTGACTAAAAATCTATTACAATGTGGGTAAGGAAACTGGAATGAGTGGCAAAGTTCAATGACATTTATTACAGTGGCTGTGTATTAGATATGTTTTTCAGATTTTTCTTTTATTATTTTTATTTTATTTTATCTGGAGTGCCCAGCAAAAATTGGACTCCCTTCTCTTTTCTGTAAGCTTTTGAGCGTCCTGTAAATTGTAGGTGTTCGAAAAACAAGACATTATACATATTAAATTCAGCGATGCGATTTGCCACTCATCTTGAATGACTTCATTTTTTGTTAGTGCACAAAATATAGCTTGTATGTTAATTACTTGTGTGGTATGCTGTGATGGTATGGTGGTAATTAGAATGGATCAGTTGAGATTGGATAGAGATTAATTTTTTTTTTCATTTACAGATATGCAGAACTAAGGCAGCGTATTAAACAACGCATGGAAGATCTGAAAGTACGCTTATAAATAGATTAATTTCCATATTTTACTAAACTTGTAATACTTTTCTAGTTCATTTATCTTCTAATATTATATGCTCTAATATAATAGATCTGTTCATGTATTTCAAATGATTTTTTTGTAATTGTTTACAATTTGCGTTAACTATGTAGCAAAATCATATCAATTCTTCGTTACATATTTTGTGTATGTATTTCTTTAGTCTAAGATGCCCTATTTCCATGTATTTCTTGAAGATTTTGAGATTGATAAATGCAAGAAACATTTGATCTTTTTAGATTTGAAATGTCACTGAAAAAACTTCAGAAATGAGGATTTTTCTGAAATGAATATGATCCTTCAGTCTAGAAATTAACTTGTTGTTTTGTGACAACAACTCACCTAAGATAATGGAAAAATAATTGTTTATTTAGCAATTAAATGTCAGATCTGTTTGTACTAATCTCCAATTAGATTTAATTATGTATTTTTTCTTGGTTCTTGTTGACATTGCACGTCGAATTTGCTAGGAATATTATTAACAATCAAAATGTTAGTTGTAAACAAAAGTGTAATTATATTATAGTTAGATATCAAACATTTAGACTGATTATATAGTTAGTACTTTCAAGCAATACAGTCAAATAATGCCATGACTCCATGTTAAATTTTTTTTTTAACATTCGCATTTATTTTCGTAGTCAATTTTGATTCTATTTAACACGATGACCATGTATTAAAAATGATTTAAAAAAATTCTTTCACACGTCAAAGAAAAGTGCATTTAGGAATTAAAATTTTATAATATCCCTCTATTTATTTTTTTCAATAAATATGTATTGATTCTATGTTGTATCAATAAAAATGTGTCAAATTCATAAAGCCAGTTAATTTTCGGAAAGTTTTTAAACGATTCTGTTCTTACCATCTTTATACACCATAGAAAACATTTATAGTAATTTAGAAATTGCCTAATATATATTGGCACTATAAGTTCATGGGACGAGTTTTTATATATTTGTAGTAGTTTCCGTAAGTAAGTACAAGTTTTTAATAATATATTTTTGTGATTGAGATATCATATTTGTATGAAACTGTATCATTTTCATATAAAAATGACATTTATAGCATCACATACTTTTTTGTAGTGTAAAAACTTGTGCTAGGCGTACTGATGTAAGAGTTTGTTATATTTTTCTATACTCTACATTTTTATTTTGTCTCCAATAGAAATAAATATTTTCCAATATAAGTTACATAATTTTGATGTGTTTATTAAAATTAATCTCAATGTTGTAAAAGTTTACAATGATTGTTCAGTAATTAGTATTTTTTATTGAAAAATAAATTTCATAGATACATGGTTTTAATCACTATAACAAAATACACATTTTCTGCGTATTTTTCTAAATATTAACGAAACATAAATAGTATTTTTTATATATGTGTGGTCTCTCTTTTTGTTGGTGCCATATTTTTAAACGATCTACACTGTTTTGATGTGCTGTAAAAATATTTTTAATAGTGTTATTTTCCTTTTTACTCCTATCCAGTGGCCATGTCCACATCGATTATTTTGTAGTCCATTGTGAAGTCCCTTTTCTTTTTTAGATGTGCTTGATTTTTGTAGAAATATTGTATAAATGTGCATTTTTACATATGAACGATTTATACAGCTCGAGCTAATCGTTAACTCAAATTTGAATCTCGTATTATGGGGACTAACCCGACAGAACACATGTTACACCCAGACCCAAGACAATTTGAAAAGGGCAGTTTTTCATTTATACACAAAGGTTTGTCTGACGTGTGTGTATTTAATATTTATCAATGTTACAGTATTAGGTCTGATACGAGTTTTTACATTATCAATAATGCAAGTTTTTCGTCACAATTTTGTTCTTAGTAGTGGCACTGTTCTATTTTTAAACATGAGTTACATAATTTCTTTCACTCATTTCCATTGTGTAAGAACTCGTACTTATACAGATTGCTTATTATAATATGACACATAGATTGTCATCTCTATAAAGTAGAGAATGTATTTTTGCACATGTAAAAAAGAATTATTAGATTCTTATCAATTATATTGCAACAGGGTATAAGAAATTTATCTCCTTTTATTTCAAATTTGTTTTTGCCTTTGTGTGTAATAAGAAATAAGATTGTTAAAATGATTCAATAATAATTGTTATGAATAATCCTTAATGTTTAGTGGTATGTATTAAAATAGATTATATAAAAATAATTACTCAGAAATTTATATCCATGACAAGGGTATAATATTATTTTAAAAAAGTTTTTCTTGAGAAAGAAATATTTTTATGGATCCTTCTCATTGAATCACCTATTTTGGTACTAGACCAAGCTTATTTATATTATAATTAATCTTCGTGACTTAATCCTACACTAAATTTAGCTGTGTTTTTGCCATTTCGGTCAACTTGCCATGTATGGGAAAGTGAAATTAAGTTACTTAATGTATTTATATTCCAAATTATTTTTAAATGTTACAAATATCTATAAATTTTGTTGAATCTAACAAAGATAACATGAAGATGGTTATAAAACATGCCGAATCCTGTTCAGAAATGTGAAACTTAATTTCATCATTTTATTATTTGTCATATTTAAAACAATGAAATTAGAGCTTGTATTGATATTTGTTTTGTAGATTAGTACGAGTTTTAAGTAGTTTACCTTACAAATTACTAAGTAAAGTGACATTACGCTTTGGCACCCTATAATATTCTTACAAAATTAGCACTAGTGATTGTTTGCTTAACTTTTTGTAATGTAAAAACTCGTACTAACTACATATATCACTCAAAATGAAAAATGCCAAAATTTTGCGTTTGCATAATTTGGTTCAAATTTTCGTGAATTTAGACTTTTAGATGATTATCAAATTAACTATTTTTATGAAATAATCATTCAAAAGTTGAAAGCTATAGACTTTCATTCAAAAAAAATTTAAGGTTGTAAGATTTTTTTTATTCATAATCAGAATTGAGGAATTCACATTTGAAAAATATTCACTTCATTCTTTTCAACTTTTTGAATGGCTTGTCTTTGCATTATGTTCCTGATAAGAATCTACAAATCCAAGAAGTGGAAAAACTACTGAAATCAAACCAACACCTTTATTTGTGGCTTGTAGATGTCAACTAATTATTATTTGTAAATTTACATATAATAAAATATGTGTTCAACATTCATCAAACAAAAATATATTTATTATATTGATTTATGTTTTTTTATTTGTAATATACAAAAAAAATATAAGCGTAATTTTAATTGAATTATACAAAAAAATATTATTTGAATTGTGAAGCCATTTATTTGTTATATATTATTTAATTTAATTTTCCTTAGATCGTATATATTATAAAACATACTGTAATTTCCCTAATTAATTTTATTTTTGTTTTGTTTTTATAACATTTTATTTCATTGTGTTCTATATAATTATACATTATACTTTTGTTATTGTTTTTTCTTTGTTATTATTGCTTATTATTTTATATTGATTGCTCAGTTTCATAAGCTGATAGCTCGTAATTCTAATATTCAGAGATAAAGAGTGTCAAAGTCTCGAGGCGCAAAATACAGTCAATCGAAACTGCAAAAATTTATTTACTTCTGAATTTTTTTTTAAATTATTATAACTACCCTGATCACTCGTAAACAAATGCATATCATTTAACATAAAATGGAATTTTGAGGAATTTATGTTTGTGGAATCGAATGTGAGACAACTCAAATGCTACTTATTTGTTTTAAATCTAACTTATATATTTGGATAACAGCGGACTTCTGAAAGAGGTTGTCTATTCTTTTTTTCAGATATTTAAAAAAAATAGAATAAACCTATTCCTCCACTCCATTTTGGAAATTACGGAGATATCAACCTACGGAATTGGACAATCAATATTTTGATAATTATTTTAAAAAATATATAGTTTTAAACTAACCTTTCTCGATTAATATCATTCCATCAATTATTATTTAAATGTGCAAAGGCACTACTTTGTTACGGATATTTTGAATCTTTTCAATGGTAACTTAGAAGACTAAATAAGATTATACTATGATGAAGCCTTTATGCTGCTCTTATTGCTAGCTCCTAGTATATTATTTTTAATAATATCATAAAAACGTAGAAATATTGCAGTAATTGGTATTCATGAAGCACAGATATAGTTTGTAATGTATTTTATATAAATAACTGTAAAACTATTAAGTATCTGATCGACTTTAAAAATATCAGCCGATTACATTTGCAGGTCTAGTACAAGTTGTGTTTCACTTTACGAAAGAGTTCAGAAATTAAATGTTTTTTTTTTAAGAATCAAGATGCTTGTAATTATTTTCTGTAGAGGTGCTTTTTGTGATTCTCATATTATTATTATTATTATTATTATCATATTCCTTTTACACTTCTTTGACCTGTGAAAACTCATACTAGGCCTGCTGCACATGTAGATTATTTAAGGCCTCTTTTTTGTGATTGCATGATCAATAAAATGACATGATCAATAGCACACATTTCTTTAATCTTTACTTCGAATCAAAATAACTTCCCGATCATATACTCTTACAGATGATCAAGGATGAGTCAAATTTGTGTCATTTGTAGAATTGTAAGTGGGTTGCATTACAATTATTGGTGAATTGTCACAAAATATTTTTTTCTCAAATTTTTGCCTAAAATGTTTACAATACACAATTGTATGTTTATTGACAACAATAGATAAAAAAAATACGTTTGTCTTATTTCAAATTTTGATTATTAAAATAGTTACAACACCTACATATTTTTATAGAAAATATCATTTATTTTATACACATATATTGTTATTTTTACAATATATTGAGAAAAATTATCCCGTTTGTAGTATATTTCTTTACTTTCCCTTTGTTTTCATTTCTATTTAGATTGTTTTGTAATATTGTATCACTTTTTGTAACAAATTTTGTCACCTATGTAATAGCTTTTGTAATAAAATTACATTTTGCAAAATTTTTACTCTTTTCTTATAGAAAATATTCTCTTTTTCATTTAGTATGGCAAATAGATATTAGTTAAGAGTACAGCCTCAGACTTTAATGCAAAATATCCCTGGTTCGAATTGCACTGCCAACCTACTCCATCTTCACAACATAATTATATCAATACTGAGGTGCGTAGGAATGTAGAGAAACCTACATTTTGCCTTTAATAAAAAGAATATCTGTCTGGCATGATAGTAGAATTTCAGATTTTCAGTTGGAAGATTGTTGTTCAATTTCCACTGTCAACTTCCGCCATTTTTATGACAAGTATACAGTAAGGATATTAAAAGCGCAGAGAGTTTAAAGTAAGCAATAATTTTGATATTAAATTTCAGGTATAAAAATTTAAACAATGTTTCTGCATTTTTAAGTATTGAATTTCATAATTGGAACTAATGGTAAAAATCTCTAAACATTTTGATGAAATAAATGAAGAAAATATTAGCTATTTGAAGTATTGTTTATAGAAAGACTCAATTTATATTTGTTCTCTTCAAATTCCAGTGGCTCCGGTTCTGGAAGTTTGTTGAAATAAACTGGTTTCTCATTCAGAATAGTTTCTCTAAAACTATCCCAATTTATGGCACCAGGAATACCATTCCCCATATCATATTTAGTTTTATCACATCTATATAGTCTATTGACTTTAGCTATGTCTGAACCAGAGACTCTGATTCTCTGTCCCATGACAACTTTGATGAAGGGGTTTCTCGGTATAATAGTTGCTCTCCTCCTCTTATCTCTGGAAAAGGAATTATTCCTGTAATGCATGACACTATCAAAGTCATATGGAATTCCTAGAGTTGTAGACTCGTTGGCCATTCGAACTTTGAAATTTTTCTCACGTCCTGCGAACAAAAAAAAATATATTTATTTATTAATTATTTTTGCACTACATCATTTTATTATAATAGAGTTAACAAAACAATACAAAATTTAAAATACTAGGACGATATGCAGTGGCTAGATTATCACTATCAAGTGATTTCTTCCATCTAACCACAATATGGACAACAATTAATTTATTATCAATCGAAAATTCATAAATAGGTAGATATATGAATTTTGTAAATATTTTTTTCGTTGTTGAAAGAATCAAAGGGAATATTATTTAACATATTGATTACAAGGAATGGACAATGTATTAATCAAAAAGCAAATTAATCTTCTTGATTTCTTGTACATAATTAATTTTCAGTTGACTTCAACTAGTTACAGTGAAACACAGAATGCAAGGAAGACCAAAGGATATATACATACATAAATGCATGTTAAATACAAGCGAGTGTCCTAAAAGACAAAAATAATCTTGATGAATTGGGCAAATTAAATTCGATTAACCAATTGTCCAATTAGAATCTAACCAGATTCATTGTGTTTCTATCAAAAAGCAAATGAGATAAATAATATAAACGGACCTAGATAAAGACAATATAAGAACGGATAAAATATTATAATATCAGGTATCATGGAATGAGTTCTGTGTAAAATGAAATTAAGTTGTAAACCGTTTATATTATTAATCATATTATGTACTTGCATTACAAATTTACTTACTTGAAACAAAATATAGGTAGGTATTAAAACGACTCAATCTAACCACAAAAAACAGAGATTAGGTAGATATGTAGGCATGGTACTGTGATCTCCATACCTATACCTATTTATATCTACAATTATTTGATATTCTAAGATTACTAAAACCTCGGATTCCAGTATGAACCAAATAAATTATTTATTCTCAACAAAATAATAACTAAATTTATAATAATAATAGTTATTAACTGTATTATGTAGTTGTAAACCAGGATTCGCTCAGGTAATAAATATCAAAACAACAACTTAAAACATTTAAATTAGCAAAACTAAGCGTAATTATTTCGTTTGCAGATATACCTATTTACTACTATACTATACCATCACGGCATATCCCACGAGTGGGGTAGCCAGCAGACCAGCTGCATATAAAACATGCAAGCTGTCTTCTCCGTGCCAAAAAAAATATACCTCTTTAAAAAAAAATACAAAAAAAAGATAGTTCAATTTCCATTTAAAAAAATCGCATTGTCTCTTGTAAACAGCGATATATTTAGTAATAAATAAAATTGCAATGCTTTTACTATCCAGAAACATACATACATAAAAAGCAAGATTTTGTATAGAGGGCATTGCTTTTCTTGCTTCTTACTTAATAAAGGTTTCCATAGGAAGACATATAAATATATTTACAAACGGACTCTTATATTTATTAGAGTGTTACCTAGCGAGATAATAATAATTTAATAATTATTCTTAATTCTATTGAAATGTAATTTACACATAATATACAAACAACCGTCGAAGAAAAAATACGTAAATATACAGAACTAGCAGGAGAAATAAAAAATATTTGGCATTCTAGGTATTATATGATACTTTTAGTCATGTCAGCTACAGGAATAACTCCGAAATCATTAATAAATCATTTACAAAAATTAGATTTACCGGTTAATTTGTACCTACATTAAGAGCCCTTGATAGGTAGGGAACTCGAAATTGTCACATGATTTTACGCAACCATTTTTCAACATTGATTATTAATTAATTGCAATATTTTCGTGATCGAGATGATATTTTTACTGTTTGTTTTTGATAATATCAAAATTTGAACATATTTTAATGTATTTTTAATAATAATAAAAAAAATAACCGAGAGATTCATGTAGAAATTATCGATTGAAAAACACCTTCCGAAATTTCATCACGACTAGCAGAGGTATTTTAAGACAATCCCTCCGCACAAGCATTTAGTTGCTTATGGAGGGAGCATTTTTACTGTGTGTTTTATTGTTTTATTAATGTAATATCAATGTATACTGTGTATTTATGAATAAAATAAATATATTAAAAAAAAAAAAAAAAATTATAATGGTTGATTTACATTATATTGTTTTTGACATATTTTTTTTTGTAACGTAACCTTTCCTAAAGTAATTATTAAAAATAAAATATTTTAATACGCGTGAGTAAGCAAACAATGTTTCTGATAGAATAAATTAATAAATTCTTTATGTTTTATACTTTCCAGATTATCAGATGATTAGATGATTAGTGACATTAAAACGGTGATGGAGAATTACTAAGACTTGAATTATCATTTGCAAATGTAAGTACATAGTTCTTAACTGATATCCTGATATTTAGGTATATAGTAAAATCAGCACGTATTATCTTATTTTCATGTTACTATTTCAAATAAGCTGATATATGAATACACGCAACATGTTTGAATCTCGGATACATATGTATGTTTTAAAACAAGCTTTGGTACAATTATTATTATTTTATTTTATGTATTTATTCATGATGCTATTCACTAGTTTGCGAATGATTTAAGTATTCCATAAATGTAATAAGTAATAATATAAAATTAGTTTGTGAATCAATAGTGAGAAAATGGTTTAATGTAAAAATATATCTCAGCATGCATTTGATTTTTAGATTATTATGAGTATTCGAAGTTTTCTAAATATGCATATTATATATTTACATATTTGCAGAAACCACTTTGCATGTATGGTTACTATGGAAACATATAATATTTATATTTTGACATTCCATTTCCACGTGAAATTTTAGCACAAAGACATTGTACTTTAATAAGACTGTGCATTATTGGCCGGTTTCAATAATCTATCTATCCGCTCCTGTCGATTGAAATCTATTGTGTTCTATATTTTGAATCATACATTTCAATCGATAGTCACGGATAGATAGGTTATTGAAACCGGCCATAAGACACGATTACACATTAAATCACTTTATTGCTATAAGGGGTCCGTGGTTCGATCCCAGGTGCCGGCAAACTTCCCTTTCACGGCACAAGCTTTTAGCTTAGTGTGAAAGGTGTATAAGGTTGTATTTGGGTTTATAACAAAACCCAGATATATCTTTTTAAAAAAAAAAAAAAAATTTTGTTTTATTTCGATGATGAAAAAATACTCTGCAAATATATGGACAGATTGTAAATTTATCCTTGGATTATGATGACTCAAATCTTTTTTTGTGATACTAAAGATGCATGAATCATTCTCTCCAAATCCCGGCCTTTTTGTTGTTTGCAATTTAATGGTGGAGTCAAAAATAATAAACAAGGGAAAAACATATTAAATATTCTTTTATACTTTTGCAGCACTGGTGCCACAGTCGCCGTTTCTTAAGGCAGCCATCATTGTCACTTAATTTGACGTCCCAGAAGAAAGAATAAATTATGGTCAACTCAATGCAGAATGGTGCAACAAATTATGGATAAACTCAAATATACCTACTTTACGTGTACTTTTTAAGGTGTATAATATAAATTATATAATTGTTGCAGAATAAAACTGAGTATTATTAAAAAAAAAAGTATTTGAGTACTTTATTGGAAATATACCCACTTATACGCCCACATATATGTACATACAACAAGGTAGACATGTAAAGCTAATAAGCTTTTTTATGACCAATGATTTGATGAATCTATCTATACCCTCACGCCACATCCCATGTGGAGTAAGCAGAGAGAAGGGAACGCCAATTAAGTAAACACCTACCACTATCCAGCAAAAATAATAATAGTCTACCTACCTACGTGTTTGCTATATTCATGTATAGGTATATGTAGGCCTATTTATAACTCTTGGGGCATGAATTGAAACAAACATTGAAACAAACATTGTGGACTTAGTTAGATCTGACCATAATGGGCAGTTAATTAAATTTAGAACAGAATCTGTATCAACGCACACCAATAATAAAAATAAATATATAAGTAAAAGAGTATATCATAAAGATAAAGTAGAAGAATTTAAAGATTTGATATCATTTACATTGAGTGACTCTGATTTCTTAAACTGTGACATAAATAAACAATTTGAAATTTTCTTTAATGATGTTGTGTTGACAATCAATAACGTTTTCCCAATTAAAAGATTAAATTGTAAATCTAGCATGTCATTTGTAGATTGGGCAACTCCTGGTATAAGGGTATCTAGAAAAACATTATTTGATTTGTATGAAAGAAAAAAAAATGACGACTTTGATGAGATCAAAAAATTCACTAGGACTTACAGTGCAGTGTTTAAGCGGGTCTGTAATGAAGCAAAACATAAATTCTTTGCCAATAAAATTAAAAAATCAAAAAATCCTATTAAAGCGACATGGGATATTATTAAAAATGAGACTGGTAGAACCCGTAATGTTGACAATGAACGTCATACAACAAATCATATGAATGAAAAAGTTTTAGAAAAAGCAAACTCCTTTAATAACTATTTTGTGAATGTAGCGTCATCCTTAGTCAATAATCTTTCTATTCAAAATGCTTTAAAATATTTGTCACCTTCTTGCAAATCAAAAAATGTATTTAAATTTAAAAAAGTTTCCCAGGCAGATATATTGAGAATATGTAAAAAACTTAAAAATAAGAAAACAAATGATCTGTGGCACATGTCAACGTGCCTTTTGAAGCTGATAGTTGATGGCATTGCACAATCTGTTGCAACAATAATCAACATTTGTCTTGAACAAGGAGTTTTCCCAGATAAACTAAAAATAGCTAGGATCATTCCTATATTTAAAAAAGGTGACAAAGATGATCCTGGGAATTATAGACCCATTTCGATACTGCCTGTATTAAGCAAAATTTTTGAGTCGGTGGTCGCTGAGCAGCTTACCCAGTACATAACCCAGAACGGTATATTACATCCACAACAGTTTGGCTTTCAGAAGGGAAAAAATACCTCTGACAGTATAGCTTCCCTTGTCAAAACTATCTTGGAAGCCATGGACCAAAAACGAGACACTTATGGTGTGTTTTGTGATCTTTCAAAAGCCTTCGACTGTGTGGACTATGACATTCTTATACAAAAATTAGAATACTATGGTATTACTAACAAAGAAATTGTTTTTTTCCGATCATACTTAGAAAATCGTCAACAGGTGACCGAAATGGGTAGTGTCCGATCGCAAACATCAGTGGTAAAACGTGGCGTTCCACAAGGTTCTATACTTGGTCCTATTTTGTTTTTAATTTATATAAATGATCTACCAACAGCTATACCAAGGGATCAAACAGTAATAATGTTCGCTGACGATACATCTCTCTTAATTAGGGATGATAAATCTAAAGAAAAAGTTGTAGAAAATGTTCACATGGTGTTAGATCGCATGGGTGAGTGGTTCAGTGCCAACGGTCTCGTTCTTAATGTGACGAAAACAAATACCGTTCATTTCTCTCTGAGAAAGAATACAAATGCTGACCCAGTGATAGCGTCACTGTGTGAGCAAGGGTTGCAGACAACTAGGGAGGCAAAATTCCTAGGTGTGACAATAGATGAAAAATTGCAATGGTCAGCACATATTGAATGTATTTCTAAAAAATTGTGCTCTGCAATCTACGCCATTAGAAAAACTAAAGAAGTTTGTGGATTTGACGCAGCCAAATTTGTTTACTTTGCGTATTTTCATAGTATCATGTCCTATGGAGTATTGTTCTGGGGAAGGGGAGCTGACTGGAATAGAGTATTTATATTACAAAAAAGGGCAGTACGAGAACTAATGAATATAAAACCCAGAGATACATGTAAGATTGCCTTCAGTGAACTGGGAGTACTTACATTACCAAGTTTATACATATATGAGTGCCTACTTTATTCCTATAAGAACATATCTAATACGCCCCTGAACTTAGACTATCACAATTACAATACTCGTTGTAAACGAGATGTAAGACCCCTAGAACATAGATTGGCTAAAGTTTCAAAAAGCTTTATTTGTCTTAGCATAAGTTTATATAATAAATTGCCCAGTAATGTTAACGCACTCAATTATGTAGAATATCAGAGAGAAGTGAAACTTTTTACAATATCGACGAAATGCTAAATGGGACTGTTCAGCCTAATTGGCATTGATTCAATTCATTTATTTATTTATAATTATTACAATTTATTTTTTACATATACTGACGAGAAGTTATTTTGGGCCTTTTACACTCGAAAAACTTTGATTCAATGAAATTTCTTTATTTATTTGTTTATTGTATTGTTGTAATTTGATTATTTTGTCATTTGTAAAACAAAAATTATATAATTGCCTGACGATTCCAAGTGCCAAATCAATGGCCTACGGATGATAAGAAAGAATAAAGAATAAAGAATGCTCTCTCGCAGGTGGGCCTTGTTGACCTCTGGTGCATCAATTGCATTATACATGCCGTTTTTTCAATGGAGTGCACAATCTTGTTAAAAATTATGTCTTTGTACGCAATGATTTTTGTGTCATTTGGTGTCATAGATAATGAGTGAAATATACATCACGTACGTCGCATTTTTTATCTCCTTTTTCACTTACCGCAAAAAGAGAGACAGTGATTTTTTAATGTTCGTAGTTTTTCGGACATAATATTAACTATATTTACGTGTGTTAGTGACCAAGTGGTGTATAGATAATGAGTGAAATATACTTCATTTCTTTATCTCCCTTTTCACTTACCGCAAAAAGAGAGACAGTATTTTTTTAATGCTTCGTAGTTTATTGGTTCGTACGTAGTTTAAAAGTTAAAATTTGGAGTAAACACCTGTTTTTAGGCAATTTTTTGCATATAGTCGAACGATTTCAAATTAAATTCTGGCTGTGAAGTCCTGTTTTCAAAAATCTATTATAATAAACACTTGTAATATTGTAAAGAAGTTTTTGAATACAGATATTTCAGGCACAATGGTGGTATTTTGAACTCGCGTTCTGAGCCTAATCCTTTGATATCCTGTATGTCTGGATAGGTGAATTTTTCCCGGCATTAGACTGTTAAGTTTTTGTGTGACCATGACTGATTATATGGAGACTTATCTGGTTGTATAATGCTGAGAAGTGTGGATGGCAATTCTGCCGCCGCGTATAAAAAAAATAAAAAAAGGACTAGATAAAGAAGTCAACTGTTGTTGTAGGTAGGTACCTACAGCTACAATTGGACAAACTTCAAAGATGTAGAACTACAATAGAAATAATTGCTTATAAACTTCTATTAACCTCGTCGACCTGAAGTGAAAAATTATCTCACGATCTTCTATCATGTTATATTATGTATTGGGTGAATGTCAGTGGATATAATATTATACTTCAATATGTTTGAGATTATCACAGATCGGACTCTACATTCATTGGTATTAAGTGTTTGTGTCTCTTGTAAGCATCTGCTTGCCTGGAAGGTTTTAAGGTCGACTCTAATTTGCACATTATGCCCATGCCCATAATATCTACACAGTGAATACATAGATTTAGTTATTAAAATAATGGTGTTGTTGATGGTCTGTACATACATACATACATCTTCTTCCCCTTGTCCTAGTTGGGTCAGGGGCCCATTGCGCCTAGGTACTTCCTCCAGAGATCCCTGTCCACTGCTGCTTCCAGGACCTCTGGCCACTCCAAACCAAGCCTTTCAACACACAAGTTTGACACCTGCCCTTGCCAGCTTCTTCTAGGACGGCCTACCGGTCTTCTGCCCTCTACCACAGCCTCCAAAGATCTAAGGGGTAGTCTGTCTTCTGGCATGCGGAGAACGTGACCCAGCCATCGCAACTGCGACCTCTCTATATGCAGGAGTACTGGTTCTACCTTGAGAGCCTCACGAACATACGTATTCCTTATACGGTCTCTCAATGACACACCAGCCACTCCCCTGAGGAACCGCATTTCTGCTGCCTGTAACCTTGATCTCACGTTCTCTGTGAGCATCCAAAGCTGGTGTCCATATGTGAGGATAGGGCGGTATATTGTCTTAAATATGGCCATTTTCGTCCGTTGGGTCAGAAGGGGGTGACATAGAGGCAGAGTGGAATATGTACCAACAGACATTGTTGAATACGGCGGAAAACTTGTGTGGCAAAATAAATGTGTACAAGGGGAATAAAAGTCAGAGAACTCCATGGTGGAATGGCAGAGTGAAAGCAGCGGTCAAAGAGAAGAAATATTTGTTTCGAATATGGCTGTGTGACTCTAATGTTCAGACTAGGAGTAGGTATGTCGAGGCAAGGAACTTAGCCAGGAAAATTATTAAAGAAGAGAAACAAAAAGCCTGGGAAGAATTTGGAAGGAAGCTAGAAAATGACTACCACAACTCTGACAAGAAATTCTGGCAGACTGTCAAACGTATGAGGATGGGTGACAATAATCCAACAAAGATTATCAAGAGTGAATCTGGCGTTATTCTTAGAGAGGACAGTCAAGTTTTGGAGAGATGGAAACAATATTTTAGCAAGTTACTGAATCCAGAGGTAAGCCAACAAGGCGGCAATCTGGTTGAGGTAGTGCTACCAAACTATGATGAGTCTGATGATGAGATAATAACTCTTGAGGAGGTCACCCAAGCAATCAAAAGGCTGAAAAGGTGATCAGAAGGAGTGCTCCAATTACAGGGGAATCACGTTGTTGAGTCAACCGGGAAAATTATACGCAAAAATTCTCGACAAAAAGTGTCGTAGTAGAGTAGAATCCCGCATACAAGAGGAACAGTGTGGGTTTCGACAAGGTAGAGGCGTTGTTGATCACCTTTTTACATTGTGCCAACTTTCTCAAAAGTGTTGGGAATATGACAAGCCTGTGTATGCAAGTTTTATCGATTTAGAAAAAGCATACGACACGGTACCTCGTGAAAATCTATGGCAAGTACTAGAAACATAATATGAAGTAAGAGGTAACCTGTTGTCGTCGATAAAATCTTTGTACGTTGACTGCATGAGTTGAGTGAGGGCTTGTGAGAGTCTGACAGAAGAATTCCCCATTGGTATAGGCTTGAGGCAGGGCTGTCCGCTGTCCCCGATTCTTTTCACGATATATATGGATTGGAAGAACAGAAAGAGCGAAACTCCTGATCAGATAACAGTGGGTAATGTGAATCTGAAAACACTGTTGTTTGCTGACGATATAGTAAGACTAACTTCATCTCAGAGTGGTATGCAAGAATGGTTGAGTAGTTTCGAGTCGGTTGCAAATAGAGCTGGCATGAGTATAAGCACAACTAAATCGGAAGTAATGGTCATAAGCCGAGAAGAAGTGCAGTGTGCGGTACATGTGAACGGGGCCCAACTCAAACAGATCTCGACATTCAAATACCTGGGAGTGGAGTTCTCAGCAGATGGTCGACAAACAGCGTGCATAGACAAGAGGATTGTGTCGGCAGGAAATGTGCTGAAAGCGCTTAAAAACCCGATAATACGTAAATCCGAGCTGATGGTCTGTGTTGATGGTAATTTGTATTTCAATATTTCAAAGGTCTTTGTTTTTAGAATTTTGTAAAGTTTTCTCTAGGAATAGGTACACATTATTATTTATTTTCGGGAATTGATATTTATTTATTTTATTTATTTATTCATATAATAAACGGCTTTCGCCTTTTACAATGTTAAATCATTCTATGACAATTTTTATACACCTTCAATATGTAACTATCATGAAGTCAAATATTGCTCAATAGTGTGATAAAGATTTTTCTATAATTGCGAATTTTCCTGACAAATTAATTCGAATTTACTTTTGAAAACAAAGTCCCTGTCTAGGAACGTAAAATTTATTCTATTTTATTAATATCTATTATGTACGCGATTCTTATAGATAGTTAAACTTATATATTTGCCGATGATAAACTTTGTTATGATTACAAACTACATACAATGTAAATAGATGAATGTTATCAACACACGAGACGGCATGTTTCATCGGAGTACCGCTAGGTGTCACATGCGGTAAGAATGAGAAAATAATGTAATATTATATTATTTTATATACTCGGCCATATGATAATTATGTTGCGATACTTAGTGGGTGGGTATATCATTTATACACGTGTAGGTATGTCTGGCTACATTTTCGCGGGCACTCGCGCATGCTAATCAACATCTATCTTAGTTCATGTTCTCCTAATCATACCACACCGTGACAATGAAGTAATCGCCAAAACATAGCAGGCACCACCACAATAGTCGTTGATACATACGACTGTAAAGTCCGCATTAAATACGATGATAGACGTTAGATCTGAATGTCGGATGCATGCAGAACTCAGCAGTATTGCGGCAACAGGCAACAGCATATTCCGCCGGCACGTTCTCGTGATTGACTTCGACATCACGATATTTTGCTACGGTCGGTTGACTTGTTGCTGTTTTTCTCTTGATTCATTATGTTTGCCTGGTGCTCAAGGCATAGTGCGCCGACTCGTGGCCGATGATGTTTTTTTTTATTTTGATGACATTTTTTACTGTTTTTAAATTAGGTATAATCGGGTCTTGGTGACCTGTTCTGTAAGATAAGTTGAGATATTATACTTGTTTTTTCTTCGCCATTCATTACATTTTTTTTACAGGTATTGAAAAATGCTTAGTTGAAAATATAGTGCATAACTAATTTTAGGGAGTTGGTCAAAACAGCAATTCAAGGCTAAGTTAGTGACGCTTAAAAAGATCGTCAGAATTTTACAATAAATAAATTTCCATCTAATAAAAATTGCGTGATTTTTATGCATATTGCAAAGTAATGAATAATCGTGTCGGAGCAGAGACCAGACCGATAAGGACAGCCGTTTTTAAAGAGTTTGATTTTTGCGCATTGAATAAGAAGAAATATTGGCACCAAGGCAGATTAGTCTTTCGCGGTGTAGTAAGTAGCCTGAGGTGATGGTGGCGAGCTCTACAGGTCGTATTTAATAGTGAGATTTTATATTATATTGAACAAAGGTGCATACTTCACGTTATATAGGTAGGTACTATTCTGTAACGATCACCATAATATGACAGGACAGTACTGAAAACATAAGAATCTTTATTTTAAATGACAACGTCGTAAAATAATTAAAATGTATAATTTTACTGGGCTCGTTTCTTAAAAACCCACTATATTGAGAAAGTTATGGACCATCTGATGCACGGGGATAACATTAGAATGAACAGCAGATGAGGACCATAGACCAGCTGATCCACAGGATACCATCAAAGAGAAAGATTTATAAAATAATATTTTTATACGTCTGCACTCTGCTGGCTGCGCCGTGATGGTCTAATAGTAGTAGTTTTAAAGTTGTTGCAATAGCTTCTATAATTAAACTCTTGGAAGGTAAGTTATTTTCGAATGATGTTACTGAATCTTGAAAAAAAATACTAAGAAAGATTTATGCTTTGCAGAAATAGTGTAGTTCTACTCTGCATCAAGATCAACGCAAAGACAATGTGTCGTGACCATTGCACCGGGGTCGCCAAGCGTCCGGTGACATGCTCAATCTCGGTTGACGCTTTTGCAGTATTCTCCACTCAATCGAAACAGACGAGCCGTCTCATTATTTGTGGGAAACCATACACAACACACTAACCAATATGGTCAATGGATACCTATAACTGTGTATATTATTTAGTGAGCATTCCATCTTAGCGGTATGGATCATTCATTCCATTCAATACATTACTGTAGTACACCATTGGACACTCTGTGATTTTATTGTTGATAACCTTATATAAATTTACATTGCATATAATAATAAAACTTGTTGCGTGTAATAATATGATTATCAAACAGTCTATTATATTCGTAGGGTAGGGCGGGGCTAGTTGAGCAATTTTTCACTTGAGCAGTTATAACTCCTCAACGACAAGTCTTAATGGCTTGTTATGCATACTGATGGATTACTAATTTATCCCTTTGCAAAAGTGTCCAAAGTAATTTATTTCTAACAAATCGAATTTAAGAGCTACAGCTGTTCAAATGCAGAAAGTCAAGTATGCTCAACGTACCCCATAGGTGAGGTAAGTTGAGCAAGGGTATGGGGCAAATTGAGCACTTAGAAAGTCTAGCCAAACCATAGGTTCAATGTTAACTAGACATAAAATAAAATTTCTGTGTGACAATCAACTTTTTATTTATAGTCTTTTAGTGACAAAACAACAAAACTAAAAACAATTTTCTTTGAATAATAAACTGAAAATATGTAGAATCAACAAAACATCAACATATCTTAAGCTTAACTTTAGGATTAGATTAAGTCTTTCTGTTCAAAATCAGTCTTTTATATTTATGTAATTATTATTATAGCTTATATATAAAAGAAAATATTAATAACATCTTGGAAACTTAATCGTCGTTGTCACTGTTGCAATTGACGCAAACGAAAGTAAGACCAGCACCTGGCGCACATTTTGTATGTGCCCATTCCCTGCAAACTTGACACTGGATCCATGTTTCTCCTGGTAAACTTTCAGAATAGGCTTCGCAACAAATCAGACAGGAATAATCATCATCGTTGCTTTCCTCACTTGACTGGAGTACTTTTTTAGAAACACTCTTCTTTCTTTTTTTATCAATGTTCTTCCTTGGCTTTGTAACTTTTTTAGTGGTTTTATTTTGTTCTTCTTGTAATGCGTTCTTTTCGGGGGTGTCTGTTAGAATAGCAGCTTTCCTCTTTCTTCTGTTAGTATTGGTTGCTTTTCTAGGGCCTGCCTTTGGGTATGGTCGAACAATTTCCGGGGAAAATGTATGCGGTAGATCGGCCAGCTCGTTTTCTTTGTTGCATGTACCAGGTTCGGGTTCAGCTTGGCTAGTGGAGGCAGAAGGAGTGGGATTAGGTTCTGTGTTGGACATTAAAGCTTGCTCTGGACGATCTTTTTCCAGCTCGACAGTTTCTGGATCTGGACGGTCGGTCACAAATGATGGTGAAAACTCATCCTCACTAAAAATGTTTGCATTATACGGGAAGATGCCAGTCTTTCGGAAACCGTTGACAATATTTATACTTGTCTGAGCAAACGGCAACGAATCAGCGACAATTTTTGGTATATCATAAATAGTTAGGGTCTTGCCCGGGTTGTTTCGTAGCCATGTATCTTGAGCAGCAGCGCAATATTTTTTGAATGGTCCAAATACTGAAATATCCAATGGTTGTAGTTTGTGGCTACAATGCGGTGGAAAGGACAACATTACAACTCCGTTCTCTTTGGCCAAATTTAGTGTCTTCACGTTCAAATGAGAGGAGTGATTATCTAATACTAACAAAACACGATGCTCTATAGACGGTTTCACATGTTTTATAAAATGTTGCATAAACTGATGGAATTCTTCGTCTGTAATCCATCCACTGGCATTGCCTGCTCCTATACATTCAGGGGGACCTCCATTAAGAAAGTGGCTCTTGAATTTTTTTCTCGGAAACACAAACATAGGAGGTACTGTATTTCCATAAGCAGATACAGCACATACTACTGTAACGTTAGTGCCTCTTTCCCCAGAAGTCATAGCGCCGACGTTACGCTTACCCTTGGCAGCTACAATTTTATTTGGCTTCAGCACAGTAGACACTCCTGTCTCATCTACATTCCAAATGTCTGACGCACTAAATCCATATTTATCCATTACTTCAGCTAATTTGTGAAAAAAAACTTTGACATTCTGAGCATTAAATGATGTTGCCCTACCAAGGCTGGTGGGTTCTGGCTTTCGAATGGATAGCTCCGGATTTCGTTTTAAAAACAACGTAAGCCATTCTTTTCCGGCCATCTTATTTGCAGTCCAGGAGGATGGAATATTAATGCCAAATTTAGCAGCACACTCGTAAGCAAGGCGACGAACGTCTTTTGGGGAATATCCATAGAAGATTGATGCCATTTGTAACAAGTATTTTTTTAAAGAGTCCTCTTGAGCGGAAGAAAATACTTGCCTCGGTGTTGCATAACCCATGGATGAAACACCACCTTCATTTAATTTCTTCAAAAATCTTGTTAAGGTCATCCGTTTGATACCGAATTCTTTGGCGGCGGCATTCACACTTTTTCCCTCATTGTTGATAGCCTTTGCAGCATCATTTAAGTCTTGAGTAGAGTAAGAACATCTTGTAGTCTTTCTTTTATAAGTCCGCATCCTAAAAAAAAATAAAAAAAATATATTACTTTTTTTCTAAATCGTGGGGTTAGTTGAGCAACTGTAGCTCAACTAACCCCAATCCGAAATTTAAAAAAAAAGATGAGGTTATGTAAAAACGGTTCGAATTATACCCAGAACCTTTATACATATCAAAAGAACAATAAATTTATAGAAATTTAACACTTACCTGATTGAAAACGGTTAAGATTTGACTATTACAGACGAAATATTCCGGTTTACGATTATTTTACTTTTTGGTCACAAAATAAACAATGTGCACGTGCACTTCACTCGATCGATGAGTCGTCACTGACGGTCGCGCGATGAGTTCCCCTCCCGCAAACCCTTCTTTCCGCTATTTGATTCTTTCGCGTGCGGTGAATAGTTTTCGAGATATTTCGATTGCCCAACTTGCACCTATGCTCAACTAGCCCCGCCCTACCCTACTACAAATCAAACTAAGCTTAGGTAAAGATCTTAGCTTATCAACATCAGAAACGGTACAATTTCAACAACAGCTCATAATAATATTATAATAGTAAGATTGATAGAGAATAAGTTGAACTAGCTGTACTCGAGATGTATCTATAAATCGCATTGATTCAATATTTGATTCATAGGGACAACAGAATTTTATTAGGCTGTACTAGGTCGAAGCATCTAGCATAGTATAGGATTGGAGAATTTGGCGAAGAAGAACACGCAAATGCATGAAATTGACCAGAATAAAAAAAATGTAATCTAAGAGTTGACGTGAGCTAGAAGCATAATTCTCAAGGGATAAAGTATGATGATATAATGTACAGTATACGTAGATGAAAATAGGTCATGCAATTTATTTTAAGAGCTTCGAGAGCTTATGAACCTAGTGAACTGCAATAAACGCTTTTATAAAATGGACGTCCACGAAGTTAAGTGATTGCAATTGAGTATGGCTGCAAAACAAAGACGTTATTATTATTTTGATGTCAAAATGTGTGTTGCAATAATTGCAACGGAACAACAATGTTTCTACATATTTTATTGTGAATTACTGTACAAACTTGCAGTACATTATGATACTTCTTGTAAAATATTAGGTGCATGTTGCTATCTAGGTACTATTTATTTAAAGGTACGGATGTAAACCACGAAACGCAAACACAACAAGACAAGTATCGGCTGTCGGTGAAGATGACAGCGATTGATAGAACAAGACTTAACAATACTAAACTATTTCATGGGATACATATTGAGATCAACTTCTTTTATCCACAATGCATTAAAAATAAATGTGCACGGAGATTTTTAAATTTGTCTCATTTTATCTTCTTTAGTCATAAAATTATTTTATCACGCCTGTTTGATTAAAGAAATTATGGCCAATTTTGCTATACCAACTGTACATACGTAAGTATAAAAGTAATGACTATTTTTTCTGGGATGAATATCGATTTATTGAAATGCATTTGGCATTCCGACCCTATAGATTCTCAGCCAGTTGGCTGCATCGGTCATGAACGAATGGGACTCTTTCTATCCTGTGCTTTCGAGACAAGTTTTGAAATAAAAAAGGATTTATCCAATTCAAATCTTAAATATACGTTAAGTCACAAGGCTTTGTCTTAGCATTGTACTGCCAAGAACAATAATGATCATTGTATACCTACGGGTACCTATATCAACTGCATAATGAATGATTAAGGCATCTTAAGATTCTAATAATTTATTGTTCGTATTCATGATTATTATGAGAGGTAACATAATTTTGTGCTCATAAATATTCGTGTTAATATCCGCGAGGGCGATATTATTGTTTCCTCGTTGCCTGGTGCCGTGAATCATACTCTCTCACAGTTGTCACTGGTGCAGAGCTGTTCACAATAGAGTACTTGGTAGTAGTTTGGTATCATTGGGACTCATGTTGGTACCTTGAGTACACCCAACTGTAACTACCTCCCATTTTATCTATAGAACCATAGCATATTATTATCCTGTAAGTAATTAATTAATACACACATCACATAGATAGAGAATCCATCACGCTGCATCCCTTGCATTTTTAATACAGATATCTGAAATCTGATCTACATAATAGTTTTATGTATCTTCGATTTGACCTAGATACACTTGTCAAATAATCTATGTTTTATTTTTTTTTATAATTCTATTGTCACTCATTAATTATTTCAAGAAAGTGAATAGTTTACGATACAAACATAATGTCACATTCTATGAGTATTTTAAGGAAAAAAATACTCCCACAAAACATCAAGACACTTATAATAAATGGCATATTTCGTCGCTGCATTAACGATAATAAAGTTTTTCAAAATGTTGTACGAATTTTTATCAACATCACTTACCATAATTACTTTTACAACATATTTAAATACTTACAGAAAGAAGTGGGAGACTTATTATGTTTTTAAAAATATATTTGGAATATTAATGTAATTTTGCATAATGAATACAATGATTTAAACAATCTCTATAACAAATTACCTTCTTGTTATAAGAATGATTATAATTTTAAAAGGATACTTACAATAATATAATAACAATTTTAATTAGGCATTCATTAATTCAGTAAGATAAACGAAACATTACGATTATATGATGCTGATTTTCTCATTGCGAAATTATTATAATAATAATTAAATGCAATTTATTCATACCGTAGTAAAATATGGGTGTGGTAAGTTACTCTGCTCACTAAATAATTTGTATTGCAATAGTGTAATTATTATTTGACTACTGATTGATTTGAATACCTATTATTTGTTTTCCGTAGCAAACATCCACATAAACTTTTATTAATCTACTAGCTGACCCGGTAAACATTGTTTTGCCATATAGGTACATTATGCCATATACATTTGCCATAGTTATACTAATATCGCTATTAAAAATAGGGGTTGATAGTAGAAGAGTGAAAATTTAGGGCTGTATGTATTTTTTGATGCCTCACCATAAAAAAATAAAAATAAAAACTTTTGTCCAAAAAATAAAATAAAAAAATCGGGGTGGACCACCCTTAACTTTTAGGGGTATAAAAAATACATGTTGGCCGATTCTCAGACCTATCCGATAAGCACACAAAATTTGATAAAAATCGGTCAAGCCGTTTCGGAGTAGTATGATAACAAATACCGTGACACGAGAATTTTATGTATTAGATTACGAGTATAATTTATTATGATCAATGCTTCTCCCGTAAGCTAAGCGTAACCACGAGAGGGTTAAAATCGCAAAAATATTATAAAAGCAGGCAAAATTAGTAGGTGTAGAAAACTTATAGAAAACTTGTAGAATGTACTTGCACACTGGATAACACGGTATTTCGTAAATCCTATATTAAACCAATGAAGTTGGGAGCTAAAAATATGTACCAGATTTTGAAAACTTGGATGTATTTTTAAAATGTTATGCTGAGTTGAAAAAATGTGTTGTTTTCTAAAACTCCCATACCAAATATTAAACGTCAGGAGCAAAAAAAGATCGTAGATTCTAAGTTGGGTATTTTCTCAAAATTCTATACTTGAGGGATTGGGAAAGCTAAAAAAATGTTACCAAATTTGAAGGTTGTGCTTAGTTGATTAAAGCATTCGTAATGGAAACATTAAATCATTTTATTCAATTCACCAGGATTAATCTTGCTGATGATTTTGGGTTTGATTATATATACAATAAAATCTCTAAGGAATCAGTTAACATAAACAGATAGAAGTAAACTTTTCTTCTTCTTCTGTAGGTGCCCTGTCAGGTCCCCCCCGACGTTGGCGATCACTCTGGCATAGGCGTCTCGGTCCTGCGCTGTCTGGAATAACTCCTCCACACCTAAACTTTTAAGAACAAAATAATGTACTATGAATATAATACGAGATCGCCTATAAAACAGATACGAGTATATTTCATTACTCCACACCTAAGTTCAAAGTGAGTTGACAAAGCAATAACTTTTCAATACAACAATGGCTCTATCAGTTAACTTGAATGTTAAATCTTACTTTACTGACTCGGAAGTAACAAATAAATGAAAAATATTTATACATTATAATAGTCAATACTAATTTAATCTAAAATATATCTTTCTATGACAAAATCAATAGGTATCTGTGTGGCCTGATATATAAATTATTATTGTTTTCTAATAACCTGATACAGTAACGTCTGAACAAAAATATCAATTATATTGTATACACAATCGCCTTCAAAACTCAAATGACGTTTCCTTCTGCGGATACTTATTTACTTAAAATTTATCCGTGGGAATAGCACTATTAGGATTTCATACTTAACAAACGGTTTTTCTGAATAAAGCATACCCATTCATTCAGTCAGCGTTTGTGAAGCTTAGTCATTAGCAGAAATAGTCACATAAAAAATCTATGCACTATATGACTAAGTTTTGTCTATGCATCGCTTACGCTATTATTTGATTACATGCTTTTAGCTCCATTGAGTGTATTATTATAATTTTATATTGTTTATGGGTGTTATTTTATACTGAGTTTAAATTGTACATTACAGCTGATGTAACGATTTATCACTCCAGTGTAAATCAAAATAATTATTTTATAATAGGTTCACACAGTGACTTCAACTACTTTGATATTTATCTCTTCGTAGAAATTGTTGTGTTTACCATACCGCGATATTAAAATAATGTAGATAATAATCTAAATCCTACTACTCTAAGAGGAACGGTACTTTTATATTATTATGTCCTCTTCTCGTTTCACGAAATAAATAAAATATTTTTTAGAAAATTATGAACGTGTCCAATTTTGTTTTACCGCATTGTAAAACATATCAAACGCAAGACCATTAAAATCACGTTGGGTGAAAGAAAACATTGTCCTGATTTAATTTAATTATATTCCGGTCGTACTACAAAGGATTTTTGCAGAATGCATCAAATCAAAGTTTTATTCACAAATTTTAGAAAAGTGGCGCCTAACTTTTTTACTCCTAGTATTCATCGATTGTGGATATGATCCATGTCACATGACATTTAATACCATGCTTTTGAGTCTTGAAAAGAGAGGCTTATTAAACCTGTAAGAAATTTTCTTCTAAAATTTTTTGTTTTCAGTGCTTTCATGTCTTCGTGATTTATGGGTATTAGAAAATCGAGTTAGAGGTATAATATTGTAATGGATATATTGTATTATTAGTGCATTAGTTTTAGATGTGGGTGAATTAGGTGATACAGAACATAATATGTTCTTGCATATAATAATAAGTAATATAAAATGTAATAACGTCTAAGTGTCTTATAATAATAATAATTTTAATAATAATAATTGACCCTGTGGGGTCAGACCAAGTAGTAGTAAGTAAGTAATGGAAGTGCACGGAGGCTAGGAGCGCATAAGAGTTGTAAGGTAAATAGGTAGTACATAATATATTATGTAGGAGGTATAATAGGAGATGTTGTTATATTGATAGAATTCGCCACACAACGCCATGGCACCACCACCGACATAATAATTCATACAATAATTTTATTATAATATGTAATGTAGGTAGGTAGTTATGTACAATATTAAAATAAGTGCATGCTGTTTATCTATGAACAATCGTGAAGATCATTATGTGGATAACAGTGGTGTGTCTTCCATATAATCCCAAAATTAGCTGAGTTTTCAAGATGAATATGATAAAAGTTTACCCAATAACAATCGGAGTATTAAAATTTCGCGCGAATCTGTGAGTTCGTCTCGTCTGTCATCAACATTAGTTTGCGCTTGGCGCTCCGTAGTGCATCTGTACTTAAGACGGGAGCCGGATAATTTACCGACAACAATTTGCCGACGGACAATTCACCGGCAACAATTCACCGAGAGGACAAATTACCGAGAGGATAATTCACCGACAGGATAATTCATCGACGTACATTTCACCGACAGACAATTTGCCGACAAATACAAAACAATATAATCACGTTTTGTAATGTTGTATTTTATTGTTTATGTATTTGTGTAACAAAATATTTAAACACTCACTACAAGAAACAATCTGCCTTTTTTAAAAAAAGAACTTCCGACCACGCCAGAATTATATTATTCGCATTTGTCGGCAAATTGTCTGTCGGTGAAATGTACGTCGATGAATTATCCTGTCGGTGAATTATCCTCTCGGTAATTTGTCCTCTCGGTGAATTGTTGTCGGTGAATTGTCCGTCGGCAAATTGTTGTCGGTGAATTTTCCTAGACCCACTTAAGACAAGGAAAAGTAGGAAATAACATACTTTGATGTTATTTTTTCATATTTTATATCTAATTTGAACTTTTCCTGAGTAATCCTCTGAGTACATACGTTTTTGTTACAGACAATTTTAGAAAGAAGCTGAAAAAGTTTACTGGGGAGTTTCGATCAGTATCATAATTATTATAATCGAAAGAAAAAGAGTGGCCGGTGCTAGAGTGAACGATGAACTTCAATCCATTGTTAGCAATAGCAATGTGTCGATTTTGGCAAAAATGTTAGAAGTGCACAATATCTACCATTCTGGCACTGACAAAAATGAAAGCAAAACTTGTACATGGTTGAAGAAGGACGAAAGTGGAATAAATGCTGTGGAAATGTGATCGCGGGGAAGAATGGTATAACGCTGTGAGATAAAGTGAAGAATGTGGGCTTTAGCACACCTCCGCCGCGAAATAGCGAAAGCGAAACCGCTGAGCGTAGTCGTAGTAGCGAAACCGCTTTTAGCTAGTACATTTGCGCGGAACGCGAACAGCGAAATCGTAATACCGAATAAACACTATTACGTACGCAGTAGTGTGAAATTAATGGAACTAAATTGCATATTCCAAAGTAATTATCCGATATTGGCCGAATAATAAATATTGAACTATAATCTATCTATACCAGCACGGCTTTCCCACAAGTTTATTACATGCAGTTGGTCTACTGACTATCCCACTTTATCTATCTATACCATCACGGCATCTCTCACAAGTTTATTACATGCAGTTGGTCTACTGACTACCCCTCTTTATCTACCTTTACCATCACGGCTTTCCCACAAGTTTATTACATGCAGTTGACCAACTGCATGTAATAAACTTGTGGGAAAGCCGTGATGGTATAGATAGATAAAGTGGGATAGTCAGTTGACCAACTGCATGTAATATGCTTGTGGGAGATGTCGTGATGGTATAGATAGATAGTGGGGTAGTCAGTAGACCAACTGTTTGTAATAAACTTGTGGGAAAGCCGTGATGGTATAGATAGATAAAGTGGGATAGTCAGTAGACCAACTGCATGTAATAAACTTGTGGGAAAGCCGTGATGGTATAGATAGATAAAGTGGGATAGTCAGTAGACCAACTGCATGTAATAAACTTGTGGGAAAGCCGTGATGGTATAGATAGATAAAGTGGGATAGTCAGTAGACCAACTGCATGTAATAAACTTGTGGGAAAGCCGTGATGATATAGATAGATAATGTGGGATAGTCAGTAGACCAACTGCATGTAATAAACTTGTGAGAGATGCCGTGATGGTATAGATAGTGTAGTAATCAGTAGAATAACGTCATGTGGATATTGGCACGGAGAGGACGACTATTATGTTTATTAGTGACTGCCCCATATGTGGGAAACGGTGCTAGAAAGAGATAGATGTATAGAAAACAGTATGTATTTGAGCATGCCATCTCGCTCTTGCGTACGACGCACACAAGCCCAAATAGCTATATTAGGACGCCAAAAATATAAAATGGTAACTTATTAGATATTCTTATCAGAATTGTTTATTGTGAGGCTGCTTGATAATCGCCTTAATAAAAAAAGACCTTTTTAGGGTAAATGGGGGTAATAGAGGGTATATTATATAGGGTAGATGGGGGTAATAGCACTCCGATTAGAAAATGTTTTTTTTTTAATATTTCTGTATTTTTATTACTAAAGTTGTACATTTTTTTTATACTAATCTGTATCGTCGTCATCTTCTTCATCGTCAGACTTCTGATCATTATTATTATTAAAATCAGTAGGAAGCCTAAGCATGCTCAGTACAATTTCGTTGAGTTGTGTTTTATTTTTTTAAATTTTTTTTCGCCTGTCAGATATAATTGGATCAGAAGAAACTAGCATCCAGTTTTGCTTATATATGCTGTGGCCACCGTATACTTCGATAGTACATATCACAGTTCTCCGAAATGTTCTGTAGTATTACATCAGCCTGCACTTGTACCAAACGTTGTGTGGTATGTATAAGAAGGTCCAACAGTGGCACTACAGCCTCGTTTTCAGTAACCATAATATTATTGGGATAACACCTCCTCTTAGCCTCTGCTATAACATGATATGAGGTATAGATATTTGCTCCTCTTTCTTTTGCTCCATGTCTCATAGTCATATAACCGTCTTTCGTCAAATTAAGATCCACCACGAGACCTAAAGCTTCTTCAGGACTATACGGTATGACAGACGATGATGCATCATGCATCACTTTAATTTTTTTTAAAGTATTTGGTGTAGATTGAATGGCTAGTTTCACAACTTGAGCTGCAGTTCTCTTGCCTGATTTCACCAAACTTGATTTTGCAGCCAAGCATGGTTTTTCTGGACTAATACTCGTTACTATTGGATTAACCACTCTTTGCTTACTGCGTATTGAACTCTCGTTGAATAATTTTCGTGGCCTCCCTCGACTCTGCTGCTCTGGATGTTTTGCTGGACGTGCTGATGATGAAAGCTGTGATGGCTGTATTTCTGGAAGATTTAGATCAGTATCAAGCCATTTCATATGCTTGTTGTTAAATCGTTCAAACATGTGATTACAATTACGCCATTTCTCGAAAAACTTCATAACTAACACTTTGATAACAATTTTTAATCGTTTTACACAATATTTAGAAAGTTCACTAATACCAAACTTGTCCAATATATATTCAAACAATCGTTCATTGCATTTTAATGACGAAAATTTATAAAAAAGTTTATTGTTTAACACTTCAAATAATTCTCTTCTCTTCACCTTAACTTCCTGTAGAGGAGCGTCACCCTCACTACCTGTAAATATAACATACGATTTAACAAGAGGGGGGAAACGGGGGGACCTGTATTTTACTTTTTTACATAAATTATAAAGTATTTTAACAAACTATAAAAAAATTATTGCGGTACTCTTTGGAACTTTTTGTATAAGTCTAGCTAAAAATAATTTTTCAATATTTTAAAGGACAAAAATAGCATCTTAGAAAACATATTTTATCTACACTACATACAACCGTTAAGCCAAAATAAAAATTACATATTAAAGTACATACCTGTCGCTTCAATATCCATGTTAAAATCTAATAAAAAACAAATGTGGGGAAACAGCACGAACACAACTACTCCGTCAACTATTTGAACTCAACTAACCAATATCGGCCGTGTAGACGTTACCTCGACTTTGAACGCATGCGCAGACAATCCTGTTAGATCGGAAACAAAAATTCTTATGAAGAAGGATGGAATGTTTAATCAAGAATTGTTTTAAAAGATTTTTGATTGGTTTCAAGGATATGTTTTTTTTATTTTTGTCGTCCTAATATAGCTCTTTGGGCTTGTGTGCGACGCACACGAACTGACAGATTTAAGCGGAGCCGCTTTCTCGATTCCGCCGCGGAGGTGTGCTAACGGCATGAGTATATCAGGAAAATGAACGGATGCGAGAGAAGTGTTGTGGAAAATAATGCATGTATGTAAATACGTTGCGATGGTTTGAGCACATTATACTTATTATACTTACTAATATACCATCAAGGCGCATATGCCACAAGTGGGGTAGCCAGTGAAATAAATGGATGTTATAAAAATGCTGATTGTCCTTTCCATACTGATAAAAAAATAGGTCATTCAGGATGGCTCGATGAATTGTAGATGTATATATACTATACCATCACGGCATATCCCACAAGTGGGGTAACCAGCAGACCAGCTGCATGTAAGAAACATGCAAGCTGTCCTCTTCGTGCCAACATAAAATCAAGACATTCAGGATGGGTGGCAAACCTCATCGCTGAATTTAAGATGTACAATGTCTTAATTTTTTCGAACACCTGCCTCTTACAGGACACTCGAAAACTTAAGGAGAAGAGTGGGAGACCAATTCTTTACCGGGTGCTCCACGGGAAAAATTGTAGATGTTAATTGTTCTATTGGAGAAGATTCACGAACACTTACTTTTTATAAGATACTGAAAAACTTACGGAACAGAGTGATGGGAGACGTATTTTGTATTGGGGACTCAAAGATTTATTATACTTTAGCATGTTATACAATGTGGATACTTACGTACTGGTATCTGGTAGCTAAGTCATTTCGATTGTTTTCACAGAGTTGTAGATTGTATCCAAATATAATATTCATTATTTCTAAGTATAATAATTACACATAATAATAATTTGTTTATCTATCTATTTATTAATACATCTAAATAAATGATAAGTCATAATCATAGGCGTACCCAGGGTTTTCTCTACGGAGGGGTCATCAACTTAACAATGTTTTATTTTTGTAACTATCAAATGTGTGAACCTTTTGTTTTTGGTACCTATCAATAAGTCTCAATTATCACGATTTCAGTACCTACAAGTAATATTATGGTATCCACGAAAAATTAACCTCCCCCCTCCCGCCTGCCGTCAATTTTTCAATTTAGTATAGCAATTTGAATTAGGTATTTCACATTTATTTTTTATTCATTCTTTACTGAACATTGATTACAAACAATTACGTGAAAGGTACATAAACATTCAAGTTAGATACAATCAATATACAGAGGACGACTTTATCGCAAAGACGCGATCTCTTCGAACTAACCCAAATTTTATTGCAATATTCATGTTGGGTAATTACAATAAATAAAAAAAAAAGTAAAATTTTAAATGCGCCCTTATGGTGGTTCGTATCACAAAACGGCGCTAAATAAATTGTCAAGTTTATAATTGTTATTATTATATTCTTCTAGTTTTTGTACCTGCAATAATTTTATAACCACTCTATTGTTTGTTTGACTTTTCAATACTTTAATACTAATTTTGTCTACTTTCATACCATTTTCGAGATCCTAAAGGGGACAGATGTCCTCCATAGCCCTCCTCTCTGAGTACAGTAGTACACCCATGGTAATAATTATATGTACAATGGTGTAGTAATTATGTATTATCTAAATTACATTTCCAGCTGTTTAGCCAAAGGTGGTAGTTCTTAGTGTTAACTATTAAATGTTGCAAATTCGCATATAAATAGATTTTGGAGTTTGTTTGTAAATATATGTTTATGTGCTGTTAATAAGGTAATAACTTGTAGCAAGTCCACTTGCTACCCCACTAGTGGAAAATGCTGTAATGCTACGATTTAAACTCAGTTAATGTACCTTTGTGTATAATGTTAACACTTTTATATTGTCTTCTATATTATAGAATAGATAATATACCTATCAAATTCAATGTTATTTATTTTGCTATATTCTCAAATACTGGTTCATTGAAGTTTGTATCAAACTTTATGGTAAGTAACTACCTAAGTAATATTCTATGAAAATATGTCAAAAACTTAACTTCTAAAAAAAGCTAATTTCATAACTTCAAAATCTAGACATCTATGTAAAACCAATCACAAAAATTTAGCTGTTCTCTCAAGCCATGACAATGTTGTCCAAAAAGTCAAGGCGTGGTTAGGATATATTATTGGTCCCAGTAGATTATGGGTTTTTTTAGATAATAATAATATTTTTCTACACGCAGCACACCTCGATACAGGGCAACCTAGTGGGGCTGCTGCAACGTAATTGTAGCCATAATATATTGGTGATATATTGGCTCATATTTTGTATGTTTATTAATATTATTGATTGAATTGAATTTAATAAATAAAGGTTTTGTTTAAATAAATTTCGTCATTTCTCTACAAAGCAATGTGATTCTTGATTATGTTTTTAATTAAATTTAATAATGATTTAATCTCTATCGAAACTGAGTTTAAAACTAGTATGTAATACAATAAGCTGATAATAAGCAAACAAAACCTTAAAGATATTAAATGAAAGTTCTGTCGCAAGTAGATTACCATCTTAGTCACTAAAATCTTGTTTATCTAAGTAAGAGTAATATTATTAATTCATTGCTACCTTAAAATTCCACTAGGGTTGTCAATTTTTCTTTAATATAGAGGCAAAATCTAAGAAAAACGGTACTCGAAGACTTAGCCCCCAGATAATCAAATAACTAGATTATGTAGATCAGATCTGAAAATTTTTCCCGCCCGCAAAGAGTTAGAAGATAGACATATTGTGTTGAACACATTGAGCAAGCTTTTCACCTCATGCAAAAAATAGTGTGAAGTGAAAATACAATGTGATTCATACATATCAATAAATAAAAGTTGCACAACCGGGGTAGATAGGGATTGAGTTGAGGATTTACTTCAAATTGTACTGAAGAGGGATATTTTCTCACAAGTTCACTTTGGTAGATTTGACATGGTACAATTTTAATTAATAAGCCACAACATTTTTATCCTGATACAAAGTAATTGAAATAGGTGTGCAACTTTTTGGTGTATCGCTTTATCTGCCTACTTCAATTTTAAAATTTTACTCCCTTGTCTTCTTCTTCTTCCTCGTGTGATAGATCATCGATCTGTTGTTTCGGAAGTGATTCCCTCTTGTGACCCTGAGGACCAGCTATCTTTCCATCTCTTTGGTGGTCTTCCTCGCAAACGTGAGCCAGCCGGTGTCTTCTTTGCAGCAATGTGGGCGATCCTGTTTTCAGCCATCCTGTCTATATGGTCTCTCCAGAATCGTCTCCTCTTCCTACTCCATCTCACTATGTCCTCCGTGTCGCATATCCTTCTAATCTCAGTATTTCTAATTCTATCTCTGAGAGTTTTTCCCGCGATAGCACGTAAGGTTTTCATCTCAGCTACTCCCTTGTGATTTTCATAATACATTTTAAGTGAAAGCCTTGTTGTGTGTTAACATTAGTAAACACCTACTAACTGTTTTGACTCATATCAATATACAACACACACGGTAGCTCGAGGTGTCGACATGATTGTACGAACGAGTAAGTATGTAATGCAGCAATATTGTATTCGTAGAAAAGCTGCTTTGTTCTATCAATTCTACGTACTGATACTAAGTTGTTAGTATTATGTAATCATCTATGAGATTGCACAATGTACTTATATAATATTTTATCAGAATATCGGCTACCTAACCTCCCCACCCATTTTTGTCCAGATATCATAATTTTTTATTTTTTTAATTTATTAACAATTCACGGCGCTAGCCTTTTACATGTTATATATTTACAAACATAGTTCATATGATGTATACACAAGTATAGAATATTAAGATAAAACAATCATAATAAAAAGTCAAAAAAAACTTTGTGAATGTAATGCTGTTTTAAAAACCGATTGGTTTCTGCAACTCGAAACTTATAGTAATATAATAAGTACCTTCATAATTTTGAGTTTTTCTTCTATTTTTATTCATCTGATTACTTTAACTTCAGTATGTAAAGATAAGAAAATAAAATATACATCATTATGTGTCATCATCATCGTGGAAAAATCTGTTGGGATAAATTGTGTTTCTGTAAGTGATAAATTCAATAAGATAGGTATGTATTTATCCTATCTCCTAATAATAATAGAATAGAAATATATAAATAGCAAGTCTGTTGGTACATCTTCGCTATGGTTATAATGAGATTACGTATGTCTAATAATTAGAAACTAACAATGTTTCATTACAATATGAATCTGAAATGTAGTAGGCAGATAGTATAAGTTTCCTGTAACTTTATGTCTTCTGTTATATTATCGTGGTTATACTCTCCGTAAATAAATCCCTCTGATTGCTTGGTTAATGTTAATATCATCCTATTCTCATACCAGTTGTTTCGTTTATGATGTACAAACTACAAATAATACATTGTACAGAATATTATACGTAAAAGACAGCAAGCAACACTCGTAGAACATTATTTCATTGCACACAGCTGTTCGTTTGTTGCATTAGGTACCTACTTGTATTATTCTCAAAGGATATTATTTGTAAGCTGTCAAAATAACATAACGATACTGGCGCCGATATGGCCATTGTTCCCTGTCTACTTTATGTACTTACTTGCCTACTACTGAATCTTGTGCGAAATTTACATGAGTTTTAAATTTTACGTATTTCATAAGATAAAAATATCTAAAATACCCACTACTTACTTGCAAATAAACTGCTTGTAAACATTCGTTAAGAGAAAGATACGTAAAACTTGTTTGATAGGTTTTCAGGTTTGAATTTTTGTACTCTTGAAACTTTAACGCACGTTTCAAGAGCGAGTCAAATATCCAAGCAACTCAAATATATCAGGGCAATATAAGCGGCAGAGGGTACTATTGGTGTGCTGAAATATTAATAACAACTATGTAGATCATGCGCACAAGGACATCAACCACGTTGATTGGGTAACCTCGGAAAATCTACTAGGATTGCATGAAAGAAAAATGGTCGGTAGACATTCGCGCTTGCTTGTTGTTTCCATGAGATTTGCCATGTGGTTGATAACTACGGTCAAGTTGATCAGGGAAGCATATCGAATAGGATAATGAAAATAACCTTCAATTTTATACTGCTGATATCATGGACCTAAATAGAGTAATGGACAGACACTTTGGTAAATATTTTGTAGCTGCGCGGGGAGGGGAACGGCGGGCATTTTGTATGAAACAAATTTTGTTCGGTACATCGCATTTGGGCTGCGTTCAGACAGTCACCGAGTGACGACGCATATTTTGAAAGTACCTATACAATGCCAGTACGCATTCATAGTGTTCTTGCACTGTATGTTTTCAAAATGTGTAACAAAATATAGTCTCAGAAAATATACTCGATTTCTGCGTAATTGTCATGTATACTTTCTGACGCTGATTCAGTGAATTTGTTTGGATAGATTTAGGATATAAACTTGTAACAAGTATTTGTGAAGTATACAAGCTCAGAAAGTTAGATAATGGCATAATTAAAAAAAAAGTATAAAGCAATTAGTTATAAACTAATCAAGTAGTTATTACTTTAACTGTTAATTTAAAGATACCTATTAAAATAATTTATTCCTTCGTTAGAGACAAAAATATTTTTATCATTTAAAAGAAACACAAAAGAACTTGAATGCTACTATAAAAAGGCGCCAGTCAAATAATAATAAATTTTTTTTTTTTTTTTAAAAAGGATATATCTGGGTTTTGTAATAAACCCAAATACAACCTTATACACCTTTCACACTAAGCTAAAAGCTTGTGCCGTGAAAGGGGAGTTTGCCAGCACCTGGGATCGAACCTCGGACCCCTTGTTCTGGAGGCCGAGACTCTACCTCCAGGCTACCGACGAACTCATTTTAAATTTAAATATATTTAAATATATTAAACTATAAATATATTTATTTAAATATATTTATAGTTTACGTCAAATTGAAGAATGGATCAAGAATGTTATTGAGAATCCAGAGGAAATTTGGTTCATCAGAGCTCTGACTGAGGCTGTGTATAAATATGTACTAGTTCCAACAGAAAATGCAAAACCGAGATTTGACGATGTTCAAGCCAAACAGCGATTAAACACATACAACCCACTTTTAGTCACATTCATCGGAGACAAACACAATCCTGAATTAGAATTGAATTGTCTCTATGCAATTCAGCATTTAATACACAAACTTGAACATCCAATGAGTAAGTATGAGAGAGATTTAAAAACTAACAAAAAAGAATTCCAGCATACATTGATTTTTCTATACAATAGGGTGCCAGAAATTGGTTTTCATCTCTTGCTCAGAAGTGTTATGTTAATCACAACACACTCCGCTTTGAAGTGAGAGTTTGTGGGTTTTATACATAATGTTTCTGTTTACTTTTTGGAATTGAAATGTGAATAATTTATCTATAATGGTTTGAATTTAAAGACGATATTTTAGTTATTTCATCGACAATATTGGCATGAATTTCAGTTTTTTATATGGGTAAATAATTGATACAATTGATACAATAATTGTTGAATATTTTTTACTTCATTTCATATTTATTACATTCAATAAATATGGCAAGAATATTTAAACTTTCAATCAATTACCTTATTGGTAGAAAATAAATTGAAGATAGCACACAATATGTGGAGCACCCGGTAAAGAATTGGTCTCCCACTCTTCTCCTTAAGTTTTCGAGTGTCCTGTAAAAGGCAGGTATTCGAAAAAATTAAGACATTGTAGATACATCTTAAATTCAGCGATGAGGTTTGCCACCCATCCTGAATATCTTGATTTTATATTGGCACGAAGAGGACAGCTTGAATGTTTCTTACATGCAGCTGGTCTGCTGGTTACCCCACTTGTGGGATATGCCGTGATGGTATAGTAGTAGTAGTAGTATAGTTTACGTCTTTTACACGTTGACAAATTTAAGAAATTATAACAACAAGTAAATCCAAAATAACAAAAATAATTTTAAAAGTTATAAAAGCAATATAAAATAATAATAAAAACAAGACGTAACAAATAATGGCGCCATTACGATGACATTTGGGTCATAAAAACGCTCTAAGTTATTCACGATTATCCAGGGTTATATTCACCACTCACTGCAACTTCATGGTCGTTCAGGTAGCTCGACATCGAGTGACATTTATGTTCCCGTGAACCAACCCTTGTATGTTTAGTTGTTTTAAAAATGTATCAAGTTTTTGCACATCAGTTGAATTTTTCATATCGGTTTTTGTTTTTATATCTAGAAGAATAGGACTTATGATTAACATGGTGATGTGCGCTATAAATGGTTGTGGTACTTGTGGTTATAAATCCAATCCAACTTTCGCAGGAAACAGGATTGTCATATTTTCGGTAAGTTGTTTTGTATTGTAGTTTTTATCTTAATATATATTGCGATTTTAAAGTCGTTTATATTATAATTCGTATACTTATAAATGATCATAATAATGTTATAAACGTTCTATGTAATTATCTGTCCTTATTCTCCTATATGTACACATGTAACTTGTTTTCCATTCTGTCATCTGACAATACAAAGAACCTACAATCTGATGTTTGGTTTTTTTACCCGTTAGAATGAAATGTTTCATGCATACAAATCTGATCAGGTTAATGATATTATAGCATGTTTATAAACAAAATCATTTTTTGTAGTTTTCCAAAGGATCCAGAAAGGAGAAACTGGACATTATCCAATATTTGACACCAAGTAAACGTAGTGTTTTGTGTTCAAAAACATCTCGTTTTTCTGCTAGGTTGGAGAAAAACGTCATTCTTACAAAATATCCTGGGTTTCCCACTCAGTTGCAAGTTAGTATGTTTTATATTATTCATTTAGATATATCTAATCTTTACTCCGTAACACAGCTTCTCTTGTGCTTAGAGATAGAGAATGTGTGTAGAGATGACATAAAGCCACACATTGATCATCATAGATACGCTGTGAAATAACATGCACCTGTCCTTGCAAACCTGGACCGTGTCATCTTGGAGTTATTTATCTCTAATTACATAATACATGTGTAAAATAATAACTCTTGCCACACTCACAATACAACCTGCATAGCAAAATATTTTCAAGAGTTTTGTGAAGCTATTCTAAATAATATTATGTACATTATTATAAAATTGTGTAGAATTAATTTAAAATGTTGGTTGATTTATGTCGCTCATTGTGGATTTCTATTGTGGATCAGCGTATACAAGTACTTATATGGTATTTTTTTATGTTTCAGAGAAAGATCGCAGAATATTGTCTGCAATTGAGAGTACAACATCAGCAATTGAGAGTTCGGTGCCAGTAGCTGAATATTCAATACCTCCAGTTGACAATATAATACCAACAGTTGACAGGATAGATGTGAGTTCGTACATCAATCCACCTGTGCAACATGTCTTCAACCTACCATAGCACACATCCAGTCACTCAACAAGTTAGTGCTCTTCAGAGGGCTTTGAGTTTGTTGTATGTTAATTACAATGCATTTTGTTATTATTATAAATCACTCAGTTTCTCCTGTTTATTTTTATATATTCAATAAAACTATCAAAATTTGTTTTTATTTCTAGCTATAATTTCTGTACATTTTTTTTTATATTTTCCTTCAATTGTCATTCATTCTCTCCATATTGTGTGTATATGAAAACAATGTTTAAAAATAAATACTGAATGATTTTGAAATGAATTACTCAATTTTATTAACTCATCCTATTCCCTATTTCATCAAATATATGAAAACATTAAGTTATGTGGCATTGTAATTATTTTAAGAAGTAAATATAATGTTTTCTGATACTGTGTGAATAATCTCAATACATTGCCCATACAAATGTTAAATAAAGTGTTTCATACAAAATGGCCACCGTCGATTTCCCTTCCTCACTTTTTGGCTTCGCTGTCATTCATACAAATTACTATAAACGTTCCATCCCCTACCTATATACATCCATGGCTGATATGGTTAGCATATCAACAGTACTTATTGTAGGTACATATAGCATTATGATGACGTGTTCTTTGTATTGCGCCAGTACATAATAGTATTATATTGTATACATACCTTCCAATATGTTGTCCCACTGTATGATAATGTTGCTGTCTCTGTCTGTTCGAGAATGTTCATGCCAGAATCCTAGAGCATGCAATAGTTCATGTTGCACAGTACCACGTCTTGCTAGGCAATTTTTGCCTCCTAGAGACACGTCTACTCTTCCTCTTTTGGGGTTCCATCCCACAGGTGCTGAACAACTGTAAACAAACAAAAAACATGAGTTACATACATTTTCTGTTATTGGAAAACGTTTTGGATATGCATTCTAGCTATATCTTGAATGTAAACAAAAACCCTTTGGCTTCATCGAAGCTATAGAAGTAAGTATGGGGTCCGTGGTTCGATCCCAGGTGCCGGCAAACTCCCTTTTCACGGCACAAGCTTTTAGCTTAGTGTGAAAGGTGTATAAGGTTGTATTTGGGTTTATAACAAAACCCAGATATATATCTTTTAAAAAAAAAAAAAAGTAGGTCAGCATCTCTAAAAAGTAGGTCAATTAGACGAGGGGGACGAACAAAGTGATGCGCGATTCTTCCAAACAAGAAAACACGCGTCTCTTATACCAGGAGAATAGAAAATGAAAAGGGTATTTTGAAATTAAAATAAAATTAATACATATTTATTTTCTGTGTGAAATATTATCAAATCGCTAGTTGAAATGAATTCATGAGTGTCCATTAGTGCGAAGCAAACTTAATTTATTTTAATGAATGTTTTAAAATTCCTTTTGCGGAAACAGGAATAATGGATCTCATCTAAGTGCCTTATTAACTAACAACATACATATCTCATTAAAATCTATCATACGGCACGAAGGAATGTATTTGTCTCGAGGCATTTAATGTTCCGATTGATTATCCCAGCAGCGTTCCGTCAAAGTATTCCAACAATTTTGTACAATTAGGCATTTACAATTGGTTTATGTACCTGCAATTAAGTATTTTAAATTACAATCATTGATTGAATGTATCCGTGCATGCACCGTTTGTAATTTCGAATTCGTGAAATACAAAAATACAGAAGAGAGAAAAGTTTTCATGTTTATTGCATGCAGGTGGTGTACTGGCTACCCACTTGTGGGGTATGCCGTTATGGTATAGTAGTAGTAGTGGAAATACAAAAACTAAATTCCAGCGATGAAGCATGTCACACATCCTGAAAGCCTTATACTTATTTTTATTGACATAGAAACGACCATCTGCATGAATTAATTCCATAAGATGGTAAAAACAATATATTTTCAAAAAATACATTAAATGTATTCTAAAGAATATTCGCTTAGATACTATTTCGTATTCGCATTTACAATAATACCTATTTATTAGACGTTCGCAAATATTCGCACTCGTAGTCACAAATGTCAAAATTGGACAATCGGCTTATCTCTAGTAAATTATTTTTCATATTGTTCCCCCATAAACGTTTTACACTTGGTTGTAAAATGTATTGTATGATTTGGATAAACATTAATGTTTTGTTATATCCATCCTTGTGGCTGTGGACTTATATTTCCTTACCCATCTTTCTATGAAAAGTATTCAAGTTCCAAGCAGAATGAATAACATTTCTCATCGTAAATTACATATGTTTATGAAATTAATTATCAATTACTATTAGGTAGGTGCACAGAGAATATCTCATCTTCTCACAGGAAGAGTTCATATAGAAATATTAATTCTCGTGTAGCACCACCAGGAAACTATGTAGGAATCTCAGTACAATGTATTTTCAAATAGCTCGTATAATCATAATTAATGTGGAGTTTCATACTGATTACATTAATTTATTACTTGTATATAAGAAGGAGAAATACATTCGGACCCCATTTGGAAATTGTAATGGTTAAAACTTTGATAAAATCTTTTTCTTTTAACAACTAAAAATGAAATATTATTTTTTATATTGAATTATTATTGTGGTGTCGTTTAAATTTCAATTCATTTTGATTAAATAAATACATAATCTATATGATATATCCCGCTGGGGAGTATTAGTGAGTGTCCAAGGTTAGGAGGCCGAATAAAAGTGCCTGCAAAGAGGACAGCTGCTGGACAACACCACTACACATATCTTGGGGTGGGATAATGGCTTAAAAAAAGAGAATAAATTTAAGTATTCGGATGATTTAAATACATTTAAACTAAATATAAAAAAGGTAATTCAATAAGAAAGATGTGTATGAGGTCAAGTGATTGTGTCGTTGATGATAGGTTTGTCGTTGTTTTTTGTTGTTGTTGTTTTTGTTTATTTTGTAAAATTATGGTAAATGGATTATGTGTGTGATGTTCTATAATGATTAAGTTTGATCGAATTTGTTTGATTATTAGTAGAAACCCTATAACCCCTCAAAGCACGAGCTCTGCTCAATTTTGAGGGTAAAGAAAAAAAATTAAAACAGATAATATAAAGATTTGTATAATTGTGCTTATTGTATATTTGTATGTGTTTATTATTATCTCAATAAAAATATTTGAATTTGAATTTGATATAGAGTTTGTGTGTTCACATTGTGAAAAGACATTTTAAACATATTTGATATTAACAATTTATTTATTAATGGAGAATGAGAATTAACACCATGATTATATTGTGTAACATTGTGCAAAATCCAATCGAAATAAGTGAGAAAGGCGTCCCAACGTTTACGAATTGGCTCTAGATTAGCTTCAGTTAACACTTTCGGTGTCCGTGGACAATCATGTTCACCGATTCCGCCATTCTCACTGGCACGATATATGGTCCGCAAATCGGGAAACATTTAATCGAGACCATAGAAGTAGCCATTTTTTGGGATCTCACTTCAAATCTCGAATGAATATCAATATCTCCCATCTAAATGGCGCCGGAACAGTTAAGTTCAATACTTTATCGGCTGCTAGTTCGACCAGTCAACAACAAATGTTTAGAATATTCACATATAAATTACACATATAGGTATTTACATACTTATTATATTGTTATAGTTTTTATAACTTATCTGCTTGTTGGTGCACTTGGTTATGAATAAATAAATTACAAATAATTTATTTATGCATATGTATTACTCGAGTATGCATACGGTGTATCAGTCCATCACAATAGATATTTAGTTTTTCCCATGAATTTGACAGAACCCAAATACGAATCACGTAGATTTGAAAAATAATTAATAAAAATGATTGTATAAAAAAATCAATCATTTTGAGCATAATTTAGTAGATATTATTCCATATACTACCGTTATATAAACTATTATTATGTGAGACGCGATGCGCTTAAATACAATAGTAAATTATGCGAAATGTATTTAGTATTGGAATTTTAATAATTTGCCTATAATCAATGTACAGTTCTTCGATTATATTACAATTTATGTAAGAAAAACAATTACTAGAAAATCTATGTCATATTTAAAAAAAATGGAATGTATTGCTTTGGTTGGGTTTATACCTAGATCTATTTATTCTATTCTATTCTTCTCAAGACCATCCGCTCGTTTGCTCCCTACCAGTCGAGTGTGTGAATATATATACATATAGGTACTTACGTAATAAAAAAAGTAAAAAGTTTTTGATACTAATTCAGTTTCATTTGAATTGATTTACTCGAAGATGAAGGCGGATTAAACTTCAGTGTAGCTAACGAAAATGTTATTATTACTATTTCTTTCGGTATTTTTCGAGTGTTATATTTCACTGACAACGAAAAAGATAATCATGAATATTAATTGTCTATGTTTAATTTTCATCACTTTCTCATAAGCAGATTGGAATCAGCAGTCATCAGCTACTGATTCCAATGATCTGAATTGAGTTATTATCGTCGGCCCACTTTATCTCAGATCCACCAATACTTCTATCATATATTCTAGACTGCTATTTCAAATATTTTTGCTGTTATTGTTAATGATCGATGTCAAATGAAATGAAAAGAATAATATTATTGTGGTTAGATATGAGTGATTGTACTTAACGCCTACAAAACATTATACTATGATCCATGTTCACAACCAAGCCCCCCTATTGTATGGGTAGGTGTAATTATTGGAATCTGGGAAGAGGAAACTGTCATGATGATGGCTATAATATTGTCTTGCCCTCTGTCGGCGACAATAATAAATATTCAAAGGCCATTTTCACAATGAAATCATGAACATCTTATATCAATGAGATACTTGAAATCTGAAAAGGTATCTTAAACTTCGCCGATATATTCGAGTGAGGGTTTATGTTTTTGTTTAGTAGAATACCAATCGACGAAATATAAATTTACAAATGCATGATAAAGTTATGAAAATCAAAGGTCTTTTTGATCCTATGATGGCGTTACCCATTGATTTTTACTCACGACATATCACTTTAAGTAACAACAGTCATGGGCTTATAGCCATAGTTTTAGGTAATGTGGTAATTTTGAAGTCAATTTTAAATCGGGCTATGCGTTTTACATTACTTTAAATTTAAAAAAAATCGGTAATTTTCACGTCACAAGTCTTCTAACCAGCGCAGCAACGCTGCTCTTTGCTAAAAATAACGTGATAAGAGGGTCATGTCATATAATTTTACCCAGTAAATTGAAAAATCTTGATATAACTTACGCATAACTTATATGGTTGTGGTGATGAAAGTTGCAGAGTGTCACAGAGAAAATCTTGTTAGATTATAGGATACTAGTCAGCGATTCTCATCGTATTAATGTAAAAAGGAAATAAGGGGAAGGCGTGTAGTCTAGAGACGATTATTATACGTTTTGTGAATGTGAGTGCAGTGAAGATTGCGCGGTAATAACTTAACTGTGTGGCGTGTGGGAGGAAGGATGGGATCTCTCTTAATCATTGCCAAGATCAGATTTTTGTAAAGTTAGTAGTCGTACCTACTATAAAAATCATTTTTCATAAATGAATTTTATTTATTTATATTGCACATTCACGGTTTGTGACTTTAACATGTTTATTTATTAATCTGTTAAAGGAATATTCCGCAAGATGCTTTTATACCTATTATGTATATATTTATATTGAGGACAAACAGTGTTAAATGAACTATAAATTAAAATAAAAACGGAACAAAATAACTAGGTACAATATAATATACAATAATCAATCACGTATAGGACAGTAAAGTTATAAGATTACGGCATCCTATCCCCTGTGGGACGATTTGTGCCAAGTTCAATATTTTTAGAATATATTAGAATATATAAATAGCCGATTTTAGACGACCTTCACGAAATTCGTCCTGCAACGAAGTCTGACCACGACTGAAATCAGAAAATCAGCGAAACATGATAGCTTGAGATTATGCTTCACCATCAAAAGTCGCAACAAGTTGATCGGCACACCGTTGTTGGCTTGATCCACGTCGAAAGTCATAGAAAATTATCGCACGAAAATGTTCAGGATTTAATTCAATTTTTTTAACAAAGCAAATTTTTGAAGTATGTGTAAACAATAGAAATATCACTCGTATGACAAAACGTTCTGAGTATGTTTAGCATAAAATGTTTCAAACTTTACGATGGCAAAGTCAGATTTGACATATTCGCACTGGTTTTGCCATATCTCAAAAATTAAGTAGCAACCCTCGTAAAAGCTTGTGTCGTGAAAGGGGAGTTTGCCGGCACCTGGGATTGATCCATGGACCCCCTATTCACGAGGCCGAGACTGTACCTCCAGGCTTAGATTAGGTAAACAAAAAAAAAAAAAAGAAAAAACAAATAAAAAAAGAAGGAACGGGTAGATACCAAAACGTTCTATTTAAAAATAATTATGGATTAGTCTTCATTTGTTGTTTCTCATCCCATTCGCTTATCTGCTACAATATCTACATACGTGTTATACAAAAGAACAGTTTCAAATTGACTTTAGTGACCGGCCGCGGTGATCAGCGGCGTGCTTTCCATACATGTCAAAATGCAACCCATGCCTACAATGGGGTGTTTTCCTTACCTATCTGCAAATTATCAACAAATAACAGGTGAGTACTTAAAAAAAAATCCTGGATGTAACTTACACTAAATAAAATGCAATTTAGTACGTAGTATGTAGGATAAAAGAAACATCTTAAAATTTCTTGGATCCATCTTACATTGAGATATGAATGACTAATGATAAATGCATGGCCGATATAAAAAATATCTTGCCCCGCCACTGGTAGCCGGTACCTAATGCATGTAAAGTGGGAACCATGGGACGTTATCTTGTATCAGACGCATGTTAATAATGTATTAATATTAATAGGAATCGAGTGGGGATTATTGTGATGTCAAATCTTTACTCATCGATCATTTTATGGAGATGTTGCATATTAGGTCTTGTTGTTTCATTAGAAAAATCACTGGTATTTTTCCAAAGTTCGTGACTGTTCTTTTTTAATTGAACGTATGAAGATAGAAATAATTGGAAGTGCATCATTTATAGCTTTTTTTAAATGATCTTCTTGAAAATTCAAGACAAATTTGCACGTTTCTATTTCGAATGTCATTTGGTTACACTTCCAAGTAAATTATAAAGCATGGATACAAAGAAAACCTACATAAAATCTAACTTAACATTTTTGAATATATTTGAAAGAGTAGATGTCAAATATAAAAAATGTATTGTATGTAAAAATTGTTTTGTTCTTTTTAAAACTGTAAAAAGCGAGAGCCGTTCATTGCAATAATAAATAAATAAGTCACGAAATACTTAGTTTGGAGTGAACCGAGGTTCTGGAAGAAGTGTGGACACAGATCTCCGGAGAAAGTGCATAGGGGCAAATTGCATAGGATAAGAGAATGAAGGTGTATGTTTGTACTCATATCAATGTGTTTCCAGGGTATGCTGCTAATATGTATTAAATCAATTTTACAAGTTTTGTGGTCATTACTCCTTCAGCCATTGAATTCAAATCTAATTACACATGTCCTATAAAATAACTTAGTGCATTCTATCCATAGTGTAAATATATATTTAACTAGCTGACCCGGCAAACGTTGTTTTGCCATTTATACTAATATCGCTATTAAAAAATAGGGGTTGATGGTAGAAGGGAGAAAATTTAGGGCTGTAGGTATGTATTTTTAATGCCTCACCATTTGAAAAGTTTGTCCAAAAAATAAAAATTAAAAATTCGGGGTGGACCACCCTTATCTTTTAGGGGTATAAAAAATAGATGTTGCATGATTCTCAGACCTACCTACCCGATAAGAACACAAAATTTCATCAAAATCGGTTCAGCCGTTTCGGAGGAGTATGATAACAAACATCGTGACACGAGAATTTTATATATTAGATTTTATTTAGTAGATACAGATTGGTTACTGTGACTGCAGATATTTGAATTTCCCGACTATAAAAGTGAATTCAAATACCTCTACAGATTAAGAAGCAAGCTGAATATAAATAATTTATAGAATAACACGGTTGTCTCTACACACAATATCTAACAAGGACTACAAATCCAATTAGGAGCCATGTGACTTAACAGATTGTTTACTAATGATAATGAAGCTTGCACCTTCTATCTTCTTTATATTATTACATATCTTTTATTATTATTATTATTATATTTCCACGGTTAGTGTCAACATAAATGATTACATTTTGTATTTTCTACTATTTTATTTTATTCTCTTCTCTATTCACATTCCGCACACCTGTCAATTACATTTAATCTTAGATATTACCTATTCTCCTTTACATTCAATTACTTACTAAACATGCTTATTTAAATTTACGACGCCATGTCGGAATAAGAATGTAACAAAATTATCGTGGTATTAGAATTTGTAAATTATTTCACATTGACTATTACATGTTCACTATCGACATCTATTGATTGTGGAAGTATTGGTATCTGTTTGTCACGTATTGGAAGTATTAGTCACTGGAAGTATCAAAATTACCTATAGTCTTTTCTTTACATTTATCAAAATTTTAAGTACCTACTTATATTATATTAATGACTGAGCAATATCGCAAAGAAAAACGATTGGTACCTACTTGATTTTTTTGATATATGCAATTTGGATCAATTAATTCCAAAGAGAAAGTGCTACAAACGCATTTGAATACTGTGTCAATAAAATGCAATCAATATTTGAAATGCAGATGCATCCGCAAATACGAATGTAAAATCTTTATGAGTAACAGAGATAATAACATCAACTATACCGTTATGTAGATACGTATGTCTTCTTTCATTTATATTTACGGAAAATTCACGTATTCACATACCTACCTAGACCTACTATAAAATTCACATACCTAAAACACAAAAGTATCACTAGCTAGCCAGGGCTATATCTTGGACATTTTTAGGATCAAATAGTTATCCGAATATAATACATTTATTAAATACCTTCTGTTATAAATATAAAAATATTCAATACTTACGATTTCTTTTTATTCCTAAAGTATAAATAAGTGACTTCGTCATCTCTTTCGACGAAGCGAACACAAGTGACATTATGAAGATCTGCTATGGCATCATCCACAATTTTCTTCTGTTCTTTGTCAAACTCCGTACTGAATGTGTAATAAACCTTCTTGTTAGGCCATGTCAGACTCTGTAGTAAAACCAAGTTTTTAAATCTACCGTTCTCATCCTGAAAGAAAGTTGGTAATGTTAATAATTAAATAATTGTTCAGAAAACTTATTTAATGGATTGTGTCAATACATTGCATGCAACAACTTTAGAGTCATTATGTTGAAAGTGTGCCTATGTACATTATTGACTAACAACTCGATAGAAAAGCAATCATGTGTAGGTATTATAATATCCACGGCCATGACATTGACCTCGCGAATAAATAAATAAAAATGTATTTTAATAATCAATGATTAATCATTTATTGAATATTTTAAAACGCATTTCGTGATTTGATACACTGTGTTTGACTATAATATGACTTGATTTGTATGAAAATTAAACAAAAATGTTAACCCTAAGATTCTTTAGGTATATTTTGATCCTAATCGACTCTTTTATGTTATTATTATGCTGTATTATGGATAGTAATAAAATATTTTTGTTAGAGTAGAGAAGAATATTATTATATAAGATTAATGAATGCCAATTCGTCCCACCGTCGTGTTAAGAATATGTTCATCATCTCCAAGGTCTATATCTCCTTCAAAAAGGTCTCCTTCTTCACCTAAATCATCATCCTCATCAATAACCTCATCAGGCACATTCACAGACTCATCAATCATTAATTTATCGTCTATCTCTGTAGTTGTCTGACATCCGCCGATACACTTTTCACAATATTTTATAGAATTATTAATACTACTACAACCATTATCATTGTCCTGTGGTATTGGAAACGTAGACACAAAAAACACTGCACTGAATATAATACATAACAGGGTTGATAAGATATGACACTGTTGTACTAGTAAGGACATTCTTATCCTCAACTCTGCACAAATAACTACTTTATTTATTTGTTTTTACATCGTATGTTAGTTGTGCATTGTTAAAAACGATATCTTTGTTCAACGCGTCGATAGAAAGTGTATTGATAATATTATTTATTTATTTCCAACGTTCGCAGTATTATAATTGTAAATTCTACGACAGCCAACATCGGTTGTCACTCGATAGAAGATGTCGCTTATCTGTTGGTAATAATTTCTTTCTTTACTGGTTATGTGATGTGGAGAGTGTTGTCAGCCAACAAAAGTAAACACCTATTGGGGTCATCGTTTGAAGAAACCATCAATGTGTCGTTCACGGAATCCTGTTTTTCATTAATTATTATTGACTTGTGATACACGACTACGCTTTGTACTGAATAATAAAAAAAAAACTTACTTGGCGACATCGTGTCGTGACGAGCATAACACAGATATCTACTCTACATTTTGTTATAAAATATTCTAAACCTGTTCATTATGTGAACGACTAATAATAACAAGTTGGATTAACTATTCTCGATGCACTTATTAGCAGTCATTTCAACAATATAATATTGTGACTAGTATATTTGTACGAACTGATGTATGAAGAGTACATCCATAATACAATCAACAATATCTCTATCTTCATTAGAAACTTTCCAATTATTACCAAACAGGATCAATACTGTTGCGGTTTACTAATAATAATAATATTGAAACTATTCAGGTATAGCTGTCCTTCTCATTATTTTGGGCACGTGCCAAGGGACTAAAGAGAAAATTATAGGTACATTACGTATAAAAACTGTTCATATGTTCTTAATGCAATTAAATAAGGTTTGATTTCAAAAACACATTCGTAAATGTAACGTATTTAACTATCTATTTAGTAATAGATAGTTAAATACGTTACATTTACGAAAGTTTACTACTATACCATCACGTCATATCCCACAAATGGGGTAGCCAGAGGACTATCCCAGCAAGTTTTCAAAACATCATATTTTAAGACATTTTTCATATTTCGTTTAGCGATAAGGTATGCCACCCATCCTGAACATTTATTGCCACTGAGAGGACAATCTGCGTGTTTATTATTCATTAATATTAGTTGATTTGCATATTATCATTTACATGAAAAAATCAAAAAGCGATATACATTAAAAAATGTGATGATATAAGTGACGAGATTATCACTATATTAGTGATTTCTTGTAGCCTACGCCAGGGTGATAGCCGACGTCGGGGGGACCTGACATGACACTTTAACCACGCAGTTATTACTCGCAATAAGTCCGCTAGCTACCCCATTTGTGAGACAAACCGTGATAGTACGAGTATATTATAGTATTCATCTTATTTAAGTTGTCTAGATATCTCACTTGTTATACATTAGTTTGATTTTAGTAAAATGTAAGTTTACATGAATGTGTTATGTAAACAACAAAGGCTTGGTTACTCCTATTATGCCTTACGGTACAAAATGTGTTAGCCGCTCTCTGCATCAGTAGTTTGTTATTTGATCGTGCTGTCCTACATTACATTACCAAAGTGCCTTCCTGATACAATATCGGGCAGAGGTCATGTCTTAGAAGAATATTGTAATTGACACAAGTCTAGTACTGTTTAGTTCTCTTTGTTTAGTTCATAGGGCTGACGGAATTTTACAACAAAATTTATTTAAACAGTTTAAAATGCTTGTGCGTGTATATGTCCAAGACCAAATATAAAATGTTACCATATTATGTATATTTTGTGGTATATTTTGGATGGGAAATAAATCGTATAGAATTTATTGGAGTAATACGCTCGTCAAGTACAACATTCAAGTTGTGGACATATATAATATGATATCTTTCTAAATATTTCATTCATTTGACTAATCGATAATCCGATTCCATAGGGCAACAACTTGTCATTTTTTTTAAATCTAGATTTTTGCTTATTACACATAGAAGGCAATATAACATAATATTTCAATTTCACAAACAAAAAAATCTAAATTTTAATAATTTTTATTGGAAGAGCATTTTCGTTTTGAGTCTTCGGTAGACCGCTTTACTGCTTCAAAACACATGAAATACCATTATTTGGAATATTAGAATTTCGAATTATTGGTTTATGGAACTGAAGAGTCGATTGATAAGTTTCATAAAATGGAATTGTAAAAAAATACAAGAGATGTGTAGCATCGCTTCAGGCTTGATTAATGACATAAGGTGAACATTGGTGAGGAAATGGAAATAGCGTGCTCAGGATAGAAATTTGTCCTAATGAACGTATTTAATGATTCTGAAAATACATCGTAGGTGAATAATGAATATGTTCATTGTTCATTTATGATTTTACGTATATTAAGTTGAACGTTATTCATTCGTTACTGAGTAAATTACACCAGTTTTCAAAAACGTTTTATACCTACAGATAATGAAAAATGTATCGCGTGGCACCGACGTCAGATATAATATTTTGATGCCCATATTGCCCATATATGCCCATATATGCCCATATTCAGTTCATGTCAAGAGTGACAGTTGCCCTATAAAATAAATGAAAATAATTATTTATATGTATAATAAAGTTCTATAAAAATTAACAGTATTTTAAATCTTTGACATTTTTACATTCTTAGAACTTTTTTTTTGTTTTAAATTAATTGTTGCTGAAAAACAAGATTGAATTGAATATTGGGTTTTATTTATTCACCACGCACGTAAAAAAAAGTATGGGACACAGCCCATATAAAAACATTTAAAAAATTGGTTATCGATTATTAAATCAATGAGGGCAAAGACAAATAGATGTCGAGAAATGTTTTTTTTGTTGGTGTAGAGTTGTAATGCTGTTATTTTGTTGTTTATAACACACATTGAAAATTTTAACAAACTATGTACATACTATTATCAAATATGTATGAGAAATATTCTAATGAATAAAGCAATTTGAATTTTTGAAATTTGTATGAGAAATATTCTAATGAATAAAGCAATTTGAATTGGAATTGAAATATTTTAATGAAATATTTGGTTTATTCATAATTTTCTAAGAAAAATCTACTCAATTCATTATTAATTAATCTCTCTCGTCAAATAAAATGATAATAATATCATAATATATATCCGGCTCGAAGGATCATTATGTTTGGCCAGAGATGCGTATGTTTTTTAATACATCCAAGTTTTTTTTTGCCGACTATGTAAAAGACTGTGATATACCTACAAACAATACAAGCAACAACACTGCACAGGTGCCAAATATTGGCAAAGTACTTTTATGCGGTTTAAAATATTTGATTTCTGCATGTATATACATGATTGATTGGACATTTTGTACAAGGTTTCAAAACTGTACATACTTCTACTATCATAAGTGATCAAAACTTATAAATGATGTTATCGATACTCCTATTAATAATGCCTATTCAAAGTAAGGGAGTAAATAGTTTGATTATGAATTACATTGAGTTGAGAGAGAAAAACATCGAATTTATTTTCTAACCGAATCATACAGTTCAATTTATTAGGAATACATGAAAAATAATCTACCTGTCTTTGTACAAATTTTGTTCTTTAGTACCTATGCGTCTCAGATATAATATAGGTAGGTCTGTACCTATTAGATATTCAGACACGACGTTTGTAGCTTAAACACGTGTACTTTATCAAAAAATCTATTCATATAGTCGGAAACATCGCGTGTTTATTGGTATATAAAGCGGAATATGCGGTGGCAATAAACATAATTCGTGAGGTGTATAAAATAGTTACGGTAGTAGAAAGCATCGTGTTGACGATGTAACGATCAATTATCGAGATAAATTATACTTTTTTATTATGTGGATCTTACACGTTCTATTGAATAATAATAACGTTAGATGTTCTCATTACTATTTGGTCGTTATGTTCTCCGGATACTATTATCTGCGAAAGAACGGTATTGTTTGTTACTTTTAGTTGTTACCTGCCCGTGTGAATGTGAAAAAGAACGTTGGACGTTCGTTGTATGTAGGTACATAAAATGCGCATATGTTGATGTTTTTCATTTAAATAATAACAGAGAGAGCTATGAACAAATCACAGCTATTTTGTGACAATAAGTTATCTTCATCATTTTTTCTCTTCATATTTTTTGTATTAAAAATCTTTTTATCAACAAATACATAAATCTAAATACGAGCATCTTTTCAACTTATTTATTACAAAAATCTTCAATTCAACTTGGATAGTTGAATTGAACACCTACATGAAAATCATGTAATTAATGCAATATGTCTTAGAAAGTTATACCATACCTATTGAAATGAATATCAAAGGTGTAAATATAACTTTTCATTACTTCGCATGTAATTAATGGTTAGAGATTAATATTTTCTTATGAATTTGGGAGTCTTCTTCAGTCCATATTTATCTGCTTTTCATTAAAGGCCTCTTCATAAGCACTCATTTCTGTCATTTGTTTTATTCTTTTATCTAGTGCTCTCTGTTTTCTTTATATCATCACTCCATCATATTGTCGCTTGCTTCCTCCTTATTGGTTTGCAATGTATTTATTATTTTGCTTATCCATTTACCATCTTGTCTACGATTTAATTCTTTATTTTTGAGCACATGGGTTATTTTGATTTCCTTCTCGGAAACATGTTTGTGATAAGAAAAAATATCATCGGAATTGAATGGAAAAAGTAATTATATTCTACATTATAAGCTCTTAAATATTAGGCAAATTGAAGTACGTTCTTGTTTTCTGAAATTGCTTCAAAAATGTAGGTTAACTGTTGTAGGAAATCATTGTAACTCATATATTTTGAGTATTTCATGAAATATTGTTATTGTATTATTAAGTAAGTATAACACTATCAACTTAATATTTCATTATTGTTATTTTTATAATATAAAGATAAAAATCTTTACCTTATTTTGAAAGAAAATAATATTAAAGAAGGAAGTAGGTAGTTAGAGTTATTCTCTAACCCGGCGTCGGGCAAGCAATAGGTTTTCATCAAAAAGACCAACAAAGGGGTGAATAATGAGTAAAAAAATATGATATTAAACATTTCAACAAATTACTAATAATTTATCAATCTTTTCTTAAGAGTTAGGAGTTATGTTTCCAAATCTAATCTCGCAAAATTAGGAGATATGTTAAAAAATACCTAAATGAAGTGGAAACCTAATAATAATAAAGATTCATTCATCCTCACTCTACAAAGTTTTCGACAAAGGGAATTATTTTTCTTTCTTCTGTTATAAATGAATACTTGGAAGACAAAAAAATAACATACAAACATGCTTACATAAAATTTAATCAAATATTTATTCTTAATAATTTTAATCTTAATAATCTTAATAATAATCATTTCATGTACATATTAACAACCATCCTTCATTCTTACGCTTTCGTGTTTTACTGACTATTATATACTTGTATCTACCGTGCATAAGGGGCCGGCTAAACTCCCCTTTCACGAAACAAGTTTTTAGTTTCCTATGAAAGGGGTATAAGGTTGCATCTTTTTTTGAATCAAAATATATTTTTAAATAATAATAATGTTTTTGGTTTACATAGTTATAACTATATGTTATGTATAACATGTTCTTATGTAAAAAGAACCGAGGTACCTACTGAAGAGAATGTAATTTAATGCAAATGTGATAACTTTACTGCAATGTGCTGACCTGTTTGCTATTTTCTTTTATTTTTAGAAACAAGTAAAATCTGCACTAACTTTTCAGATTCTAATAGTTTTAGTTTAATATTTTTATCTGAATAATTTTAATAATATAGTACAAAAACGAATCGTTTCACATTAAAAAAAAATTGGTCTATCACACTCCGAAGAACAGTACACAATTGAGTAATATCTTGTAGTGTGAAGATTGAATAGTTCGGCTGCAGATTTGGCGCCAAGTTTTCAAATTCAAGGAGAAGAAGGGAAGTTGTGGGGGCACCGAGAAAAGGTATGTGACAAACTGAGGCGGTTACCTCCTCCTCATAGGAACTCGAAAATAGTAGGAAAAAAAAGATAAGAAAAGAATTACCGGAAAAAAAGTATGACAAATTGGCATAGTGTCATAAAAAAGTCAGAAAAATATAAATAAGTTGATTCTAGTTTTGTACAAAAAAGACAAACATTTGAAATTAGGAGATAGTATGTAGGTAGGTACACATCACATCGGAAAACTGACACTCAAAAAAGCTCCCCATACAATCTAATCTGCTGCCTCTCTCCTAGGGAATATCCTGGATATGCCTTTGAAATTGATTATGAATTAAATTGTAAAAGCTCACGTAGAAAACCAATTATATTTTATAATCCCTGTATAAAGATGTAAATACTTTTAATTATCATATATATTATAATAGGTACATTGAAATTGAGAGGACTCCTAGTAATTCCCTCTGCTACGGGTCGGAATGTTAAAGAGTGAAGGAAGAATTCTTCAAACGTGATTGTGTAAATTGACGTGCTATGCGCATTACCTATACTATATAAATACCTAATAATGTAATTCCAAAACAAATTACACAGAAGTGTAATGAACAATTCATGTAGGTAGGATTCTCAGTTGTGTGAAGAATGTTCTGTTTAGTTAGCTGTTAGGTTATCCATAATGTTATATTTACTTGAGCGACTTGGCCAAGGAAATTTGTAACTTCCATTTCTATTAAATATTTAGGTACACCATAATAATAAAATATGTATTTGTAAATACCTACGGATAGAACTTTTGACCAAATTAGCAACATTTACCATATATTGGTTTACCAGGTAATGTCACCTACCTTCCGTATTTTGATTGACAATTTCTGAAAATAACCTCAGCATTCAAACAATTTCATAATTTTAGACACACTAACTGTTTGACAGTAAATAAATCGAAAAGGTTATTTCTTTACTATTTATTAAAACAAATTAGGATTTTTATCATCGACATATCTATATTTTAACTAATTTATTATAGACATTTATTTTTGCCTTTTTTGTATAGTTAGCTATGTATAAGAGATAAGTAACAAAATTTTGATCATTCATTTGCCGGACAATTTATACGGAGTTGAATATTGAAAATAATCTAATATTAACGTTTCAAAGTATGTATGTATGTATCACATTATGTATGTAGGTATGTATGTTGCAACCTCGTGCGTATCGATCATTCATACTTTCTGAAAAGAATAATGAGGTTTAAAAAAAATAAATGAAAACGTAGTTATGGTATTCAGGGAATATGCTATTTCTTCTGCGGTATGCAAATTGCATTGAGAACTAAAAAAACGACATAGAAATGTGCATAATATAGTGAGTAGTGAGTAGAGAAGTTACCATTTACCATCAAGTTCAATGAAACACAATACAATTATGCAATTACAATACACACTGTACTCGTACATTAAACCATTGCTAAAGGTGCGAGGTCTGATAAGATTCACCTATAATTAGTTTCCAGGAGTGCAATGTTATAAACAATTCGCATTGATATTATTAGCATACATACATAGTCTTGAAAACAACAGTGAAAATTTGAATTGAAGCTATCGTCTGCTCTTTTTAAAGGAAGAATCAGGAAAAAAGCAGTTATTTAACAAAATATCTCAAAATAGCTTTCACAAGTGGGAAGGCTAGTAAAATAACTTCATATAATGAAAATGGAGGTCCTTAATCACTCGCAAACGATTGGATAGTATTAAGAAGAATAGAATAGAAAAGAATAGAAAATGGAGGTTATGATTGAAATGATGTTTATTTTGTAAAACTCCATATTAATTTATGTAAAGAAACAACATTATTTAATTTTTACAACTCGATTTTGACTTACAAAGTAGTCATTGTCAAACTTCTGGGGGTCGTCCTCAACGTTTCAGAAACGGCATTCAGGAAAGATGAGATTCCTCATCGCTGAATTAAATATATTAAATGCCTTTTTCGTATTTTATTATACTTGCGTTTTGCAGACACCTATTATTTACCAGGATCTTCATAGAACATCTATCAAAATAATATGCTTAACATTTATCACCAAGTAGGTATACCAAATCATTGTAGAAGAATCAAGTTCATGAATAGCGACCTAGAATAGACAAAAGAACTGTGACGGTAGGTACTACGGGATGTAAGTGGTCAGACGACAAATAAAGACGAACCACTTAAATAATGTGGATATACAGTGTACCTACTCAAGATAGAAAATTGGGGAAGATCGAAGGAGAAGTTATGTCCAAGGATACAATGAAGGTTAAAGAAGAAGTTTTATCTACGTACTTATCTATACCATCACGTCATAATATTCCACAAGGTAGGGCAACCAAAGAAGAAGTGACAATACTTTTAAGTAAACAATTCGGTATCTGCTACTTTTAGAGATGATCCATTATTAAATGAGAGTGATTTTTCATCCGTTATTTATTCTAATAATCTCTGGTAATACACCACCTGTTTGTGAATAAATTCCAAGATTCAGTTTGCATCTGTATCTAATACATAATATATGTACATACAGTAAATACTCGTATCTAGAAGCCACGAAGTTGTCTGTTCTGCACGCGGGGAGTTGATCTGGTCGTGTCATAATATTACCATAATGTTCATCTTCACTCCACCACCGATGAAAACTAGTAATGAAATGGATAATAGTTTGGCAGGATATTAGAAAACGGATATCTGGAGATATTATTTGATTTAATCCAGTCTGAATTTCCCTCTTTCATAACACGCCGTTCCAGCATTAGTGCGCTAGGAATGTCTGCGAGAAAGAGTCAGCTACATTAGTTTAATACATGTATCAATAAATCGATTAATTTGTGTTGGTTTCATATTCATTTACTTATTTATTTTATTCTTCACTGTACATTGGTTACTAGGTATAATACAAATTAAAACAATGTATCAATAAACAAGTCAATGCACAGAGGGCGAGTTTATAGCTTAAATACGATGTCTTTCAACTAACCCGGGAGTTATTATTTCCGTGGAGTGCAGCCTTTTCTATAATTTTAAGCTTTCTTGTAAAATTACATTCAAGTAGGTACTCGCAAAATAAATAAACATTTAACACTTTTATTAGTTTCACTATTATACTTAATGAGTTCATGTTTTTATGTTCATGTAGTACCCTACTTGTAGGAGATGACGAGGCGGTATAGATAGATTTCTATTTCTTTCGAAATACGAAAAGTATCCTGTATCCAGCCGGATATATTGAGTAACTATCAGCATGAATCGGATACTGAATAGTTCAGATACTGAATATCCGTTCTATCTATAATGAAAACACATTCCATACAGACTATACATAATACACTATTGTTGTTGTTATTCTGACTGTTATACACATAATATCTACCTACTATGTTAGTTATAATAATATTACGTTATATTATTATTCAAGTTCAGAGGTCAAGGTGCATCTCGTGGAATACTCGTTATGTTATTCGTTATTGTGATTATTATTATTAAGTAACAGGTACTATCGCATCACTGATCTCACAGCCCAAGGCATAGTAGTGACTGACCGTGTGTACGAGTATATTGTATAGTTTTTTTTTTACATGAAAATAGTGTGATCTGATCTTATTATTTATCAAATAATGTTACTTTAAAAAGCTAGATACTAATATACAAATATTCACTTACACACCATCCACGCAGAATGTGATATTTATGTAATTCGGTATTAGAATAAAAATATAGGTACATACCTACTTTAAAAAAAATTGAAAGTAAAATGTAGGTATATTGCAGTAGTCTATGTGTGGATAATGAAGGATATCGCGGAGCAGTATGGGAAAAACTATTAATTTATGCAGATTATGCTTTCAAAGCTTTATTGTTCCTTTTCTATATTCATATAAGTATTCCTCAAGGATACACGACGACTTTTTTTCACTGTCTTTATGAACTTGATCACCTTAAAATTAATGGTTTAGGTCAGTGGTTCCCAAACTTTTAATTTCGCGTACCACACACGAAATTATAAATCAGTAGCGTACCACTGAACTAAATTTAAAAACGTTTTATCTAATTATTTACTGTGTATGTCCTATGGCCATGTCTGCTTGCGTACCACCTTAATAATTGTCGCGTACCACTGGTGGTACGCGTACCATAGTTTGGGAATCACTGGTTTAGGTTATTAATAAATCATACTTTTGTTTTCATAAGGTCTTCATGCACAGACAATTCACACAGATCAAGCTTGCCTAGCCAATGCACTAAACACATATTGTCCATGTAACACCCAGACCCAGGACAGTTTGGAAAAGTTCATTCTTCACATTGGCCTGGCCGGAAATCGAACCCGGGACCTCATGATTCAAAGGCAAGAGCGTTACCTCCGCGCCACACCGATTGACAATTATTCAAGATGTAAAATGTCGATCGAATAAACTTCTAAATATAGTTTAAAAGTAGTGGATATAATAATAACAGGTGTAATTACATAATTACTGAAAGCGGTTAGTTATGATTGTTATGAATATTTCAGATTCGGGACAATTTCACGATTCCAATATCTTGAAAATAAAACATTTCTGAATCAGATTAAACCACTTCAATAAAACTATATCAAGTGTATTAAAACATAAACAGGTAGGTAGGTGTGTAGGCATTTATTATTTTATATTTTCTCATGGGGTGAATGAACGATATTTTTATTTACAAACAGTCTATAAGGGGGGCGCAATAAATTTTACGAGTGTTATCACAATTCTAATTAATTATATTGTCTTGTTGGATAAGGAAGTGATTCAGTTTGTGATTTAATTCCTGTTTCTTGGTTTAATTTTTTACCAATACTTTTTAGTATTTTTTTATAAAGACTCGTTGATGGAGTGATTACAATGTTTTGTACAAAGATTTTATTAATGTAATGAAGTTGCGTATTCAAAGATATGAGCAGTATAACGTTTTTCTTCTGTCTGCTTCACACGGACATGGACAAACTTTTACATTAGTTAATATTTGAATTACATTTTTCTATATATTGTGAAAACGTGCCAATATTTTTGAATAAAAAAATATTTTCTGTTTAATCTGCATCGTGAATATCTGTAAAAAAACATTTTTCTTTGTAATAAAGACAAGTTTCCCACAAGCCAACTTTACATCCACGAAAAATAAAATTAATAGCAATTTGTTTGATTAAATTTGTAGACACATTGTAGACTAAATGGAATTAATGACCCGTGTCCCTTAGTACGTAGATCATGCAAAAAACCCTTCAGTTTTTCGAACAACTCCCACCATTCAGGTGTAGGTACACATTGTACACATTAATGAATTCTTTTTTGTAAGTTAATAGCAAACTCAGTTGTTCGAAATTAATAATATTTAAATAAACTGACGTATCAACTGACCCCGATAAGTTTCCAGTCTCATTATTTTTATTTATAAGTTAGTTCTTGTATTTTTATTTTTAAATTCCGATAAAATTAAATGATAACAATAGTTAGATAACCTAAATAGTGTTAAAACACGAGAACGTTTCATAAAAACGAGATTATCTGCAATACGTGATTGAGGAAAAATTAAATGGAATTAGTAAAAAAGTACAGGTTGAATTTATTAAAATTTTCGTTTAATAATCACTTCTAACTTATTAGGATCGCATGAAGTGAAAAGGGTCATAATACAATTTTGGTAAAATATTATCTTTCTTCATGATAACAAAATGTGCGCGACAGCAATTGAGATTTGAGACAGCAACAGTTATTTAATATGCCTAGTTATATATTTTATTATCACACTGATAAGTTACTTACTGGTTCTCGTTGTTATTTATTCCAAAGGTGAAGGAAGATGAATAATATTAAAATAAATATTTACTTTATATATTTATAGTATGAATGTATACCTAATTATATTTTAGCTTTCCTAAATTTTCTGACGACTTGATGACATGTGAACACTCTTTTTCTTGTTCATTAAACCGATTACAAAATATCACATTGTCTGTGGTACAACACCAAAGTATTAGGAGAATATAACTTGTAGCGGGTGTGAATTATAAAATGTAATTTATATAAATAATAGCAAAGTTTTTTTATACATCGTGATGTTTTCAAATAATATAATTATGTATACTGGCGGGAGCTGATATGTATAGTTGTGTTAGGAGAGGTTATATAAACACAGTCTTATAAATTATTATTTTATGCATGCATGCAACATTACGATTACTTGTAGACAATGCGTAAAATTTTTGGCTCTTCATTATAATTATATTTGAATTTGTGCTTATAGTATATTATATTTTTATTATTATTGGACAACATAAAAGTGTCGTTTACGTGCCAAAACACCTCAAGGACACTGTAGATTTAATCAATTCTATGACAATTAGATCCACGTCATATTATTTATTTATTTATTAATCAGAGACACAAACAGAAAGTTGACAAAATACACACAAAAAAATAAAAACAACATACATTGATTCGGCCAGGCCAACCCCCCAATTAAGTGTGTCTACAGCATACACATATTAATGTTAACAAAAGAATGACAGAAAAAAAAAAAAAAACCAATCAAACAAAAGCAGATCACAATCACCGCAGGCCCAGTACAAACTGAACCTGTACCAAACAAGCACCGATCAAAAAAACAAAAAATTTCAACCTACAAAGATACCAAAGTTGGAGGCAACACTCCTTCTGAACACCGTCAGTGAATGACAAAAGACATCCGCACCATCCACGCAATGTGAGCATAAAACATTATATAATCTACACATTCTGCTGATTGGACTATTTTGACTGACATTGTTACTATGTCTGTCCATTAAGAAAGTTCTTAGGTTACGTAGGCGGGGATTTGCTGCATAAAAATTCAATGAACTGACCGACACTGTATCTACATTACCATTGATCATTTTATGAAGCATAGTGAGATCCGCAAGTATTCTCCTGTCCCTCAGTTTATCCATCTTAAAAAAGGAAAGACGATCCTCGTAACTTTTCAAAAATCTGCCCTGTCCAGCCCTATATGACAAACCTCTCGTGAAGCGTCTCTGGACCCTCTCTAATGCATCAATATGCACCACGTACATTGGGGACCATATCAGCGAGTTGTATTCCAGAGAGCTACGAACCAATAATAATTAATTATAAATATAGATAAATAAATAGATGAAATGAGAATCTCGGATACATAAAGGTATCCACGTCAGAAGTTACATATTAGTATATTGTATTACATTGAATATTTTGGATACAATATGTATCCACGGCAAGAATGTAAAACAGATACAATATTTGATAGCACTATTTTAAATACATATATATATTCTTATCGAAGAGGGTGTATTTATCTGAAAGAGAGGGTGTGAAAAGCGCGGACGTCCAAGAACTACGTGGCTTAACCACGTGGATCAAATTCTCAAGGACGGTCGCGTGTTAAGTAAGAGGAATCGGCGTGCATGTATGAGAAACTGGATGAATGTAGAGGAAGCGAAAGAAGTATGTAAGGATAGGGCGACATGGCGTTCCGTTTTCTCTGCCTACCCCACTTGGGATACGGCGTTAGGGTATAGTATAGTATACATATAGTTTTTTTTTTTTTTTTTTTTTTTTTTAATTAAAGATATATCTGGGTTTTGTTATAAACCCAAATACAATCTTATACACCTTTCACACTAAGCTAAAAGCTTGTGCCGTGAAAGGGGAGTTTGCCGGCACCTGGTATCGAACCACGGACCCCTTGTTCTGAAGGCCGAGACTCTACCTCCAGGCTACCGACGAACTCAATATAGTATAGTATATATTCTTACTCTTCAGTATTTTTGTTCCATCTTGAACATTATGATAGGAAGTTGATATTTTCAACCACGGTACTTGGTGGAAATTCATGTTGAATTAATTAAAATAAAACACTTATTTGTAGTATATCCACGGTGACTTTTTATTGGACGCGAGCCGGCTTTCAAGAGCTTCCGCTCTCATCATCAGGCTGTCGCCATCGGAAGCTCTTGAAAGCCGGCTCGCGTCCAATAAAAAGTCACCGTGGATATACTTCAAATAAGTGTTATATTTTAATTAATTTAATTATGATAGGAATATCCTTAATCGTCCAGATTTGTGTCATACTTCGTCGCTGAATATTTCATTTGAAATGTTATAATCCAATCACCGTAAGGTGTGGATAATATCAATACGGGTAAACATCTAATTTCTGTATAGATATTTAACAATAATAACATCCAAAAAACCCATTAGGGAATAGATAGCATCATGTAGTTTTGGATTTATTTTTTGACGAAGTAAAAAAACTAGTAAGTTCAACTTAATACAATGATCAACTGAAAATAATAGGTATTGATTTGTTTGGTTAGATAAATCAAAGTTTTGTATGTACTTATAAGCTAATTAAATTTGTGTATAGGGTCGAAGTGAGTTTACTTTTCTGTATGCGTGTATGATCTCCGAAAGGAATGGTTCATTATGAAATGGTAATAAAGTGCATACCTACCTACATTGTAATAATAATTTTATTGCGTACTAGCAATAAACTTGATTACTTTCAGACTGCAGTATCCATTGCAATAAACAGAAAATTACTTATAAGTGAATAAAGCAAAAATTTAATAAGGTTGGTTAGTGGAGTATTTAGGCATAAGTACCTACGTAGCTACCACATTTTTTAGGTATGGTCATATCTTAAAGCAGCTAAACAGTATTTTTATATGTAATCTAACACATTTTTTTCGAAATTATCTTTCATCCAACAACATATTTTGTAACTTTAGACAGAGAGGATAGAACGCCGCTAAATAAATAAATAAATGGCTTACTGAAAGACACATACAGTTTTATTATTCAGGATGAGAATTCGTTTAGAGGGCATTTACTTTTCTGTTGTTTGTCTATGAAAACATCTACCAGTTCGATAGGAAGGCGTAATACCGATCATTCACAATTCAACTGATCTTCAGGGACAAATTTGAGAATGCACTTTTCACTAGTGATCTTGATATGGTCTATCGATTCAGAAAAAATATTCATGTTCATCATTCTACAATCAAATATATGTAAGAACGTACCTACTCAAGTATTTTTATTAAATGTTCTTTCAGTTACAAGAGTGTGTATGTAATATTATGAGTTATTATGGTATCAGCTCATCATAGAAATTGGTTAGTGGATGACTCCCATAGCCGCATCACAGATCACAGAGTAGGGAACATTGCCTGGTATTTGCTCTTTGGCCTGACCCTCACCTCCTGCTGCTATCCTGGTAACTGACTTCACTATTGTTATGTCAGTCATGAAAGTTTTTGTGGTTTGTTATTATTATTTAGTACATCTGCTCTGTCATTGAAAATATACAGTCACTTACGCAATACTACGTGCATTATGTTATGAATATTATTATTTGGAAAAGCGCCGTTTTGTGAAAAAAATCCACCTCAAGGGCGTGAAATGAGCATTTTTCTGCCAAAATTGCTTTCATAACTTGAAGTTAGATAGATATCTGTTTTACATTTTAGCCTTTAACATGTTTACAATCAAATCAGAATAGAGAACAACAACATGACAAAAAATTATAGTTAATGTGTCGAATCAAAAATAGTCATACTGGTAAAATAAATGTATATAATACAATTCTTATAAAAATGTCAAAATAAAATATTCAAACAGGTCATTTTAAATAGAGGATTCATAAATATATAGTCTAACAAGTAAAAAAAGAGTAATGAGATAGTTATTATTTTTGTCAATCAATAATACTTTAAAATTCAATATCAAAAGAGGATTAATATTTATTGTCAAACAGGTATAAGTGTAAGTGAGATAACTATCATATGTCAATCTAAAATATTCAAATTCATTTTAATTAGAGAAATTATAATTGGAACATTGTTTAATAAGATTTTAAGTCAGATTAATTTAGGTCAAAGTGATATAGAAAGTATGATTAAATGATTGACTCAAAATTTACAACAATCGATAAAATATTGAACATAAATGGGAAGATGATTAATGAGTTGCCCAATGTCATTTTAACATGTGATTATATTGTTTGATTACGTCAGATTTATATTTGAGGAAACTATCGGCAATGATGTCTGCATATCCCTCCACCAGATTACCCAGACGATGGATCCGAACTAAAGGAGAATGAAACATATATAATTGTTTTTTGCATTATACTCATGGAACAGTGATGTCTGTCTGGTAGATCGGGTCGGGACATGAAACTGAATAAGTCCGAGCAGCTCTGGGGAGTCAACTATGCCATTTATTAATTTATAAAGGAAACTAAGGTCGGCTATTTCTCTACGGTTTTGTAAACTGAGTGAACCGAGCTCACTCATCAAGGCAGGATAGTCAATATTTTCCAGTGGTATACCCATTTTATAATTGATTAATCTCAAAAACTTCCTTTGAACCCTTTCTATACTGTTTATATGTAGGTACGGCGTAGTTAGGAGACCATACTAGAGAGTTGTACTCCAACAGTGGTCTCACCAGGGATAGATACAAATAATAATCTATACGACTGAATCAACTTTAAATCAACGGCCAATCTGAAAATAAAGCCCAAAACTCTCATTGTTTTGCCGACAATTTCCTCAATATGTATATTATTAAAAGTCAAGTTTTCAGTGAATGTGATGCCGAGATCTTAATTTTGTTACAATTGTTGATGGAATAGTCAAATGCAAGGCACGATCTTGTTTTATAAAATCGGATGACCTGACACTTTGAGACATTAAGGTTAAGACTATTGATTTCATTTTATTTATTAATTTAAAAGCATGTTGTGGTGATTGTATATTTGTATTTGTTCTTAACTTTGATGATTTTTTGAAACCCTTCTGGTAAATTAAGGATCTTCACTGGTCCACCTTTTGATTTTGTAAATTGTTATCATGTACTATAATCGACTGTCTGATCCTGTATACATTGTAAAAATAAAAATAAAAAATAAAAAAAATAAAAATAGGCATGTGGGGTGTCAAACATCAAGATTTTTCATCTTATTAGCACTTTTTTCTATGTAGGTACCTAACATTTTTTTGTTTCCATAATTAATTGTAGCCATATTAGTGATAAATTGTCTGCACATTTGTACATTGTTATTGATTGATTGAATAAAGTATTTATTATAATTATACTGTTAAATAAAATATAAAAAAAAATCTCGGAAAATTCTCTACTTCTTGAGAATTGTTTCTTGAGAATTCCACAACACAAAGTGTGAGTATATTTTATGAAACTGTTTGACAAGTCAAACATGACTGACTATATTGGTATTTCGATAGATTTTGATAAAAAAAAAAAAGATTTTTTTTGATGGTGGTGGATGATGGATGGGATTTTTTTGATAGATCCACCATGATGTGATGATATTCTGAATAAATCATGAGAATTTTGATTGATTTTGATCAAAAAAAATTTGACATGTCGACCATGATGCGATGATTTTCTGAATAAGTTTGACAGGTCAAACATGAATTATGAGAATCTGGATGGATTTAGATCTTTTTTTATATTTTTCTGACAGATCGACTTTGACGATATGATTTTATGAATATGTTTGACAGGTGATACATGAAATTATGTTTATATGGGAATTTTGATAGATTTTGATCAATTTTTTTTTGACATATCGACTATGATGTAATTATATTCTGAATAAGATTGATGAATAAAATTATGAGAAATTCTCATAATTTCATGATTGACCACCTGTCAAACTTTTTTTTTCATTCTATTTTTGTTCATTCATATTATATTCATATCATCATCTGTTTTGTCATCATTGTTGATCATTGATCATCATTGATCAAAATTTACCGAAATACCATTATATTCATGTTTGACCTGTCAAAAAATATTCCTAAAATCATCACATCATGGTCGATCTGTAAAAAAAATCGTTTAAAAATTTTGGTCCACGTCTATCGATAATTTCATGTTAGACCTGTCAAACTCATTCCTAAAATCAACACATCATAGTCCATCTGTCAACAAAATTTGATGAAAATCTATCAAAATTCCCATGATTTCATGTTTGACCTGTCAAATTTTTTTCTGAAAATCAACATCATGTTCAATCTGTCTAAAAAATACAAAAAAAAATTGATCAAAATTAATCAGAATTCCCATAGTAGCTGTAAAAAAAATAAAAAAAAATTATATCGAAATCCAATAAAATCGTCAAATAATGCTACACATGTCAAACATAAAATCAATACATCTTAGTAGATCTGTCAAAAAAAAACAGAATATCACCGATCGACAGATGTGTTGATTTAAGGAATAAGCTTGGCAGGTCAAACATGAAATAATGGGAATTTTGATAGAAATTTACAAAAATGTTAAAACGATTTTTCTACAGATCTACCATGATGTGATACAGATTTACCATGATGTGATGATATTCTGAGTAAGTTTGACAGGTGCTTGCATGAAATCAAGGGAATTTTGATATTTTTTTATCAATTTTTTTTGACAGATCGACCATGTTGTGTTGATCTTTGGAATGAGTTTGACAGGTCAGACATGAAATCCTTGGAATATTGATAGATTTTATTCAAAAATTTTTGACAGATCGACCATGTTGTGTTGATTTTAGGAATTCGTTTGACAGGTCGAACATGAAATTATGAGAAATTCGATAGATTTGGACCAAAATTTTATAACGATTTTTAAGCAGATCTACCATGATGTGAAAATGTTCTGAATAAGTTTGACACGTCAAATATGAAATTATGGGGATTTTAATAGATTTTAACCAAAATAAAGCGTTTTTTTTGACAATGATTTTGATCAAAAAATTTAGACAGATCGACCATGTTTTTTTGATTTTAGGTATTCCTATTATTATAAGTTTGACAGGTCAAACATGAAGTAATGGGAATTTTGATAGAATTTAACAAAAATGTTAAAACGATTATTTTACAGATCTACCATGATGTGATGATAATCTGAATCTGAATCAAATATGAAATTATGAGAATTTCGAAGGATTTTGTTCAAACCTTCTTTGACAAATCGACCATGTTGTGTTGATTTTAGGAATTAGTTTGACAGGTCAAACATGAAATACCTAATGGAAATTTTAATAGAAATGTTAAAATGTTAAAACGATTTTTCTACAGATCCACCATGATGTGATGGATGATTTTCTGAATATTTTTTGACAGGTCAGACATGAAAATACGGGATTTTGGTAGATTTTAAACAAAATGATTAAACGATTTTTTTTACAGATCAACCATGATTCTGAATAAGTTTGACAGGTCCAACATGAAATCCTGGGAATTTTGATAAATTTTGATCAAATTTTTTTTGACAGAACGACCATGTTGGGATGACAGGTCAAACATGAAATAATGGGAATTTCAAAAGATTTTAACTAAAATGTTAAAACGATTTTTTTACAGATCCACCATGATGTGATGATTTTCTGAATAAGTTTGACAGGTCAGACATGAAACGGGATTTTGGTAGATTTTAACCAAATGATAAAACGATTTTTTTGACAGATCGACCATGTTGTGTTGATTTTAGGAATTCGTTTGACAGGTCAAACATGAAATTATGAGAATTTCGATAGATTTGGACCAAAATTTTATAACGATTTTTAAGCAGATCTACCATGATGTGAAAATGTTCTGAATAAGTTTGACACGTCAAATATGAAATTATGGGGATTTTAATAGATTTTATCCAAAATAAAGCGTTTTTTTTTGACAATGATTTTGATCAAAAAATTTAGACAGATCGACCATGTTTTTTTGATTTTAGGTATTCCTATTATTATTAGTTTGACAGGTCAAACATGAAATAATGGGAATTTTGATAGAATTTAACAAAAATGTTAAAACGATTATTTTACAGATCTACCATGATGTGATGATAATCTGATTTTAATAGATTTTAACCAAAATAAAGCGTTTTTTTTGTCAATGATTTTGATCGTTGTCGATCGACCGATCGACCATGTTTTTTTGATTTTAGGTATTCCTATTATTATTAGTTTGACAGGTCAAACATGAAATAATGGGAATTTTGATAGAATTTAACAAAAATGTTAAAACGATTATTTTACAGATCTACCATGATGTGATGATAATCTGATTTTAATAGATTTTAACCAAAATAAAGCTTTTTTTTTGACAATGATTTTGATCAAAAAATTTAGACAGTTCGACTATGCTTTTTTGATTTTAGGTATTCCTATTATTATTAGTTTGACAGGTCAAATATGAAATTATGAGAATTTCGAAGGATTTTGTTCAAACTTTTTTTGACAAATCGACCATGTTGTGTTGATTTTAGGAATTCATTTGACAGGTCATACATGAAATTATGGGTATTTTGATAAAACGATTTTTTTGACAGATCCACCATGATGTGATAATATTCTTAATAAGTCTGACACGTTAAACATGAAATCATGGTATTCTTGATTAATTTTTATCTTAAAATTTTTGACAGATCGACCAGGTAGTGTTTATTTAAGGAATTCGTTTGACAGGTCAAACATGAAATTATGAGAATTTCGATAGATTTGGACCAAAATTTTATAACGATTTTTAAGCAGATCTACCATGATGTGAAAATGTTCTGAATAAGTTTGACACGTCAAATATGAAATTATGGGGATTTTAATAGATTTTATCGAAAATAAAGCGTTTTTTTTTGACAATGATTTTGATCAAAAAATTTAGACAGATCGACCATGTTTTTTTGATTTTAGGTATTCCTATTATTATTAGTTTGACAGGTCAAACATGAAATAATGGGAATTTTGATAGAATTTAACAAAAATGTTAAAACGATTATTTTACAGATCTACCATGATGTGATGATAATCTGATTTTAATAGATTTTAACCAAAATAAAGCGTTTTTTTTGTCAATGATTTTGATCGTTGTCGATCGACCGATCGACCATGTTTTTTTGATTTTAGGTTTTCCTATTATTATTATTTTGACAGGTCAAACATGAAATAATGGGAATTTAGATAGAATTTAACAAAAATGTTAAAACGATTATTTTACAGATCTACCATGATGTGATGATAATCTGATTTTAATAGATTTTAACCAAAATAAAGCTTTTTTTTTGACAATGATTTTGATCAAAAAATTTAGACAGATCGACTATGCTTTTTTGATTTTAGGTATTCCTATTATTATTAGTTTGACAGGTCAAATATGAAATTATGAGAATTTCGAAGGATTTTGTTCAAACTTTTTTTGACAAATCGACCATGTTGTGTTGATTTTAGGAATTCATTTGACAGGTCATACATGAAATTATGGGTATTTTGATAAAACGATTTTTTTTGACAGATCCACCATGATGTGATAATATTCTTAATAAGTCTGACACGTAAAACATGAAATCATGGTATTCTTGATTAATTTTTATCTTAAAATTTTTGACAGATCGACCAGGTAGTGTTTATTTAAGGAATAAGTTTGACAGTTCAAACATGTAATTACGGGATTTTGGTAGATTTTAACCAAAATGATAAAACGATTTTTTAACAGATCAACTATGAAGTGATGATTTTCTAAATAAGTTTGACAGGTCAGACATGAAATTACGGGATTTGGGTAGATTTTTACAAAAATGATATAACGATTCTTTATGTATATGATGTGATGTGATGTGATGACATTCTGAATATGTTTGACAGGTCCAACATGAAATCCTGGGAATTTTGATAGATTTTAACAAAAATGTTACTGCGTTTTTTTTACAGATCTACCATGATGTGATGATATTCTGAGTAAGTTTGACAGGTGCTTGCATGAAATCATGGGAATTTTGATAGTTTTTAATCAATTTTTTTTTGACAGATCGACCATGTTGTGTTGATTTTAGGAATTAGTTTGACAGGTCAAACATGAAATTATGAGGATTTCGATAGATTTTGATCAATTTTTTTTGACAGATCGACCATGTTGGGATGACAGGTCAAACATGAAATAATGGGAATTTTAAAAGATTTTAACTAAAATGTTAAAACTATTTTTTTACAGATCTACCATGATGTGATGATTTTCTGAAAAGTTTGACAGGTCAGACATGAAATCCTTGGAATATTGATAGATTTTGTTCAAAATTTTTTGACAGATCGACCATGTTGTGTTGATTTTTGGAATGAGTTTGACAGGTCAAACATGAAATTATGGGAATTTTGATAAATTTTGATCCAAAAATTTTTGACAGATCGACCATGTTGTGTTGATTTTAGGAATTAGTTTGACAGGTCAAACATGAAATTATGAGGATTTCGATAGATTTTGATCAATTTTTTTTGACAGATCGACCATGTTGGGATGACAGGTCAAACATGAAATAATGGGAATTTTAAAAGATTTTAACTAAAATGTTAAAACTATTTTTTTACAGATCTTCCATGATGTGTTGATTTTTGGAATGAGTTTGACAGGTCAGACATGAAATTATGGGAATTTTGATAAATTTTGATCCAAAAATTTTTGACAGATCGACCATGTTGTGTTGATTTTAGGAATTAGTTTGACAGGTCAAACATGAAATTATGAGGATTTCGATAGATTTTGATCAATTTTTTTTGACAGATCGACCATGTTGGGATGACAGGTCAAACATGAAATAATGGGAATTTTAAAAGATTTTAACTAAAATGTTAAAACTATTTTTTTACAGATCTACCATGATGTGATGATTTTCTGAAAAGTTTGACAGGTCAGACATGAAATCCTTGGAATATTGATAGATTTTGTTCAAAATTTTTTGACAGATCGACCATGTTGTGTTGATATTCTGAATAAGTTTGACAGGTCCATCATGAAATCATGGGAATTTTGATCAAATTTTTTCTGACAGATCGACCATGTTGGGATGATTTAAGGAATAATTTGACAGGTCAAACATGAAATAATGAAAGTTTTGATAGATTTTAGCAAAAACGTAAAAACATTTTTTTGACAGATCCACCTGTGATGATATTCTAATTAAGTTTGACAGGTCAAACATGAAATTATGAGAATTTCGATAGATTTGGACCAAAATTTTATAACGATTTTTAAGCAGATCTACCATGATGTGAAAATGTTCTGAATAAGTTTGACACGTCAAATATGAAATTATGGGGATTTTAATAGATTTTAACCAAAATAAAGCGTTTTTTTTGACAATGATTTTGATCAAAAAATTTAGACAGATCGACCATGTTTTTTTGATTTTAGGTTGTTAGTTTGACAGGTCAAACATGAAATAATGGGAATTTTGATAGAATTTAACAAAAATGTTAAAACGATTATTTTACAGATCTACCATGATGTGATGATAATCTGAATCTGAATCAAATATGAAATTATGAGAATTTCGAAGGATTTTGTTCAAACCTTTTTTGACAAATCGACCATGTTGATTGATTTTAGGAATTAGTTTGACAGGTCAAACATGAAATAATGGAAATTTTAATAGAAATTAACAAATATGTTAAAACGATTTTTCTACAGATCCACCATGATGTGATGGATGATTTTCTGAATAAGTTTGACAGGTCAGACATGAAATTACGGGATTTTGGTAGATTTTAAACAAAATGATTAAACGATTTTTTTTACAGATCAACCATGATTCTGAATAAGTTTGACAGGTCCAACATGAAATCCTGGGAATTTTGATAAATTTTGATCAAATTTTTTTTGACAAATCGACCATGTTTTGTTTATTTTAGGAATTCATTTGACAGGTCAAACATGATATTATGGGGATTTTGATAGATTTTAACAAATATGATAAAACGATTTTTTTAACAGATCAACCATGATGTGATGATATTCTGAATAAGTTTGACAGGTCCATCATGAAATCATGGGAATTTTGATCAAATTTTTTCTGACAGATCGACCATGTTGGGATGATTTAAGGAATAATTTGACAGGTCAAACATGAAATAATGAAAGTTTTGATAGATTTTAGCAAAAATGTAAAAACATTTTTTTGACAGATCCACCTGTGATGATATTCTAATTAAGTTTGACAGGTCAATTATGAAATTATGAGAATTTCGATGGATTTTGATCAAACTTTTTTTGACAAATCGACCCTGTTGTGTTGATTTTAGGAATAAGTTTGACAGTTCAAACATGAAATAATGGGAATTTTGATAGAAATTAACAAAAATGTTAAAACGATTTTTCTACAGATCCACCATGATGTGAAGATTTTCTGAATAAGTTTGACAGGTCAGACATGAAATTACGGGATTTTGGTAAATTTTAACCAAATGATAAAACGATTTTTTTGACAGATCTACCATGTTGTGTTTTTGGAATAAGTTTGACAGGTCAAATATGAAATTATGGGAATTTTGATAAATTTTGATCAAATTTTTTTTGACAAATCGACCATGTTGTGTTGATTTTAGGAATTCATTTGACAGGTCAAACATGAAATTATGGGGATTTTGATAGATTTTAACCAATATGATTAACCGATTTTTTTGACAGATCCACAATGATGTGATAATATTCTTAATAAGTTTGACACGTAAATCATGAAATCATGGTATTTTTGATTAATTTTGATCTTAAAATTTTTGACAGATCGACCAGGTAGTGTTTATTTAAGGAATAAGTTTGACAGTTCAAACATAAAATAAAAGTTTGACAGGTCAGACATGAAATTACGGAATTTTGGTAGATTTTAAACAAAATGATAAAACGATTTTTTTAACAGATCAACCATGATGTGATGATATTCTGAATAAGTTTGACAGGTCCATCATGAAATCATGGGAATTTTGATCAAATTTTTTCTGACAGATCGACCATGTTGGGATGATTTAAGGAATAATTTGACAGGTCAAACATGAAATAATGAAAGTTTTGATAGATTTTAGCAAAAATGTAAAAACATTTTTTTGACAGATCCACCTGTGATGATATTCTAATTAAGTTTGACAGGTCAATTATGAAATTATGAGAATTTCGATGGATTTTGATCAAACTTTTTTTGACAAATCGACCCTGTTGTGTTGATTTTAGGAATAAGTTTGACAGTTCAAACATGAAATAATGGGAATTTTGATAGAAATTAACAAAAATGTTAAAACGATTTTTCTACAGATCCACCATGATGTGAAGATTTTCTGAATAAGTTTGACAGGTCAGACATGAAATTACGGGATTTTGGTAGATTTTAACCAAATGATAAAACGATTTTTTTGACAGATCTACCATGTTGTGTTGATTTTTGGAATAAGTTTGACAGGTAATTTTGATAAATTTTTATCAAATATTTTTTGACAGTTTGACCAAGTTGTGTTGATTTTAGGAATTCATTTGACAGGTCAAACATGAAATTATGGGTATTTTGATAGATTTTAACCAATATGATAAAACGATTTTTTTGACAGATCTACCATGATGTGATAATATTCTTAATAAGTTTGACACGTAAAACATGAAATCATGGTATTCTTGATTAATTTTTATCTTAAAATTTTTGACAGATCGACCAGGTAGTGTTTATTTAAGGAATAAGTTTGACAGTTCAAACATGTAATTACGGGATTTTGGTAGATTTTAACCAAAATGATAAAACGATTTTTTTAATAGATCAACCATGAAGTGATGATTTTCTAAATAAGTTTGACAGGTCAGACATGAAATTACGGGATTTGGGTAGATTTTTACAAAAATGATATAACGATTTTTTATACAGATCAACCATGATGTGATGATATTCTGAATATGTTTGACAGGTCCAACATGAAATCCTGGGAATTTTGATAGATTTTTACAAAAATGTTACAGCGTTTTTTTACAGATCTACCATGATGTGATGATATTCTGAGTAAGTTTGACAGGTGCTTGCATGAAATCATGGGAATTTTGATAGTTTTTTATCAATTTTTTTTGACAGATCGACCATGTTGTGTTGATTTTAGGAATTAGTTTGACAGGTCAAACATGAAATTATGAGGATTTCGATAGATTTTGATCAATTTTTTTTGACAGATCGACCATGTTGGGATGACAGGTCAAACATGAAATAATGGGAATTTTAAAAGATTTTATCTAAAATGTTAAAACTATTTTTTTACAGATCTACCATGATGTGTTGATTTTTGGAATGAGTTTGACAGGTCAAACATGAAATTATGGGAATTTTGATAAATTTTGATCCAAAATTTTTTGACAGATCGACCATTTTGTGTTGATTTTAGGAATTAGTTTGACAGGTTAAACATGAAATTATGAGGATTTCGATAGATTTTGATCAATTTTTTTTGACAGAACGACCATGTTGGGATGACAGGTCAAACATGAAATAATGGGAATTTCAAAAGATTTTAACTAAAATGTTAAAACTATTTTTTTACAGATCTACCATGATGTGTTGATTTTTGGAATGAGTTTGACAGGTCAGACATGAAATTATGGGAATTTTGATAAATTTTGATCCAAAAATTTTTGACAGATCGACCATGTTGTGTTGATTTTAGGAATTAGTTTGACAGGTCAAACATGAAATTATGAGGATTTCGATAGATTTTGATCAATTTTTTTTGACAGATCGACCATGTTGGGATGACAGGTCAAACATGAAATAATGGGAATTTCAAAAGATTTTAACTAAAATGTTAAAACTATTTTTTTACAGATCTACCATGATGTGATGATTTTCTGAATAAGTTTGACAGGTCAGACATGAAATCCTTGGAATATTGATAGATTTTGTTCAAAATTTTTTGACAGATCGACCATGTTGTGTTGATTTTTGGAATGAGTTTGACAAGTCAAACATGAAATTATGGGAATTTTGATAAATTTTGATCCAAAAATTTTTGTCAGATCGACCATGTTGTGTTGATTTTAGGAATTCGTTTGACAGGTCAAACATGAAATTATGAGAATTTCGATAGATTTGGACCAAAATTTTATAACGATTTTTAAGCAGATCTACCATGATGTGAAAATGTTCTGATAAGTTTGACACGTCAAATATGAAATTATGGGGATTTTAATAGAAATAACCAATTATGTTAAAACGATTTTTCTACAGATCCACCATGATGTGATGGATGATTTTCTGAATAAGTTTGACAGGTCAGACATGAAATTACGGGATTTTGGTAGATTTTAACCAAAATGATTAAACGATTTTTTTTACAGATCAACCATGATTCTGAATAAGTTTGACAGGTCCAACATGAAATCCTGGGAATTTTGATAAATTTTGATCAAAATCTTTTTGACAAATCGACCATGTTGTGTTTAGGAATTCATTTGACAGGTCAAACATGAAATTATGGGGATTTTGATAGATTTTAACCAATATGATAAACCGATTTTTTTGACAGATCCACAATGATGTGATAATATTCTTAATAAGTTTGACACGTAAATCATGAAATCATGGTATTTTTGATTAATTTTGATCTAAAAATTTTTGACAGATCGACCAGGTAGTGTTTATTTAAGGAATAAGTTTGACAGTTCAAACATAAAATAAAAGTTTGACAGGTCAGACATGAAATTACGGAATTTTGGTAGATTTTAAACAAAATGATAAAACGATTTTTTTGACAGATCAACCATGATGTGATGATTTTCTGAATAAGTTTGACAGGTCCATCATGGGAATTTTGATGGATTTTGATCAAATTTTTTCTGACAGATCGACCATGTTGGGATGATTTAAGGAATAATTTGACAGGTCAAACATGAAATAATGAAAGTTTTGATAGATTTTAACAAAAAAGTAAAAACATTTTTTTGACAGATCCACCTGTGATGATATTCTAATTAAGTTTGACAGGTCAAATATGAAATTATGAGAATTTCGATGGATTTTGATCAAACTTTTTTTGACAAATCGACCCTGTTGTGTTGATTTAAGGAATAAGTTTGACAGTTCAAACATGAAATAATGGGAATTTGGATAGAAATTAACAAATATGTTAAAACGATTTTTCTACAGATCCACCATGATGTGATGGATGATTTTCTGAATAAGTTTGACAGGTCAGACATGAAATTACGGGATTTTGGTAGATTTTAACCAAAATGATTAAACGATTTTTTTTACAGATCAACCATGATTCTGAATAAGTTTGACAGGTCCAACATGAAATCCTGGGAATTTTGATAAATTTTGATCAAAATTTTTTTGACAAATCGACCATGTTGTGTTTAGGAATTAATTTGACAGGTCAAACATGAAATTATGGGGATTTTGATAGATTTTAACCAATATGATAAACCGATTTTTTTGACAGATCCACAATGATGTGATAATATTCTTAATAAGTTTGACACGTAAATCATGAAATCATGGTATTTTTGATTAATTTTTATCTTAAAAATTTTGACAGATCGACCAGGTAGTGTTTATTTAAGGAATAAGTTTGACAGTTCAAACATAAAATAAAAGTTTGACAGGTCAGACATGAAATTACGGAATTTTGGTAGATTTTAAACAAAATGATAAAACGATTTTTTTAACAGATCAACCATGATGTGATGATTTTCTGAATAAGTTTGACAGGTCCATCATGAAATCATGGGAATTTTGATGGATTTTGATCAAATTTTTTCTGACAGATCGACCATGTTGGGATGATTTAAGGAATAATTTGACAGGTCAAACATGAAATAATGAAAGTTTTGATAGATTTTAACAAAAAAGTAAAAACATTTTTTTGACAGATCCACCTGTGATGATATTCTAATTAAGTTTGACAGGTCAAATATGAAATTATGAGAATTTCGATGGATTTTGATCAAACTTTTTTTGACGAATCGACCCTGTTGTGTTGATTTTAGGAATAAGTTTGACAGTTCAAACATGAAATAATGGGAATTTTGATAGAAATTAACAAAAATGTTAAAACGATTTTTTTACAGATCCACCATGATGTGATGATTTTCTGAATAAGTTTGACAGGTCAGACATAAAACTACGGGATTTCGGTAGATTTTAACCAAATGATAAAACGATTTTTTTGACAGATCTAACATGTTGTGTTGATTTTTGGAATGAGTTTGACAGGTCAAACATGAAATTATGGGAATTTTGATAAATTTTGATCCAAAAATTTTTGACAGATCTTATTCTGATTAATTTTGATCAATTTTTTTTTTTTTTTTAGACAGATGGACTATGATGTGTTGATTTTAGGAATGAGTTTGACAGGTCTAACATGAAATTATCGATAGACGTGGACCAAAATTTTTAAACGATTTTTTTTACAGATCGACCATGATGTGATGATTTTAGGAATATTTTTTGACAGGTCAAACATGAATATAATGGTATTTCGGTAAATTTTGATCTAAAAATTATTGACTTTTCTTTTGACAGCTCGACCATGAATGTGTTTGAGTCATCAATCATGAGTTTATGGGTTTTTTGGTAGATATTGAACTATTTCGATTGATTTTGACCAAACAATATGATTTTTTTTTGACAGATCAACCTTGACGTGATGATTTTATAAATAGGTTTGACAGTTCAATAAATGATTTAATGCTTATTTTGAAAAAAGTGACCAAAATGTTAATATAATTTTTATGACATATTGACGATGTGATGATTTTATAAATACTAAGTATATAAATCATGAGTTATAAATCATGAGTTTATAGGTATTTCGGAATATATTAACAAAAAAGTAAATCTTTTTTTTGACAGATCTACAATGATACCTATATTGATTTTATGAATATGTTTGACAGATGAAACATGATCTGACGATTTTATGGGTATTTCGATATATTATCATCAAAATTTATTTTGGATTTTTTAACAGATCGACCATGTTGGGATGATTTAAGGAATAATTTTGATAGGTCAAACATGAAATAATGGGAATTTTGATAGATTTTAACAAAAATGTTAAAACACTTTTTTTGACAGATCCACCATGATGTGATGATATTCTAATTAAGTTTGACAGGTCAAATATGAAATAATGAGAATTTCGATGGATTTTGATCAAACTTTTTGAAAAATCCACCATGTTGTGTTGATTTTAGGAATAAGTTTGACAGGTCAAATATAAAATAATGGGCGATTTAATTGATTTTTACCAAAATACTAAAACGTTTTTTTTTGACATTGATTTTGGTCAAAAAAAATTGACAGATTGTGTTGTGTTGATTTTAGGTATAAGTTTGCCAGTTTGTGTGAAAGCCAACAACATGAAATTATGTGAATTTTGAAAGATTTTTATCATTTTTTTTTCCATATTTTTATGACAGATCGACCATGATGTGTTGTTTTTAGGAATAAGTTTGACAGGTCAAATATGAACTTAAAGGGATTTTGATAGATTTTAACCAAAATGATAAAACGGTTTTTTTTTACGGTTCCACCATGATGTGATGATATTCTTAATATGTTTGACACGTCATACATGAAATTATGGTATTTTTGATAAATTTTGATCAAAAATTTTTTGACAGATCGACCATGTTGTGTTGATTTTAGGAATTCATTTGACAGGTCAAACATGAAATTATGAATTTTGATAGATTTTAACCAATATGATAAAACGATTTTTTTGACAGATCCACCATGATGTGATAATATTCTGAATAAGTTTGATAGGTCCATCATGAAATCATGGGAATTTTGATGGATTTTGATCAAATTTTTTCTGACAGATCGACCATGTTGGGATGATTTAAGGAATAATTTGACAGGTCAAACATGAAATAATGGAAATTTTGATAGATTTTAACATAAATGTAAAAACATTTTTTTGACACATCCACCATGATGTGATGATATTCTAATTAAGTTTGACAGGTCAAATATGAAATAATGAGAATTTCGAAGGATTTTGATCAAACTTTTTTTGACAAATCGACCATGAAGTGATGATTTTCTGAATAAGTTTGACAGTTCAAACTTGAAATAATGGGATGTTGGTAGATAAAACGATTTTTTTTACAAATCAACCATGATGTGATGATATTCTGAATAAGTGTGACAGGTCCAACATGAAATCCTGGGTTTTCATGTTTGACCTGTCCATGACCATGGGACCATGTTGTTTTGATTTTAATACATGTTTGACAGGTCAAACTGATATAATTGGTATTTCTTTGATAATTTTTTTTGACTTATTGACCTTGAGTGTATGAATATGTTTAACAGTTCAATCATGAGTTTATGGGTTTTTGGTAGATATTTATCAAAAAATAATACCTATGTAGATTTTTTGTCGGCCATTTTGTGAGATGGTCCTGATGAATCAGAAGCGCAATGTTTAAACAAGGCATCATTTCAACAAATCCAAAATGTTTTTTCTGTCGACGGGCCGAGTCTCCTACCACATTAAAAGCCAAGTCACCAAATGCAGTGAAATGAACCCTCATAAAACCTGCGTAAAAACTTATGATCTTTCATTCAAGGAATGAGTGTTGCACATGCATTTCTGATGAAAATGAGATCATACAGTCAATAAACTTAACTCACGTAAAAACCATATAAGGTTTACAAAAGACAACGTCACCTTATTTGGTAGTGCCCCAGACGGGACTTGAACTCGCAACCTCTAGGTATTATTCCTCCATCGACAACCATCCACATATAAATTTTTTGGTTCTGTATCATTGTCATTAGCTTTAATGTGATTCTAGATGTCATTGGGTGTCACCGAACTTATTTTCTCACTGAGCGGGTGAGTCGACAGGTATGTTTATAGATATTATTTTGACTGTAATGTATTTTTGTGTGTAAACTTTGAATACATTGAGTGAGTTAAATTTACAAATTTAACTCACGAAACTACCAATTTGGTTCAAGTCCCGTCCGGGGCACTACTGAATAAGGTGACGTTGTCTTTTCTAAGCCTTATATGGTAGTTTCATGTGTTAAATTTACATAATTATTGTTAATTATACTATACTATATTATACAAAACCCTCACGCCGTGTCCCAAGTGGGGTAGGCAGAGAGAACGGAACGCCAAACAGATTTATCTTTATACACTTCCTTCGCTTCCTACACATTCATACAGTTTCTCATACACGCACGTCGGTTTCTCTTACTCAACACGCGGCCGTCCTTGAGAATTTGATCCACGTGATCAAGCCACGTAGTTCTCGGACGCCCGCGTTTCCTCGCACCCTTTCTTTCAGACAAATTATTAATTCTAAATGTAAATTGTAAATTTTAAATAAAAACATACAATGGTTAATTGTAAAAGTAACATCGATTAATTATGTTGTACAATAAAGTTTATTTCATTATTTATATAAAAAAATCTAAACTCTTTATTTATTTATACCATCACATAATTTTTCAGAAGTGGATTAGCCGGTGGATTCTTCTAACATTTTTAAAATGCTCTTTTAGATTACCTACCTGAATTTCTTTTACTTACTTTACTTCCTTGAAGTACTTTTGTTAAAGAATAGGTATGATGTTTCCTAGTTGTATGGTACTTTGGATTATTTATTATGGATATTTCAGTCTTTGTAATTGATGGGTGACTGACATTTTGACCTCTGGTTGATTGTGATTAAACGATAGATCAAGAGGATGAATCCATAGATCACAAACAGAGATTCTTAGATCACCGCCTTTCCTTGCACTGTATGTTCCTAGAATTATTAGTTGGTATCCAATTGTGTGATAATAAATACTATGTAGAAATGTGGATAGGTTAACTCTATGTTCCAGGTGTTAGTGGATGTACTTTTATAATAAGTTGATGTGCTTAACGAAGTTATGCCTATTTGTTCTCCATTTATATTTGACTAGTTGCATAATGATGTACCAGAAGTAAAATAAAATCAGTTATAAATAACGGAGGTAAATAGAGTTGGATTTTAAGCATAGATAAACAAAACAAAAATATTTATCTATTTAAATCATTCTGGCTTATCCCACAAGTGAGATTGCCAACGGATAATGTACAAACTGGTCTCTGCGAGCTAATATAAAATTTATTATTATTATTTCTTTCAGAATGAGTGGCAAACATCATCCTTAAATCAAAGATGTTAAATGGTGACAGGTTTCCATAAGATATTTTCCTGTTCCTGTTATTTTATGCTAACCTGACTTTTGCAGGACACTCGAAAACTCCGTCAAATCTAAAAACCCAGTAAAAACTCAAAGGGTTATCCAAATGTAAAATAAAAGATACAAAAAAAGAATTTGAAAGATTTCATAAAAAATTATGTCCAGAAGGGTTTCAAATAGGCTTTAAGGCATATTACCAAACATCTGTAGGCATGTTTTTATTCATTGATAATTAAAATTATGTAAGTCGGTATATGGAAGATATTGAAATTGAACGCACGGCACTGGAAAAGCACAAACAGGCATGTGACAAAATGTATATTTTCATACTAATAAACAACATACCTAAGAGTAATTAAAATGCACATTTAGATTGATCTTAAGTCTTTCACATAAACAGTACAAGATTCAATATTCTCAGGTTCAATGTCGTCGGTTTGGGCTCTGTGATAACAGCAACAAGAACTACTAAAACCTTGATTGGTTTATAACGATGATATACAAATATACATGCACCTACTATGTATCTATGATCATCCTTCATTACCATGTGGGAACCTCGTCTAAGGCACAGTACCTACGCAATTTATTGAGTGCCATAAATCTGTGGAAATGGTCAGCTAGCGAAATATCTAGGTTTTTTAATGTTTATGAGATGAATTAATAATGGCATAATGATGAAAAAAACGTAGCATGATTTTAATCATTTTTTGGGAACACAACATTTATCATTCAAAGCATGTTCTACCAATTCATCATACTGTTCTGCCAATGTTATATTATTTTTTTTATTTAGATAAATTGACGAAATGCTGTTCGGAGCCATTTACACTCTGATCAATATTTTGAAATAAATTTTACCAATTATTGTTCTCTGACGTCTCTCTGAAAAAATTTATGCTTTTGATATGTACATGTACTAATTGTTATTTTGACTGACGATTCCAAGTGTCCGGTTGGACCTAGGGATGATAAACTAAAAAAAAAAAAATCCTTATGACACGACACACGATATTCCTTATGAATTTCCGGAGATGGTGCATTGTGAAAGGTGATATTTTTATCCAGACCAAAAGGATTCTCGTGGACAAAAACCATGTGTTTTTAAAAAAGGTATTACATAATAATAAAACACCATTGTTATTCAGTTGAAAATATCATCATCATCATCATCATCGCCCTCAACGCTCCTCTCGGGAGCACAGGGCAGAAACCAGCCTCCTCCATTCAGAGCGTCTCTGTGCCAATTGCGTCACCTCTTCCCACGACATTCCTTGCGCTCTGATATCGTTGTCATAGGAACGGTGTATTGTGAAAGAGGGACGCCCGGGCCGACGGAACCCCTGCGGACGGAAAAACAGTGCTCTTTTTGGCCAACTATCATTGGGCATTCTCAAAACATGTCCCAGCCAGGACCATCGTCTCTCTTGTATTACGGAGATTACAGGTCTCTGCTGGGTGCGCCGGCGCACAGCATCATTTGTAACATGTTCATACCATCTGACATCCAAAATCCTTCTAAGACACTTGTTTTCAAAGCTTAGTATCTTCCGCTCTTGAGCCTTGGTTAAGTGCCAAGACTCGCAGCCATATAGAAGGATTGGGATGATGCACGCATTGAACAAGCGACATTTTGTCCTGATGCTGAGTCCAGACGCCTTCCAAACTTTGTTCATGTTGTTGAAAGCCCCGCTAGCTGCTCCTATGCGGATTGGTAATTCCGACCGGAGATCACCCTCTGGCGTTATGGTTGCTCCCAGGTACCTGAATTTACTAACCTGAGATGTTTGGGAATTGCCAACCATTAGTGGGGTGTGAGTACTCGTGCATGTACTATTACATATGTACTCCGTTTTACCAGCGTTGATACGAAGGCCAAGGCGCAAGGAATTTTCATAAAGAGCATTAGCGTTGCACTGTAATCCGTCCACAGATGTATCAAAAAGGGCTAGATCATCCGCATATTCAAGATCGTGCAGCACTCCCACAGACGTCTCACTGTTTTCACGCTGTGATAAAGGCACACCGCCAGGGCCCAGAATAGATTTTCTGAGCAGGTAGTCCATAATTATGGCAAAGATAAAAGGTGCCAATATACAGCCCTGCCGGACTCCAGTGGTGATCCTGAAGGTGTCAGTTGGAAATATAATCTTTATTTATTTTATTCTTCACTTGGTTACAATAATACAAAATAAAACAATATCATTAAAATTATCAGTTATACAATTCGATGTACACAGAAAAAAACTCGCACTAGACAAGAGTATCTCTGTTCCACGTGTGATTTTATAGCGACAACATTTCCTTGCTTTTCCGACGCATAAAAAATTATGACGTTTTAGAGTGTCTCGGTGAACCACTTCATTTTCGACGTGTTTCATTTCGATATATAATTATATAAGATTTTTTACGTTGTTGTCTGTTTTCGCGATTTGTTTGAAACATATTTGCAAGTACCACCTACAAGATGACCGTTAGAACTGTTTTATGAGACTGAAGCACATGTCAAATAACTCTCGAGTGATTCCAGATTGGACTTGAACAAGAGGACGTGCAATTGATATGTAAATTTTTCAATGGTTCTATGAGGGTACTCTGTACTCTTATATATCACACGCTGCACTTATGGATATATGGATTGCATTATGCGAAAATGTTTTAAGCCACATCAATCTAAAAATTGAACCAGATAATCGATGTCCTGAATTGAGTCAATGTTAACACTTTCATGGGTTAAAGGTTTAGCTGCTCAATTATTTTAGCTTGCTCCATGATTATTTATTTATTTAAGTTTTTAAGCAGCATCATGTAAAAGGCAGGTGTTCTAATACATAATTGGTACTAAGCAAAGCAATAATATTGTTTTTAAGTACTATTGAATTGTGATACTTACCTTCTAATTTTTTTCAATTACGTGTCTTGATACATTGTTGCATATACATAGCACATTCCATAATTATATATGTAAACTAAGTATTCGCATATATTGCGTAATTTTATTTCATCTCTATAAATTACCGTCCCATAGTAATTCATCATTTAATGCAAGCTTGTTTTTACTCTTCTCGTGAGAAAATTGTGATAGATGCTCTGGATGATCGAAATCTTGATGGTACGAACTATTGAAGGGAATACTACGGTTTAAATCCTGCTGCAAACCTTCTCTGCATCAGCGCCTTCAAGATACAAGATATTGCTTAATGTGTTGGTGTTCAGTATTAACTTTGCTAAATAAAAAAAATTCAGAATTATATTTTTAAGTCTTTAATGTATAAGTTTTTAATGTATATGTTGGTGTAAAATTACTTGTTTTCAAGTACGCCATGGAATGAATGAATAAATAAAAATATCTGTTGCAAAAAAAATGTAATCTTCTTTTTGAATGCAAATGTTAATTTTTTTGAAAAATCACATGTTTGGCTTTGCCGAAAAATACTTAAATTTTATTTCGAAAACTGGCCAATTTCTGACGACAAATTAGTCGGTTTATAAATTTCTAATTAGGTACGTAACGTGTTTTTAAAATTATTTCATATTTATTTACCTTGCATACTATAATGTTTGAAGATATTATGTACTTCTCATTATCGATAAACTCCATAAATGGGATAAACCTGTGATCGTTATAATGACGGTAGACCCTCTATCGACCCTCAGCTTCCCATAAAACGTACGCAAAATAATATGATTATGGGTTACTGTATGCAGTGTATAGTTATGCCATTATGTTTAATAATGCACAACATCTACATAGGTACAATAGAGAGAGAGGTCAAAGAATAATGAGTAAACTCTTATAGTATGTAGTAGTAGCACGGTCAATATCATAATTCTACCTTATAACTGTTCCTTTTGGATGCAAGCAAAGAATAATATGACCCTCGTTTTTATAAAATTATCAATGGTGTTCTTTGTTCCATGGAGCATCCTTTCTCCTGAACATTTCGAATATTTTGATACCGCTGATGTTAAAATACAGTTCACGATCTTGGACTAAAAAAAGGCAGTGTTCTTCTGTATAGACGTGTTTGTATAAAGTGTTCATGCGTTCGGTAAGTCTACTGGCTAATGCAAAAAGCTATTATTTACGTAGTAAAAAAACTTTGTATTTATAGAGATTAATCAGAGAAAATTGTTTTACTTTGAACATATTCTCCGAAATGGTCGTAGTCAATAAGTACCTATTTATGATTTACTGCATGCAATCATAAATGTTCCGTGGAGCACCCGGCAAAAATTGGTCTCCCAATGTTTCAATGTTCGACAGTTTAATAAAGACTTTTTTGATGAGGTTTGCCACCCATTCTGAATGTCATAATTATTTTTGGCACGGAGAGTTAACTTACATGGTTATTGCATGCAGCTAGTCTGCTAGCTACCTCACTTGTGGGATATGCCGTAATGGTATTCCGGTTGTAGAAGTAGTAGGTAAATATAAATAACCAAATATAAAGCAAACGCAGCGTGAATGGGGGATAAATTTAAGGGCCTCTATCTCATTCCAGAAGTCGTGGGATTACTAAAAATCCGCAATTATAAAATCTTTCAATTGCAAGAAAAAAGAAAACATCTTGGTTAATAAATCTCGGAAAATGGACAGTAATCCAACGGGTGATAGCACTGCTTTATCTTTCAAAAGACAGAGAATCATTTGGCAGAATGATACCTGTCATGGCACTAAGAAAAGAAATAGAAAAACAACGTTCACAAAAGAAGGCACAGGTACCTACATTGGCTATATTGTTTAAGGATGACTGATGCAAACATCGACAAGATACCTATGGATACTTTACAATTCATTGTATACCTTCTCATACTTATAATATTACTGCTATTCTATGTTACCATCTCCGATCAGTTCTTGAGTAGAATAAGGAATGGTTTACACGGACATCTAATTGGCTGTGATTAGGTCTATTCCCTTGTCTTGATAAAGATCGCTACGATGCGGTGGTACAGGAATTGAAAGTCCATTGGTCAATAAATGTACGTAGTTCATTCTCAGCTATTGTCATTTTCGCACGGTGATACGAGTGTCGTCCACTAGTTTTCTAATAAACGCGAAGTTTTTCTTTTTCCAGATAAGATTTCCATAATGTGATAATCAGGCTTCCTTCATGTCCATGAGAAATGCTAAGTTTTAGTGTAAGTTTTAGCAAACTGAAAACGAATCTTTTTGAATAACAAATAGTTCATGCCTTCAGCCGTATAAACTGTAAGATTCGTATAAGCTTTAAATTAATTTTATTCTATGCAATATTATTTACAAAATGGTTATATAGCTATAACCGGCCACGTGGTGCAACGGCTATAGCAGTCGACTTGCTAATGCAAGAGGCCCTAATATCGAGGCCCTAGGTTCGATTCTCAGCTGGGTTGCGAAGTTTCGTACGAAATTTTTAGCATCCATGGTTTGGAAAAGAGCTGCCGCAGCAAATTTGGGACAACACTGGTTGTCTGGAAGATATCACGTAAGTGATAAGTCCCCCAGCTACACTGACATCTGTGTATAGGAAAGTGTTTTTTTTATTAATAATGAAAGTCATTGTTAGATTACGTAGGTATCAAATACACGTCGTATTTACTCATTAAAATTTATCTGAAACTAATGTCTCGTTAATACGTTACAGATTTGTATCAGATGGAAGTTTCGTCAAGAGAAAACGCTCCAACTCTACAATGTACCGACTGAGCGATAGCAGATAGGCCTTTTATTGTTATGTGTTCTGTGATACAAGTATACGTAATATTATGTAAGTATACAAAGTTTATATCTATAGCTAGCTGATTGTTATAAAGGCAGTAAAATACTGAGTTGCAACATTCAAGTTCATTACACTTTGAAGTCAAAGTGCAAAAGCAAATTAAATTATTTTAGAGTTAGGTACTTAATTTGTTATTGCATTTTGTTGAGACATATTTGTGCAAAGTTACTTTTGCAAGTATTTCCTAGTAGAGTTCCTAGAATAGGCCTTACCTACTCTATTCTGTAAGTTTTGGTATTAGTAATAACTACAATAAGTTATCTAATTGTGCATGCTGTATACACTCTTAATTGGAGAACTGGATCTTACAATGTGTTTGTAATAATTTATGAATTACATTGCCTGTTTTCTGTGAATAAATAAATATTTAATATCTTCGAATGTTTTAAGAAGATCCACTGAATTGGTTGGATCTTGCAGAAGTCTGGATAATTCCATTTTCGAATCAGGTTCAGAATTGAGATTAAAATGAATTATTTATATATAAATTTACTCTCTTTTTATATATCGTATCGTATAGTATTATCTATGTGACAATGAATACTTTGTAATATTACTGCAAACTGTTTTGGGTTGCTGATTAAGAAAATTATATTTTTTTTGTAATATACGAGTGTATTGATAAACTATTTATCAGAATTATACTTAATCAAATAAAAAAAAATATTCCATAATATTTAGTTCTACGTAACCACATTTGGCTTCTTTATTATTGTAATATCTGATTTCAAATTAATCTTTAGACTTTCTTATGATACTTTAGATTTCAAATTAGGTTATTTTTTTTATAACTTTCTTATAATATTTTATTTGCTAACTATTTTCCCTGTTTTACTAAAATTTATAGGAAATTACTTGCATGTATCTAATGTATATGAGTCAATGATTTATCACCTAAATATTATAATAATAATAATAATATTATCCTTGTAATTAATAGAGGAAAGTCACCAAATATGGAATACCATTTTGTTTTTGGGATATAAAAAAAAAACTTCATATAAATTAAATCAGTTTAATGTTTTTACTAATCAGTCATACATTTATATGTAGTAATTAACAGCCTTTAATCAAATATATTAGTTATCAAATTAAAATCTAACACAAAAAACAATCTCACAAATTAGTAACCAAATATGGAATAGGTACCCATATATAGAATACAAGCATAAATCAACATAACAATAACAAAAATGGACATTAATATCTTTGAGATCAATTAAATGAATATAACATATTGTGATCAATGAAATAAGTTACATAATTACTTGCAAAAGTCACAGATCCAAGTATCAAACTCTGGACCAGCACAATCATAATGTGCCCAGAGCCCACACATCAAGCATTTAATCCAGCTTTCTCCACTTTTATCCATGGAAAAAAGTCTTGAACAGAACATACATTCTGCATCAGCAGAGTCAGGAGGTACTTGGTCCATCAACTCATCATGTTCACTACCTTCATCAAACTGGATAACGTCTAGTTCCTCAGAGTCTTCTTCTTCACTATCATCCTTATTTTTCTTCGTTTGTTTGTTTCTCTTCGCAGTTTTCTTCTTATTCTTTGTCTTGACTAGTTTACTTTCTTTTTCTTGTCTCTTCATATTTTTATTTTCTAAATCATTTTTGTAGGGAGAAGATGTTATGACTGCTGCTACAGCAGCTTTTCTTCCTCTGCTAGATACTTTTCTTCGTTTCTCTGGCACTGGACTTATGGCATGCGGAGACACCAGACCCAAACTGCTGCGATTAAGCCCAGAAGTCGAAGGTGCAGGTTCAGGTTGTAAATTAGCAGTTGTTTGTGGTGCACGTATTTCTACCAGAACTTGACCAGTTTCAGATCTTGATTCCAGCGGAGGGATATTGGTAGTACAACCATCTATTACAGCATTTTGTTGCGCAGCAATAAAGTCCACATCACTGAAGACATTTTTATTTAAAGGCCACAATCCAGTGACTTTGAACCCGTTGGCTGCAATTTCGCCTGTTTGTACTTTCAAATAGGATTTGCCAAACAGCTCCACAATATCATATGGACTTAGAGGTCTGTTGTTGTCTCTAATCCACATGCGTATTTCCTCACTATAGTATGTTTTTAAAGGCCCCATGAAAGTCTTATCTAACGGCTGCAATTTATGAGTCGTATGAGGAGGTAACGAAACTATGTCCACGTTATTTTCCCTAGCAATATCTATTATATCGATATTGTGAGTATGACTATAGTGTCCATCTAGTATCAGTAAAACCCTCGATTCAGGAGTCGGGTTGGTGTGTTGAATAAAGTGCTTGAACCAGTCTGTAAAGATGTTCATTTGTATCCACCCTGATGGATGCGCAACTCCGACTGATCCTGGAGGACAGCCTCTCATTAGCTGAGCACTCATATTTTTTCTGGGAAAAATAATGAATGGTGGCACAAAATGACCAGTAGCATTCATGCAAACAACTATTGTCATCAGAGATCCTCTTTCTGCTGAAGTCAGTGCAGCTACCTGGCGTTTACCTTTGTGGCCGATTATTTGTGGTATCTTACTTTGTACTATTGTGAGGCCTGATTCATCCACGTTGTAAATACGATTTGGTGGATAGTTATTTTTAGTGTAAAGCTCTTCAAGGAGGTTGAAAAAGGCTTCCACTTTTTCTTTATCAAATCCAAATGCTCTGGCAAATGATGTACCAGTTGGTCTTCTTATCGAAAGTTTATCTTTATGACGATTTAAAAATAACTTCAACCACTTTTTTCCAGCCATACCAGATTCACCGAAGGGATTCTGCAAATTGTTTCGCTTTGCTAGCATGAACGCCATACGGCGAAGATCAGTTCTTGTTAAACCGTGAAACTTGCTCTCCATTATTAGTATGTATTCTACAAGCTGACGTTCAAGTTCGGAGCCCAAGATAGTTTTTCGTCCTAATGTAGTAGCTGCTGCCACTTCTGGAGACTGTTCATCTTTTTGGCAGAGACGAAATAAAGTTGTCCTAGGCACTTGAAAATGCTGTGCCGCTTTCAAATACCCCATTTTCTTTGCCCGGACGATTTTTATAGCTTGTGCCATTTTTTCTTCATCCCAGGTTTTTCGTTTGGTTGATTGCGAATCGGACATTCTAAAAACAAACATTACATATATTTTTAAAGAAATAATAGCAAGTATCTATCATATGAAAAATTAAGACCTAATTATGGAATATTCCATAATTAGATACCGACGACTGTCCATATTTGGATTTTTATACTAGTTCATACTCTTCTAAATATTTTTTCAAGTCACAATATTTTAATGACAAAAGATCACAAAATGGTGAAATAAACATAATACCGATATACTAAATAGTATAAAACTTATGTATACAAACATAACAGCTGGTAATACTCATTTATTACTTACCTTTAAAATTTTCTACACGACAACAAAACAAAACACGCCTGCCACACATGAAGCGTTCGCGCAACTGACTCGATGGTGTGAGTGCGATAGTTAGTAGACCGAATGAAACAGAAGATGGTCGAGTGTTGCGTTTCATACTTATAGTCTTAGAGAAATGAAGGTATTCCATATTAGGATACTATTTCATATTTGGTGACTTTCCTCTATATAATAAAGTTCTACTGATTTATGTTGTACAATTATGATTATTTATTTCTCGTCAAATGTGCATAACGACTTAGCAATATATTAATAAATAAATAAATAATAAATATTTTATCTAGTCACAATGTTTGATGGTGTGAACTATGACACATAATATCTTTCTAATAAGAGATACAATACTGTTTTAAAAATGATAATATCTCTTATTATCATCTACTTACATATTATTAACTGTTCGAAGAATCGGAGACCAAAGGTAAGTGTATTTTTTATGTATCATTCTTTACACTGCCGTTGCTAAAACGGTACATTCAAATTAAAGTTGATTGTGTTTATCATCATGTCTTGTCCATTCTGAACGAATGTCAATTTGTTTTATTGTCATCGGAAGAATTCGATAATGTTGCAGGCAAATTGGGAATATACACCTTATAGCAAAGAGTATAGATGTTTTGGGACATAAGGCAATGTCGACTGATAATATAAAAAAAATTATAGAAGAATGCGGTTTCTTTCGATTGCTTTATTATTATATCTGTTGGAGAAATATGTATGTGTGTTATGTAAAAATAAGTGTAATGAAATATTTTTTAAGTACACGCCTTTTTATGTATGGATATAATATGATATCACTCGACACCCTGGTGTCAACTGGATGCAGGTGGCGCAGAATCGAATGGCGTGGAAGGAAATGGAGGAGGCTTTCGTCCAGGAGTGGACGGCAGTGGGCTGAGAAGAAGAAGAAAAAGAATATTAAAATAGAAAACAATTCGACTCATAAAAAGGTATACAATATATTTTTTATTTTTCTATGAAAAAGTTAGTTTCCTAGGAATTACAGTGTACTGTGATATATGATCTTTTGGACTGCTATCAATATTTGATGAAAAGAAAAACAACTGCCGTTTAATCTATTAATATATTCTTATAAAATCATGGCGTCTCTCACAAGTGAGGTATCTAGTACACTAACCGCAAGTAATAAACATACGGTTGTCCTTTCTGTGTCATTAAAAAATGAACCACACCTCACCGTTGAGCTATTTAAACACTCGCATTTTTTAATTTATTACTATAAAGGTATTTTCTCACAACCGTTTAGGAATGAGGGGGATTGAAACTTACAGCCATATTACTTTTGTATCGATTTCAGCACTCTTACACTGACATGCATAGATATTACATAATGATAATGTGTCGACCTTTGAACACCGATTCATGTATATTATTATCAGTCGATAGAACGTTATCCGACGAATTTGTTGTTTTTTTTTATTTACAAACTTGTATACATATATTTGAATTTTATCTGTAAAACTTGGCTGGAATGTTCGGGAATGGCTATTTCATAGCAGGTATATCTTTGATTTTATATTAAAAATTGACTTCATTTTACAAGAGTATGTGTATGATTGTTTAAATTATTTGAGAATGACATTTCGTACAAGTTTAGATGGTTTAAGTATGTGAATAGAATGAACGATAGAGGAATGTAGGAAGAAATATTTTTTTCTTTTTCTAAGAATCGTAAAAGAATAGGCATGATTCGCGGTCCATTCTCTATGCCTATAATATTCTTTCTTTTTCTTTTTATCCGTAAGCCATTAATTTGGCATTCGGCATTGTCAGGCATAATTTGTACAATATTATTTATGTACCTACCTACCATAAGTAATATTATTTTATTTATTTTTAAAATATCTAGAATCAAACAGTCGTTACATAATATGTTGACAATTAATACATTTAACATGTAGACCAGCGAAGATTCCACTCTTACCAGAAATGTCTCAGTCTTGAGGTTATTATGTATTATGTATAGTCTTGTATAGTACAGTCTATTATGTATAATATTTCTGATATTATTGTTCTGTATTTGTCTATATTTCTATAACATTTAAGCATCGCTCATTCACAATATAGCCAATGGAATCATTACATTTTATTAAATTTATTAACTGACAGTTTATCCTTTCCCTTTCATAAACGTTGACAAATTATGATTTTAAATTTGTCATACATACTTACATACATCTTCTTCCCCTTGCCCTAGTTGGATAGGGGGCCCATTGCGCCTAGGTACCTCCTCCAGAGATCCCTGTCCGCCGCTGCTTCCAGGACCTCTGGCCACTCCAAACCAAGTCTTTCAACACACAAGTTTGACACCTGCCATTGCCAGCTTCTTCTAGGGCGCCCCACCGGTCTTCTGCCCTCTCCCACAGCCTCCAAAGATCTAAGTGGTAGTCTGTCTTCTGGCATGCGGAGAACGTGACCCAGCCATCGCAACTGCGACCTCTCTATATGCAGGAGTACCGGTTCCACCTTGAGAGCCTCACGAACATACGAATTCCTTATACCTTATACGGTCTCTCAAATTTGTCAGTTTATCATAAATATATAAAGACATTAAGGATGGGTTGAATATTTCATAACAATATCAAATTTTACTTATTCACTGTGTCGGTATTTCAATAGTAGAATTCCATAGCGAAATAACTAAAACAAATGTTTTATTCGATTATTCGTCTCTCTCGTAAATAAATGGAATAGAATAAAAAAAACTTTTTTTCGTTTCAAATTTAACTAAAAAAAAAAAATTCTTAACCTAAATTACATTATGTTCTAAAAACCAGTTAAAAGAAATGGAATTCATTGCCTCACTAGACTTTTTTTCTGTTCTACTAGATTTTACAGGAGTCTCGATAGTTTTTGTAAAAAAGAGGAAATTTTTGAATTTTATATAGAATACTTCACGTTCTAGCGTTTCATCATCTCTGGTGCGGTTTTAAGGGAAAGAAAATCAAATGAATACTGTTATGCATGGTAATATTTGGTTACTGGCAATACCAACATTAGAAAGGTATATAACTGTTATCATTCAGATGACAGATCTCTTTGCTTGTGAAACTGTGTAAAAGGAAGAACATAATAAATCGTGTCAACTATGAAATCAAGTTTTTTTTATTGAACACCACTATACAAATACCTAGGTATCTATGTAAAAAAAAGTGTCTACGCACTCTGTTCCAGTGTTCCACGCAGGAATAATAACGATGTAACAAATTATATAAATATTGTTTTAGGGTCATTTATCTATTATAATTTTAAAGATTATACTCAACGTCAACGACGAAATATCTCACGCGGGATATGACGAGGTGCTGAGAGATATTTGATGGTAACTACAGGTATCTATTTATCTATCTATAGGTGCATAAGAGTATAATATTATTATTATTGATGATAGATATAATAATAATTGTGAGATTCCACAGTCTTGTACCAGTATAATAATATGTACTAGGTACTTTTTTATGTTATTCGATAAAAGTTTCTCTTCACATTGTGATATATCTTCTAAGAAGAATTAGTTGAATTTTTCAAACTCCTTCCAATCCCTTCACAATGGTTTTTATATCTATGTTGGCTAGGTTTCTATTTTCAAGGATTGCTTATATCTGTGTTTTTTTTCTGTCTTGTTTTTTTTACTTTGCTTTGTCTTTTTCCCACTGATATCGCCTTTGTCAAAAGCTGTTATGGTCTCAGTACAGGGTGACATTTTTAGGATAATAATATTTTATACTGCCTTTGCCATCACATCTTCTACAGGTGGAGTAGGACACGATTTAAATCTAAGAATTAATAATATGAATACATTTCTTAAGAATGGCTTGCTGCGTGTTGAGAAAGAGAAATCGTTTTTTTTTTTATATATGAGAAATTTAATGGGTATAGAGGAAATGAAAGACAAGCACAGAAAAAATTGAGACACTTAGTTCAACGAGCAGAGATTTTGATGCAACACACTTTGAGATAAACTTGTTCGAATGGATGCAAAATGACACAGACTCAAATAACGTAAGAACTGATTAAAGAGGCTTTCTTTCAGCTGTGGACTTGAGCGGGTTGAGATGAAGAAACAGAAGAAAATCTTTATACTGTATGGAGGTATGTATGTAAATGAAGTATACTACTACTGTACTGAATTGTAAATGTCATTTATTTTATACATAAGGTTTTACGGATACTTGCCTTTCACGGGACTTTAAAAAAATTACAGGAAAGAGTGGGAGATATGTAGGTACATTCTTCATCCGGGACTACACGGGATAGAATATACAAGTACGATATAGGTAAGTACGTGAGTACACAACGTGAATTTAGATTGCGTTTAGGATGCGTTACGTAGATGTAAGTTCCCATATAGAACCAAACACAATTAAATATACCTACATTGTTAACTTTGGAACACCTGTAGTGATGCTACAATGTCCAGGGTCGGATTCCTAAAGGTTAATTTTATTTATTTGAGACCAAAGTGTAATATAGTTCATATTATGTATTATTGAATTTAAAAGTATACAAAGAAGTGAGTAAAAAAGATTTTTTTTAACACTATTTTATAATACTAGGTATATTATATATTTTTGAATACTATATTATAGCAGTAATCAGTTTACCAACATAACACGCAAGTCAAGAAATTCGGGATAGGAGGGATAGGTACCTCATCGCTGAATGGATTACGTTCAAAAGTACTATGTCTGAATATCAGATTTCTCACTACATAATTATGTCTCTTGAAATATTTTTTTTTATTGCAATGAAAAAATACTTTTAAATCATTATAAATATAAAAAAAAAATATTATTGTGAAGTACCAATGATTTTATAAGCTGACAGAAATATTTAGAATGTACCTACTCCTGTAAATTTAGCTTTTACAAACATATCAACTCTTGGCATAAATTACCACATAGATGTATGTGAGATTGTATATTTGTGTTTAGTAGTTTGTAATCAACAACAGGACAGAGTCCTAACTAAAACAGAAGAAGAAGAATCTTTGTACAATGTATGGTAAATAACGCATAAAAAATAATTTTGAAAGTAGGCAAAATTTGTCACTCCTGGAATGCTTTATTTTTTTATATTTTAACTAGGTATATAGAGGGTGTACATATGAGAGAGAAAATAAAATTTAAGAATTAGTCTAATGTATGTAGGTGCAACATCCTCTTCTCATAACAGTAATTATTATTAGACTCAATGGCCACATAAATCTGAGAACAAAAGACTAAATGAACACTAAACGCCACGATTTTCATGTTGCAATTGGTTTTAACAATGAAAATTACAATCTTTATCGATGTGTTGAGTAAACAGATCAGACAATTAAGATAATTTATATTGGACCATTATTCAAATCAAGTTATGAAATAGATAATCAATAAATCCGTCGATTTTTATATTAAGTAGGTATCTATTATTTACTTCACATGGTCATATATTCGTTTGCGAGTGATTAAGAATTTATAGAAATATATTTTGAGTCCCTGGAACAGATGAGGTTAATCACTCTTTTAGAAAAGTTTTGGGAATCATTTAAAACGAAAGTTCGCAAAACTTCAAGTAGGTAAAAGATATTTAATATCTTCAATCCAGCCGTAAATTCATCCTAAGTGTTTTACTTTTATTTTACAGCGACAAACATAAAACGAATTGTATGTTTGTCGCTGGCTACCCCAATCATAAGCCTTTCTGTGATTTTATTGAAATATAATAATTATATATCTAGAAACAAATAATGTTTCATACAAAATATATTATTTTTTAAAACAAATTTTAATACCCTTCATCGGTTCTGTTGTTAGTTCCTCGCCACAGGCCTTTTCACAATAGATCAATACTAAGGATTAGAGATAATTTAAGGACTAGATAGATATAATTATTATCTACATAAATTATATATTTATCTACATTAACACATAGCTACAATTCGTACTCCATATTGAAATTTGAATGTCTGTTATAAATTTAACATGCCCTCAATGATTGGTACATGACATTTGATAAAAAACGATGGGATGTAATGCATTTTATTGATGTAAAAAATGCATTAAAAAATACTCTATTGAAAAAAGGATTGAGTGTACCTATATAATATTTATTGTTATTGTAAACAAATATATATTTTTTTTTTATTTTTCTTTATTGTTACAACACGTGAATTTTGGATTCACTGATATTCCTTGACGGAATGATAAATTCTGTCTCTAGATTCTAGATTGTTTAAAAAGGTACCCCAGTTTCTGCCCAGATGGTTCTATGACTTAACTTTTTCTCAGTATGCAGTATTTTTTTCAGAACAATGAAAATATATTCCTGCTCACTATAATACAGTCTAGCTATACCTACCACACAGTCAGCAGTTTTATGCATCAACACATTTAAATGCGTATGGCAACTATTTTCCGGTTTACTTCTCTAAACTACCAAACTCAATAAGCAATGGTAATGTAATAATTATGATTCCCGAGTTATTGAGCACCAAGACTTAAATATTACCATCTGGGATTATACGGATGTATACCTATAATATGGATAAATTTTATGGATGAGCACGATTCATGGAACAAACAATAGGACAAAATATACCTATACGTAATAATGAAGTCGACCGTGAAATGTATTGAATGCAAACTCATGCCTACTTAGATATACATATAATTATACTTAATTACTTGCTTACTTATACTTACAGTCTTCAGCTATTTCTATTCGCTGCTGAACATATCAAGTCTCTGCCATATTTTTCCTGACACCTCGTTCTGAAGTTTCTAGAACCAGTTATCGGCGATATTTCTTATGTCATCAGACCATCGTGTAGGGCGACTTCCTCTACTTCTTAAATCTTCACGAGGTATCCACTCCACCAGCCTTTTGTCTATATCTAATCCTAAAATCTAGCATAAAGTCCTGTCCATGATCAAATCAAATTTCCCACTCTTTCGGCAACTTCGGTAACTCCCGATCTTCCACAACATATTATCTTAGTAGGTATACAGCCATAGCGTGCAGATAGCTGTGATCATAATTATCTATTTTAAAATGCAAGCAATGTGTATTTTGATAAACTTCATTAATTGTAAAACATTTTGCATAGTTTGAGGATTATTACCATCACGCTGCTTCATTTGTGAAGAAGGCAGAAAGGATCGAGCGCTTCTTACTTCTATCCTAACATACACTTTTCGCTTCCGTCATTGTCATTCAATGTGTCTCATGCATACTCCTCTAAAGATCTCCCGTAGGATTAACATAATGTTATCATATTTCCTAATTTTATTTTTCTCTCAGTCAAATATATTATCATACTCATAATTCTTGCCACTTTAAAAAATAACCTTTAGCATTAATTAAACGACTAGACATAAAAATTATATTGTGTCAATGTAGCGAGATTCGGAAATATTAATGAGATTTAATTATATGTTCATATTAGACATTATTTATACAAGTATGTTAATCAATAAATGTAAATGTTGTAATATTATATAAGAATAAATTATGATATATTGTATACTATTGTATACGCTGACTGTGATCATAATAATATGGCCATAAAGTAAAGTCATGAACAGCATTGCATAAAGTTCTTTGTAATAATCAGATTAATATACAGTTTTATGTTAATGTGGCATGGATATCAGTTTCATTTTGTCTCTCTAGTTAATATTATACTCGATGTTTCTACATATATGTATGTATGGATTCTATAGAACTATTACAAATACTCATTTACAGCATAATATAAACCTACTGTTCAGTGATGAAAATTTGGAATACAGCCTTAAAAATAGGCTAAGTATAATAAGCCAAATAATTCAGGCCATTTCTCCGCAGGATTCTATTACATGGTGTCATCCAGGTATTCTTTGGTCTCCCTATTGATTGGATGGATATTTTCATTGTTTCATAACCTAGATTCTATAAAAATGTTGTGGGTCATATTTTTCTCCAGTATACAGTATACACTCTGTATACAAAAAGGTTACGATGGTTTGGACATGTGGAATGAATGAATGAGGAAAGGATGACAAAGGTTATATACTTGTCTGAAACAAGGGGTGTGAGAATAGTATAGTATGTTTCTTTGTTATTTTTCCATCAGTGATAAATTGTTTTTCTGACTTTTATGTTATCAATGTTTTTTCTCACTTCTTGTCCTAGAAATACGCATAGTGTTTAAGTTGGTACCTACCCTGATCGCGTTAACCGTGATAATAACATAACTAGATATAAATATTTCTATAAAATGTAATGTTTTATTATGGGATTGAACCCATACAAACATATATTATCATCTTTATGAATCATTCACATTTGTAGTTATTCTTATTAGAATATTATTAATTAAACTAATTTACATAGAATTATTTTTTAGAAATTACACGGAACCTGTTCGACATTCTTATAAAACGTAATACAATTCCAAAAGTTACATGAATTCCAAAATGGTTTTGTTTTTATAGGAAAATATCTAATAAGTTATTATATAAAACAAGACTATGCATTATCTGATAAAATAAGGTCGATATTCCTATCAAAAAACAGCCGGGTCATGTGAAAGGAACATCGACCGCGCGCTGTTCCTTTCCAACAAATGATACTCGTAAGTATAAAAAAGGAAAGGAACAATTTTATCTTTGATATATACGAGTTTCTAATATATATGTAAAATATATATTAGAAAGGAATAGCACACGGTCAATGTTCCTCTCAGGTGTCACATTTTTTTTAATCAATGCACAGTCTTGTTGTTTTATATAATTTTTTTTGAATAATAATATTTAGTTCCCTACCTAAGCCCCCTCGTGTCTTAGAAGACGGGGGGTAATGTTATCTCGTGTACCCCAGTGGGGGGTAAGAACCTTTGAACACATCGTATTAACGGATTAAAAACTATTATTTCTAATATCCATTATATCATCACCATAATAATATTACTATTACGTGCCTTATAATCAAGGGAACGTGGAAAATGGACAAAAGTCCAGTTTTATGATTTTTTAATACCTACTTCTATTTATTTGTTTCAAAGAATAATGAAAATTAGCTAAAAGGGTACAAATATAAATAAGTATAACATACCTATTATCAATTTATAAAATAAATACGAAGAAAAATACAAGGTATAGAAAGGTACATTAATAATATACTCAATGCATAACAACAAATAAAAAGCTATAACTACTACTACTACTACTATACCATCACGGCATATCCCACAAGTGGGGTAGCCAGCAGACCAGCTGCATGTAAGAAACATGCAAGCTGTCCTCTCCGTGCCAATATAAAATCAAGACATTCAGGGTGGGTGGCAAACCTCACCGCTGAATTTAAGATGTAAAATGTCTTAATTTTTCGAACATCTGCCTTTTACAGGACACTCGAAAACTTACGAAGAAAACCTATACCTAACAAGTTCCCTAATTAAGAAAAAATTAATTAAGCAGATTTGTGTTTTGTTTTTTGTTAATAAACTCGTAAATATTGATTTGGGATCAGATTCCTGTTGAACCAAAAACAATTAAATATAATTATAATATGGCAATATTTTGTCTGAAAATGAAATAATTATTAGTTTCCCTTAGTGGCTATTGTATATTTAAATATAAGTATTTAAAAAAAATATTTAAACTTGAATTACTATGTTTATTTGTTACATTGATTAATGTTTTGATAGCTTTTATATCTTATAGATTTGTTAAATGTTTTTCCAACAATGCGATAAACCCGAAATGTTTTGAGGCGGGCGCCAATAGGAAACAGGTATATAAGTACATAATAAAGAAACCAGATGTACCTAACTAATCTGTCACATACCCACAAGAGAAAATAAATTGAAATCAAAAATAATAAACATAAAAAATGCGGATAGGCAATGAAAAAATACGTCGAATTAAGAGCGAGAGTTAAAAAAAACAACAGTTTGTTTGAGAAAAAAAGTTATTTTTTAAAACTTCTATTAATAAAAAATGGACTCGTGTCATTCTCACCTCGTCTCCTTGAATTTACAATATTATTAGTATTATAATGTAGAATGCAGGTTATTGTTTTAATTTTTATAAATATCATAGTGGAGTACCTGTTATACCTAATCCTAGTGTGATCATATACGTGACCATCCATCATGAGATAAATCGTTTATCAGAATTTTTAACTCAACTTGCTGAATGTAATACTAATATGTAGATCAGTGGCTCCCAAAGTTGACTGGGCTCCGACCCATCTAGGAAAAATTTCCAACCTTGGGACTCGCCTTTTAGCTTTTTTTCTCCAAACATTGCTCCTACAACATTTTTTTATCCATGTCTTATACAGTGGCGAATCGTTCATTAGGGCCCACTCAATACCTATTTGCACACTAGTGGGTCGCGATCCATAGTTTGGAAAATACTGATGTAGATAGATGAACCGTGATATCCCGAATTTAAAGAAGGTTTCTGCTCACAATAATATATTATTTATTTATTTTAAACATCCCGTTGAAATAAATTAAAAGAATGAAAAATGGATGATGAGATAACAGCTATGTATGTATCTACTATCAACATTCCTATTCAACATAAATTACTTTTGATTTATATTACGGCTACTTAATACAGTTTATTCTGAATATTTTTATTTATAGGTTCGAAATTTAAATATTTTTTGAAACATCTAACGGTAATAATATAATACAAATAATTTATTACTAGAGCGGTAAGTAGGTATACTAAGAAAGAGGACACTTTCTTTTTCGGTCTTTTCTTTTCATTCTTGTGTATAGCAGACCTTTTTTGATTTTCCATAGTTAATTTTGTACCTTGAACATACGGCATCCACGTCACTCATACGATTAAGAAATTATTTAAACTATCTATCTATCTATCTATACCCTCACGCCGTGTCCCAGGAGGGGTAGGTAGAGAGAACGGAACGCCATATAGATTTATCCTTACAAAATTCTTTCGCTTCCTCCACATTCATCCAGTTTGTCATACATGTTCGCCGATTTCTCTTAATTATTTAAACTAAATTCCGCTATTGACCTATTCCATCTTCACAACTCTAGTATATTTTTTATTCTTAGGTTGCTTGGAGATGTTTTTTGTGTACATAACAAACTCAAAAGAAATCTTTTTATGGGTAAATAAAAAAAAATATACATGCATGTATTTAATTTAGCCAAAAATTAAGCTACATTGTCTATACTTCATACAACATAGTACAATTCACGAACTTCTTTCATTCACATTGTAATGCTTCGTACAGTAAAGTAATGAATGATGCATGGAGTTTAAAGAGGATTGTACTTATTCATAATATATTATATTAATATATAAATGTATTGTTCTTCATTGAGATATTTCGTTACACAATATTTTGATATCAATAATATCTAGGTACATACATAGGTACGTAAAATACATCGAGTACAGTAATACTTGTAATCAGTAGTGGAGAAGAAAATATAAGTACATATTGTATGTATCGATGTTTGTATGTTTTTTTTTAAATCCAGTAATGTGCGAAAACTTCATTCAACATTTACAAACCACTGGTCAAAGTAATGCTGTAAATAGGAGAATATTATCGTTCAATGGCGCCATGATTATGTTTCAGGATGACAATTAACGATAGATTGTCAACAGCCTTGAACACAATCATAAAGATGGTTGCTATTAGTTGACATGTATGCTCAACAGAATATGTCAAACATATGGTTTGAAATGGGAATTGGTGGGATTGGTGAACTTTCAATGGGTAAAGTGAACTTAAACCAGCCTAAGCCGATTCGTAAGCATCGGAACACCTTTCCTGTTTCCTACTAAAAGGAGTTTGCACATTCTGTTGGTTGTATGGATGAGGTATCTGTTGAGTAATATTTTTAACTATAGGTATAGTATATAATTGAAAGGTTCGAGCTCGCATTAAACCAATACAATAGTTTCATGAGTTTCATGTTTGTTTAAATGCTGTTATTATTTGGAAGTTGGAAAATAAAACACAATGTTCCTATTATCATACTGAGCCAACTTCTAGTAAGTAAGCAATATTCATACAAATAGGTACTAAACTTTAATTTATTATATGTTTTGAACAATAATCATATGTTGTGTTGCATTGAAATGTATTCAGTAACAGCTTTGTAAGTTGAGCTTTCCTACTGCCGCTAATAAAAGAGCAGAGATGGGCATTACCGATTAACAAATTAACGAGTTAATTAACTTCAGTTAATATTGTTAATTACTTCGGTTAAAATTGTTGATTAAATTCATTGAATTCTAATAGGTTTCAATAAATTTATGTGCGTTACTCTTTCTTAACGATGTCCCCCAGCGATTTTTCAAAAACTTAGGTACCTACTCATCAGAGGTATATAATAGGTCTTTAGTTCCATTTTGAGATTTTAAGAGCATTTTATATGTATTCATTAGCTCCTGGAATAAACTGTAAGTAATCATTGGTTATTATGCTAGAAAATATTAAAAGCATGTACTGTAACTAGAGTTACAATAAAAAAATATATAAACGTTAACCAATAATTTAACTCAATTGAAAGTTAAAAATTATTGGTTAACAATGTCCACCTCTTTAAGAGATCTTAATACATCCAAGGTGTGGTCTATTGCTTTATGTTTGGTATTGTTTCTCAGAAACTAAAATCGTATAATGCTACCATGGCAAGCATAAAGATGTATGCAAAAAACGGGATTTGAAGATGTTTGAAGAATCGTAAAATTAAACGGCTATGAAGATAATAATATAATCCCTAAACAATGAATAAAAGAGAGTAAAACAAATATTGTTAATACTTTATTACCAAAGTTGACCCAGAAAATATTGTTAATAATTTATTACCAAAATTGACCCAGAAATATTTACTGAAAATATTTATAAGAAATAATTTACTGAAAATATTTATTTCCAGAAATATTTATAAGAGAGAGAGAGAGAAGATGAGATAAACCAACTACTGCAGAATGGAGAGTAGCAGCTGGATACCGGAGGAGTTCGAGTCGAAGATTGACGGAAACCAAGGCTCTATATAATCTGCAGAGTCATAGAAGAAAAAGAAAGAATAAATTACATATTGTAGTCAAGACATTTTAAATTTTTATTTGTGAATGAAGTTATAATATTAAGTCTTTTATCTTGATAACAAAGGTACTTATAGCGCTTTTCATACATGCAAAACATCAACGCATGCTTTAACAATAAAATTACATGTATCACTGTAAAACTTCTTGCAATCGATCATCGTTCATATCCATACCAAACGTTGTAGGTACAATGTACATAATTATGTGTTAGGGTTTTATTTTCTTTCTAAACATTCGTAAGATAGGCGCGCCGCGCGACACTCTCATTAATTGAAGTTCGCCGCTTTGCATAATAAAGTTATGTGGTATTGATACCTAATACTCGTAACTATCTCAGGAGCAATAAAAAAATCATATTTTATGCTTCGTATACTAGAAACAATAAAATTGACATCAGTTTGACGCGGCTTTATTATTTACATTTTTTTAATTACGCGATATTAATATATTTTGAAGATTTGATTGATGTTTAGGTACTTATATATTTATTTATTATGGAATATATTTCTGTTGGCTGAAGGAAGGCTGAAGAAAGAAGGCTGTTGGGGTGGGCTCTTCTCGTTCTGAGGTTATACATTCTTCTGTTTCTTATCCACTCCAGATGACCCAAATTTAAAAAAAAAACTCGAATAAACTATATTTTAGTTGAAATAAAATAAATAGTCCGGAATATCATATATATTTTAAATAAACTTCAGATAATACAGGTTATTTTTATAAACTGATTACAAGCTAGTGTACACAAAGTTAGAGACGCGCTAATTGAAATTAATTAATGTATACCTACAGATGCCGATTTTACTTCGAAAATACAATTATAAATTGATTGAATGGCTTAATTTTGAGAGTTGGACATCAACAAAGAAAATCAGTGCAATTGTAAGATAGGTAATCATTATCATTTTGTTTAAAGTCGATGTTTATTAATTTCCCCTTTATAGGCAGTTATCTAATATTGTTTATTATTTATTTCAAACGTTAAAGATAAACAAAGATGTATAAAATAAAATTACATGCCTTGATTACGATAGACAACCATAAAAATTATTATTTTACGGTTAATAATAAAATCTGAGACATTAAAACTAGGTAGTAAATAGGTAGTACAAAATTATAGTAATAATAATATGTAGGTAATATGTTTCCTATTGTCTTAACGCTGATAAAAAACAAAATTCTTGGAATACCTCTAACTTATTACGAGTCAGTATGAGCCGCCAAGGTATCTGATACAGACATGTATTTTAGAAACAGCTGTTTGATTATAAATGAATAATTTTATTAGATCTGCGTCTCCCGTTGAGCTGTGGGCTGAGAATGTGGACTACATTTAAAGGTAACTTCAGGGTCTATAGGATTATTTATGAGAACCTATAAAACCATGTCTTCTACAGCCACACTAAGCATGTAACCATTTAATTCTATTCCAGCAAATTTTAGTCAAACTCTCCACAGATATTTATCCATAGTACTTTATGTATACATCATCAGTTTGTTTTTTATCATCAAATCATTTAGACTGGAGTGTTTTCACATTATTTTTCCTGTTGCTATTGCAATCAAACAATATTTTTGTTATTTTTATTTTCTTTAAGAGCACGGAGAAAAAAATATATAATTTATATAGGTAGTTCGCCAGGTATACCTACTGAAGAATATCTTCTAACATATAGATTTGATATGCACTAAAAAGTTTATGAATTAAAACACACTAATCACAGATGTAAAAATGCTATAAATATTTATTATGTACCTATATCATAAATGATTAATTATGACATTCAAATTTACATTCCTTTCCTTTTCTCTTTTACATACAATGTAACCAATGCACCCACTTCAGTACATACATACAAATTACAAAGCATTACCATACGTTACCTCATATCCATGTAATTCAAGAATCAAGGTAATCTAATTTATAATGTCAGTGCCAACTGTAGGTAGGTATCTTGGGATAGATAATAGGCTCTGTGATGTGGTGTACCTCAAGGACTAGTCCTACATGCCATTATACATTAGAGGAATGTAGTCTTAAACACCAGAACATAAACCTCATCGGTCCACTTCCTACTCTTTAACATGTTTAATAAATTATTCACCAGAGGGCAAAATCAAATATTATTATTATCCTTGTTTTATGTACCAATAATATATTCCTATCAAACACTTACCTACTTCTATTGTTAAAATAGTTCTGGATACAGAGTATCTACAATAGTAACTATCAAGGCAGGGAGAGCAAGAACGCATCAATTAAATTAGCTGCCGGAAACTCTTTATCAACCACGGACAAACAAAGATATCTCCTATGTCATTCTGCAACCCGTGCACAATCAGACCCGTGAACCTGACCATATGGTACAAAAGCGCAATGAACGCGAGTTTCTCAACGCAAGCGATACAGTAATAAAACCCAATGCATATAAATATACTTACAATAGGTATAGGTAGATAGGTACGAGACTGTGTTGTGTATGTGTGTGTGAACTTACATTTGTCGCGTTATAAAATATACCTACTACATACCTACAACTACTGATAAACCATCCTCCTATGAAATTCTAGCAGACAGCAAACTGAAGATTTTCCACGAATTATAGACAGATGGCAGTAGCAGCACTATTGTTAGAAATAAATTTTGAAAAAAATTCATTGAAGAATTATATGTGAAAATAATCAATACTTTCTACATTAACAACATGGCAGATTTATATATAATAGTTAAATAATAAATTAATGATAATTTGTTGCATGATTTTACAAAAATATTAAAATGAGTTCACGCGATGTTGTTCTTGAAAATGAAAACCATTTTCACACCAATCCATACCTACTCGCCGATGTGCTCCTAATAACGGAGGGCCGCCTACAACGACCACGACCATGCACGGAGTAACGTGGAGAGTTTCTGTATTACACACCTCCTTGAGTGTATGCACTCCTGGTAATAACATTTCAGACATTTTAACGTCACCGTCAAGAATTCCAATAATGCGAGAGAAAATGTCCGCCTCGCGTGCCTTTCTTTTCTTTATTGAAACGTCTCTCGGCGTCTCTGAAGGCATTTATTTGAACGAATATTCCTTCAATTCAAACTCGGACGTTCTATCTTGAAGCGAATTAAATTAAATTATATAAGGTGGTCTTAACTTGTGAACTCAATTATTTTTTGAACAGTATTTCAATCAACCAAACATTCGAAGAGTTCAAATCAAACATACAGCAATGTAATTTGCAAAATAATTTAAGAATAGACAGGTTCAAGACAGAGAACATGTATTTCCTGAATTATTTATTGTATCTGTCGAAGTATTATTGTTAGTGAATCGAATGTTTTATATCACGCTGTCATCGGCATCTCTTGCTTTATCATCAAGCCATTTATGACAATCACAGCTAGGTGAATACTAGATAATATACGACGGACAATGGTTATTTTATAATCTTACACAAGCGTAGTTTTACTCAGGGATGGCCTTAGGCCAGGTGTGAAGAGATGTACTGAGCATTAACATGACTTATACATAAACAAGAACTTTAACTTTATGATACTACATACATATACTTAAAAGTATCAACATATCACCACTGACAAAGGCATTGATCTGGTGCAATGGGCTTGTATATACATGGAAGTAATAGAATATTATTATAACATGTATAGTTTACAGAAGTGCTGACATGTATGCATAATTTAAAATCTGGCAAAACCTACTTACAATACTCAATTCAACGCACTCAATCATCTCACGTACCTACAATGTTACGATTATAATAATATTCTCTCAATACTTCCGTCAGATCTGATATAAAGCATTTCACACAAGTAATGTGCCTCTAATGTTCATGTAGAAGATACAAAGAACCAAATTATTCTAGTAGATATATTTATATTATATAATTTTTGTGCTAGGAACGTTTGACTGTGTTCGTGTACAGGTATATTCAATTAATTGAATTAAATTTGATTCACTCTTGACTCTTAGATGTTGATTCTATGAATGTTTTAGGATTGTTTCAAATATTTATTGAAGCTACGAGTCTTGGCTTTGTACCTTTCTATGGCTCTAGGACGCATGATAATTCATTTAAAAAATGTTTCGAGTGACTTTATTGGCACAAAATTGATTTGAATGGAGAAGATTTGTTTCCAGTGTGCATTTCTAAGATGGCTGTTTGAAGGCATGATGTTAATTTTCTATTGCTGATAATTAAGACATTTTAATAACATTATTTTATAAAGATTCCTTCTACGCAATTCGTCATGGACATACCCATAGCATATTCTCATGCTCTTTGGGGTCTTACGACCTCATAGGGAACGAAGTTTTATATTTATGAATGTATGAAATATTATTGCATAGCTTTTTATTACTTTGTTAATGATCTGATATTGTGAACATCCAGTAAGGCTATTTCTCTCACAAGCTACTTGTAATGCGAAATCACAAACTACCTCTGTATTATAAATCTTATCACATAGAAAAACACTGTGAAAAATATTCACGAACAATATTTACAGATTCTTGTACGCAATAGATTAAAAACTGAAATTCATTTAGGGAAATCCCTATGTATTTTTTTCCATAATCTTCTTCTTTTCATTCATCTCTCCACTGCTGGATTTAGGCCACTTCCAAACTGCTTTACTCTTTCTACCGGTAACAGAGGTCAAACTATTCCTGTTATTTAATTCCATGGTTCCCAATTTAGAACTATGTGTGACCATTTATTTATTATTAAATAATAAATTAAATTTCTAGCAAGAAACAAAATAAACCATAAGTTAAAAGTTTGATTCGCGTAATTTTTCGTCTTACTTTTTAAACTCGCCCATCTGAATTATGGGTTTACGACAATAAATTTTATAAATCACAACTGTTCTTGACAATAAAGCGGTATGTATCGAAGATAACTTCTTCTTTTATAATGCCGGCCGGTGCAATTCTTGTTCGTATTGAATTTAAGCTCAGTCCTAGAAGTATGTAGTAGATACAAAGGTATATATGTTATAATATAAGAATGATGATCATACGGAATCATTAAGAGAATTCACCATAGCCAATAAATTCCTTGATAGCATTAACTAACCACTGCTATATGATGAGTATTACACGTACTACTACTATACTACTACTAGGTACCACTTAGGTAAGATACTAAGTAAGTTGGATTTGCAGTTAAATAATGCAAAACAAGGGGCTTTGATTACAATCAAATGAACTTGGAGATCATAATATTATAAGCTCATTCTATGGTACCTAAGGTAATCAGAAGAAATAATGCGTATTCGCCGAAGATATTGTACCTAGTCGGCATTAATGACTATACATGCGAAGTAATCCTACATACCTATATCTGCTATGTTTATGGAATATTGTAACACAATTCAAATTACCTTTCAAATAATTTAAAGACTATTCCAACCAAAATTCCCTTAAAATCTTTCGATAATTCCATTTTTTTTTTCATTGGAATATTAGGTAGGTACATAATATTTATTTTATACACTATATGTCAAAATAAAAATAGTTCTATGATGTCGTTTGACTTTTTATCTAATGTGGTGTTCTCACTTTGGCGAATATCGTCAGAGCACCAAAATATGCCCAGCCATTTGAACCGTGTGAACAAAATGACAGCTAGTCTGAAACGATAAAAACCAGTAGAAACGATATCGTCTCGAGTTGACCACCTTCCAACTTTTCCGGCCGATTGAACGATTTGCGCATGCGCAGATGTGCGCAGCGTTCGTATCTATGGTAAAAACTTTATAACCTATAAATTTTATAATGTTTCCCGCTTCGTGACAGCTGTTATCTTTGTTGTTGGTTTGTGGCGTTTGTTTCCTTTTTTAAAAGACGCCTTATAACCTCTACTATAACATTTTCGACTAAAAATAAACACTTCGCGATCTCCATCTCGACGTCCGCCATTTTGAAAACAGTGTCAAAATCAAAGCGCATCTGACAGATCGTTTCTATATCGGTGGACTGTGTGAACAGGTGTGACGATCAATGGATGTCCGGCGAATTTTGAATTTTCGCCTGGCGATATATTTTGAAATTCGCCTGGCGATATTCGCCAAAGGCGGCGTACAGACAGCTGGATACGAACGTCAATCGTCAAGCATCAAGCAAAAATCTTAAATCTTTCGGCGACAATTCGGAGCATTCTCCGAAGAAATATTCTAATGAATGCCTTCATTACGTCTCATGGACAGTAAACGAAGACATTCATTCCAATATTTCTTCGGAGAATGCTCTGAATTGTCGCCGAAAGATTTAAGATTTTGCTTGATGCTTGATGATTGACGTTCGCATCCAGCTGTCTGTACGCCGCAAAATGTGAACACCCCATAAAAGAAAAAAAGTGTGAGTATATTAACTAAACATAAAGATATTCCTCTTCATGCTATAAAAAAATAGGATGGGTGGGATACCTCATCGCTTAATAAAATAATATGATACCTAAATCTCTTGTTAGTGATGATGATGATGCTGATTTTGGATTATTTTATTTTGACGCCGTTCAACAGTACCTAGACCGTCTCAAGGGCGCCAGTGAAGAGTTCAGATTTTAATTTGCTTCTGAAGCTGGTGACAATCTCTCAATGGCACCGGTAGGTGTTACCACATAACCGATCCAACAATGTTTTATAAATTTATTTATTTATTTACATTTTTATACGGCAGAGCCTTTTACGTGTTAAATAAAAAAAAACAACAATAACAAATTGACAGACGATGACAAAAATACAACTTGTAGCAACAGCATACTTGCCTTTTTTTTACAAGAAACTACTTTTGAAACAATGAAAAAAAAAACGTCGCACAATGCTTTGTAAATTAACTTTTAAATTTTACTGCATGAAAGTGTAATGCAACAACAATTTGTAATAAAAATAAATAAAAGTTCCGAAGTTACTTATTAACGTAAGTAGGAGGAAATTATTATGCATTGCGCATCGAAAAATGAAGCATAATATTATACTCATAATATTAAAATGAAATGAAACAATATGAAATTAAATTATTACGTACGTATGTAGGTACTGCTAGATATATGAGATTAAATATATTGCATTTATTTTATACTATGCACCTATAATGTGTATTACATTGTTGGTAATGATTCTGAAGCCTTCTTATTAGGTATTATGACCGTCTGTAACAAGAATTAAATTACTTTGTAATATTATTATTCTTCACTACTACAGTGTACGTATTATTTTTTGATGGTTTATTATTGATATCCTTTGATGTTTGTTCGTTATTCAAACCCAAACAAATTTTCATTTGATTTCGGGTACTTTGCCATAATAAGGGGAAAAAAATTATGGACCAAATTAAATCAAAGGAGAGTCGGAAAACCAATAAACGTTATAATTAATTTTTTGATTCTGTGAAATAAATTAAAATAAGTACCAACCAAAAAAAGAAATTATATTTTTGAAACAATAAGAGGTCTTTTCAATCTCACATAGTGAAAAAGTAAAAAAAAAAACATAAGCTATAACCGAACTTAATGAGTTTTTATTTACTTCAAAATTTATTTACATTCTTTTTTAAATTCTTAAGTTGCATTTCTAACATATTTCAAAATGTATCTTTGACCCGAGACCTCTCACTAAGGAATAAATTATTAATTTTAATCAAATAGATACTCTTAAAGGGAGTGTTAAGGCTATATGGGTATAGTATATGAAAATATTATTTCCTTTTAAAACAATTGTGTCATTGTTATAATAAATATATAATTTTTCATGCAACTGCAAATGCTAGAGAACCGTCAAAAATATAGCCCATTGTGCATTAATTGAACAATCGATGTACGAAGTTGTATTGAATTTTATAACTTTCCCAGTAGGGAATTATTATTGCATTGTATAAAATCTTGGTGAGGTACAGTGATTTTGCATACTTTGCAAACCTATATTAGAAGCAAAGATAACTGAATATCTTGATTATTAGATAGAGTTTTTATTGCATCTTATAATACAATCCTTTTCATTGAGATTCATAGTAAAGATATCACTACCATAATAATGACAATAATAATTCAATTATTATGTAAATTTCTACGTGTTTTTAACAGCATTCCTTCATAAGCTCTGGTATCAAATCGGTAGTTTATCGTCTCAACATTAAGGACCCACTGACCATCCGAAGAATGTAGCAGTCTGAAGACTTCCATTTATCTGAATCTAAATTTTGCATTAACAAATTTGCCCATACAGAAGGTGCCAAATAATGGGCAGCCTGATGGGCTGTCTAGGGTTTCAGTTCATTCGAAAGATCCGGGGCTCCCACAAAACTAAAATGGAATGTTTTTCATTCAAACTTGTGTTCCGATTTGTATGGATATACCTATTAGGTACTTTTTTCTTTAATTTGTTTACGAACCTTCACGAAAGAAAACGAAAACTTCTCGAAAGTTTCGATTGTAGAATATGATTGTTTGTAATACGAGACTCCACAAACTAATTTCCTCAAATATGCATCATTATGGACCATGCATAAATCATTAAGTATTAATCTTATTAGAATACCAGTATTGGGAATATTCCTAAGCAGTCAATAGTATAATTTTATGTACCTAATGAAACTGTTAATAGACATCAGTTAGCATTGTTGCTATGTGTCATATTATGTGTTAATATTAAGTATTTTAAAAATATCATTATAATATAAAGTATTTTATTGTTCAAATTACATAATGTCTGTTGCTGTTAGATCCGTTTTCGTATATCGTAAATAATATTTATGAGAAAAGGTGAGGACAATATTATTATCTCTACCATCTATAGGAGCATGTTATCTCCATACCTAGCACGAGTATTAGATATTTTCTAATAGGTATTATCTATCTGCTTTATAAAATATAGAAATTTTTGAATACTTGTATGTATGTCTGAGAGTTAGAGTACCTATCTCAAAATTTGTTGCTTATTCAATTTCTCTTGGAGACTTAACAATGAATACTAACTCCTGGACATAATTGAATTTCTCAGAAATTGCAGAACTCCCAGGTTTCATTTCTTTTAAACAAAACTTGGAGACATAAAGATAATATTTGATTTATTCCAGAATGTTTATTATAGAAAGCTTAAAATGTAATTGGTATATCTACTAAATTATCCAATGTCCAAAGTTTGGACTTTTTTGGACTCCAAACGTCCTCCACTGGTTAAACTGCTTGTGGGAGTTCCTGTGATTCTAGCTAACTATCGAATTATTTTCATCTAAATATTTACAGCGAATGTTTGTAAATTTTCTATTGCATATTTACTGTGCTTTTACAAAACAAGCTATTACTTAATGTGTGTAGAACTTCTATAGAAACCCACACTCCTATTTTTAGAGTAATTGAAACTCAGTAAGTACTTTCATCCTATCAGGTATTTCTGTACAATCGCCGTATTTCGTCCTTTATACCTATATGGTTAGTGGTAGCCAGCGAAAGTTTTACTATATAAAAATGTATTATTTGTCGGGAAGGCAAACTAGCATAGTGCGTCATAAGAATGTAAATGATTGTATAACATAATAGCAGAAATGTATTGGCCATTACAAGTATAATAGATAGGAACACCTTTAAGATGATGTCATATTATACAGAAGACTGGCCAGGACATTACTTTGATGAATTATTTACTATGTACGGTCGGTTATTAAATATTGCGTTATGGTCCTAAAACATTCTTATATAAAGATGAAATCTTTATCAGCAAAAGCAAAATCTCACGCTGTGAATTGTCTACATAATGAAGTTTTTAGACAAAAACTCGTTGTCAGTGGTTAAGAATTTAATTTATTAGTTCACCAACCTTCTCCTCCAGACAGATTCCTTGAGACCAAAATGGGCTAGTCAAGTCTTGGAAGCGGGATTTAACCTAGATCCCTTCTACCTAGGCGTAATAAAATTGGTCCCTAAACAAACAAGGACAAGAAAAAGTATGCACATATGCACATATGCACATATAATTAATATTATGTAAGAAAGTTTTAGAGTGGAAGGTTAAAATAGTGGCTGCATTTGATTATGCACTGGAAAATTTAAGAGACTTTCGGTTTATAAAAGGGTTTGAATCAAAAAAGTTTTTTTTAAAACTTTGTAATTGTATTGTAATTGCACAAATTCTTTCGAAACCAGGATATATATTTTTCCATTCTTGCGTAAACAAACATATATCTATAAAATCTACATTCTTCTTTCATATAAAATATGAATGAATAATTCCATAATGTCAAACAGGTAGGTAGGTATCTTAAAATACCGAGGTGAAAAGTCGTAGTTCATTATAATAAATAAAGATTTGATGACAATTATATACAAAATATTTTTAATAGATGTGACAGCACTGTCCAAACGGTGACATCATCCGAAGAATATAATCTACAATAATTATAGAAATATTAAGATTTTGTATTCATACGTACCACTAATAATTTGCCTAAATGAATTGATTTAGAAAATTAGATGTCTCGGTGGATTCTTTGATGTTTTTACATAATTGAGAATATTTATTTGTTTTCAAATCAAAATTCGTTGCCATTCAGTTATTATGGATTTTCAGTATTTTCCACAGATGAGGTTTCCAATAGTCTGAACAACACTCTTTCACAATATACCGTTTCTATAATAATAATTTCATGGCGCTTGGAATGATGTGTAAGGTTCAATAATTCCATTCTGTGCCACCGAGAGATAAAAAAATGTCTTCGTCGTCGCAGAATGCTGCAGTGTCCTTTTTTTTTTTTTACTTTTAACACCAGGATATCTCAGGAGTGGTGGATTCCTATTTATACTACAGTATTAACAAATTTTCATCTACGATCCTTTCACGTTCTACTCTTCCCACTAGATTCTTGAGGTTCGATGTCGTTATCATAGAAACGCTGTATTGTAAGAAAGAGTCATCCAGATCACTGGAAATCTTGGGGACAAAAAAAACAATGCTGTTTCAAACTATAATCATTGAGAGTCAACAAATGAAAGAGTAAAAAATTATTACACCGACCACGCCCTAACAATCTTTCTCTTGTATAATCTACTTTTATTAGATTCGTGCATGTTGTAAAATAGGGAGTTCATATAAATTTATTTTCATTACCCGTATTGTGCGGCAATAGTAAGAAGGAAATGTTTGGTTCAATCGTATGAAATTATTGTAAACCTTGTTCTAACCCTAAAATGGAAATACATAGGTACAAACAATAATAATCCATTTTATCTTTGCTTGTTGAATGCGTACTTAAACACAAATAATAGTTATGTATAAATGTAATAGTAATAACATCGTCTTGACTTGAACATTTCACTGAACAACATCTTGTTAGAAACTTACTCCATGTACACGCACTGCAATGTTTGAGATTTTCATACTGCGAAATTCACATCACGACATGATATTGAAACAATTTAATAATCTTCTCGAAATTACAGGATGGAATCAAAAAAATGGTCTCTTCTTTCTATTCAGAGCGATTTTACGTCAATTGAGTCAGCTTTTTTCACATCATAATTTTAATTTTAGAACTACTAACGGGCTGTTTCACCACGTCTGGATAAAGTTCTAGATAACAATCCTTAGTATAAATTAATCTACAAGATAAACTGAAGCGAGCGTTTCACCACCTACAGATTTCTTACGGATTGCTATCCGCCAGATAGCAGTGGCAACGTTGTAATTTCATGCGTTTTTTGAATGAATGTATGCACGTAGGTAGGAATATATCGTTCGTTGCCTAGGAATATATCTAGGCAACGCACATGTAAACAAATTTTGACAGTTTAACACTATCTAAGACTTATCGGCCGGATAACTTATCTGGAACTTAATCTATAGGAAAAAAAAAAAAAAAAAAAAAAAAATTATGTCCACCTCAGAATTAACCCAACCGATTACAATCGAGGGTCAAAACATTGCAAGAGTTGAGTCCTATGTCTATTTGGGTCACACTGTAAAATTGGGAAGGGATAATATGGAAGCTGAACTGGAAAGACGAAGAGCTTTAGGATGGGCTGCATTCGGCAAGCTATCACATGTCCTAAAATCCCGAAATATTCCCATCCACCTTAAGAAAAGAACATTTGATGCGTGTATACTTCCTGTGCTCACCTATGGATTTGAGACATCCGCTTTAACAAAGAGGATAATACACAAACTCCGAGTGACACAGAGAGCAATGGAGAGAAGGATGCTGAACATCTCGCTCAGAGATCGCAAAACAAATGTTTGGATACGGGAAAGGACCAAGGTAACAGATGTGGCTCAAAGGATCGCGGAGTTAAAGTGGAACTGGGCAGGTCATGTGGCGCGTATGTCTGATGATAGATGGACGAAGAAAGTGCTGGACTGGAGGCCTAGAACAGGACGCAGAAGCGTAGGTAGGCCCCAAACAAGATGGTCCGATGATATTAAAAGAGTGGCGGGCCTGCACTGGAGGAGAGTTGCGTCCAACAGAAATTTATGGAAGTCCAAGAGGGAGGCCTTTGTTCAATACTGGACACAAGAAGAAGGCTGAGGTAAGGTAAGGTAATCTATAGGATAGCGCTGTCAGGGAGTCGTGAAACGCATTTTTCGTTTTATCCGTTAGATTTGTGTTGGATTGGCTATCTGGCACTTTATCCAGAGGTGGTGAAACAGCCCGAAAGACGATTTTATTATACTGTGCATTTTAGGTCTGCCAATGCACAAATTCATTAGTGAAGCGGAAGAAAGTTTTCAAATTCAATTAGCAAAAAAATCCTTCGCTTCATTCTTTGCAATATATGTGCATAAAAAAAAATAAGAACGGACCAGCAGGGTTACTCTTGACAAAACTAAAGACGATCTTAATCTAGTCTTGATCTTGATCATACGACGCACGAAGGGACTATGGTCAAAAACACCGCGCTACCGCTAACGCGCGATCATTTTGCGTGTATTTTTGGCCAATAGTCACTTCGTGCAACGTATGATCAAGATCAAGACTAGATTAAGATTGTGTTTAGTTTTTTCAAGAGTAGCCCTGCAGGATAAAGCGTTGGTATAGTAAAGTTATTATTAGAGGCGCAGAATACGGGAGTCTTTTCTAGGGTGATTATCAATATAATTATACGGTCAAGTTAAGACAAAGAAGAGACTGGTATTTGATTTAAAGTTCACATATGTGAAAAGGGTTTTCTGGGTAATGTCAGTCTGGCCGCCCGGTCAAGAGATCATAACATTAGGACTGGCGCCATGTTGGCAAATCTCTTGTATAAATGTCTAGTAATGTGTCAATGCAAGCTTGATGGGTGTATTGTTCTTCGAGTTTATTGATATTATACATATACCTACTTTCAATATGCCTTATGAAACATCGTTGCATAATCATATTAATAAATTTTCAATTAAAGATGACTTTGAATATCCGTAAGAAATGGTTCAAATCAAATAAATGTGAAAAATATTCAAGTTTCTTTTCTTTTTCCTCTTCTTCAACCGGGTTGGGTTCACCTATGGATACATACCACCGTTAGGGCCAAACAATTAATGAAAATAAGGACTTTTAAACAGCGCCAAAATCTCCAGTAATCATCATCATGATCATAGGTCTTCCCATTAACTTTTCACTTTTTATATCATGGGCTTACTACATCAATTTTCTTCCTGCAATCATCCTTATTACATCATCCTAACATCTTGCCTGAGGTCTTCCATAATTCCTCGAATAATGTTTTATACTATTTATTTACCGCTATATCCAAGTTGATAATAACTAATTTCGTAATATCTGTGTGGCCAAGCAAGGCATGAACCGTTTGGACAGGGTTTGGCGTGATCGAGGTATATCGAAAACCACCAAGAAAAAATTGGTTGAAACTCCATTCTTCTCTATTTTCCTTTATGGAGCTGAAACATGAACGTTAAGAGTCAATGAAAGACACAGAATAGATGCTTTTGAGATGTGGTGTTGGGAAAAAGTTGCTACGCATACCATGGACGGCCCACAGAACGAATGTGTCAATCTTGACTGAGCTCCAGATAAAGACTCGACTGTCTGTAATATGTCAGAGACGTATATTAACCTTTTTCGGACATATTATAAGACGTGAGCTAGACAATCTGGAAAAAAATATTTTGTCTGGTGGAGTCGAAGGATGAAGAAGCAGAGGCCGAATACCGACAAGATGGTCAGATCATGTGAGAGATGCTGCAGGGGGTACAATGTGTGAGGCGTTTAGGCAGGCGGAGGACAGGGCACGGTGGAGGAGCTTGTCGCTTGGTTGGGGTCATGGTGGTCACGATCCTCAGCATTGAGGGACCGACTTAGAAGAAGAAATATTTGTGTTGCAGGTGATTCTTAGAGGTGTGTCTTTGGGAGTCATTGTCCTAGGATACTGATCATTGATAAATTCGACTGGATACTCTTCATTTCGTTGTTTTATTATTTTATACAAGTGTTGTTGTTTTGCACATATAGTGATGGTTATTTGGAAGAATTAGAGAGATAAGAACTAATAACCTCATCATACCTCATGAATAATAATCAGGTTCTTAAAATTCTTAAAAACGGATTTGAATAGAATTGAACAAAATCATTGGGTTGAAGAACTGAATATACCCATACGAGTAGGTAGGTACATATTTATAGACTAAAACATCTTTTCAAGTCCCAATACATATTTGCCTAAAGACCATCATAAGATAATGAAATGATTATGTATATTACATATTTAAGTTTATGTAATTATAAATTTATTTTTTGTTTATATGGAATTTCAAGATAACAATGTACCTAATATTAAGTATACTAGTTTTAAATTTGGGCTCGCTCAGAAGAAAATCATTAAATTGACAAAAATGCAATTAAGAAATACCTACATTTGTCAAAATGTCTTGGGTCTAAGTGTTACATGTGCATTTGTTTTGCTCGTTACACGAACCTATACACTGTCGCGTTTGTACCTACACATATCACAGGATCCATATTTTAGATTAGGAATAGTTTGTGTTGTTAATCTGTGTGAATCATCAATATACAAAAAAGTGATTGAAATTTAAATGATTTGCAATGTTTTAAAAAGCATGGGTAATGGGATGTTTTATTTTTATATAAATTTTATGATGAAAACTTTAATATCTTTATTACTCAAAAAGATTTTCCATATTTTATTTCCCAAGTACACGCTCTAATAATGCAAGTTTATATAGAGGACACAACACTCTTTATTATTCGTCTGATTAAGATGTCTATGGAGGACATATACATAAATATACGTACATACATATGGACGAATGTTCTCAAATATGTTTTATATAATTTGAGCAAGAAATTATCACGGGAACTTATTTTTTTATTGGGTCTAATATTTTTCAATAATTGTCTATTATAAAAATATTTGCAACTAATCGAGTTTTCTTTTTAATTACTTTACCACCAGTCTAGTATCCGGGTTCAATAATAATAGAATTCCAAATCATTTTGTGACTTTATTTTTTTAGCAAATTTAAATATTGTCGGATAAGCATAAAAAAATTGAATATGTTAAGCATAAAAAGTTTAACAACTTTAGCTAATTTGCAATCGGTATCCAAAACGTTCAACGCTCTGATATTAGGTGTTCCTGTAAATATTATCAAAAAAAAGAAAGTAATTTCTTCCATCTAACCACCGTGTTCACAATCATAACCAAAGAATTTGTAATAAATCGCCTCAAACATAGTTTTAACAGTTGACATTTATTACTGTAATTTTGTATACTTGTTAACCACTTTATCAGAATACCTTTGCATTAATAATTTATAATAAATTTAATCAATTCTGTTTACATAATAAATATAAAATATACAAGGAATTTACAGTGATAAAGTGGTACAAATGTATGTCTATCTGCACATTTTCTTATTGGTTACATATTTATTTTATTTATTTCATGAAATACCAGCTGAATGATAGTTATAAATATCTGTATGCCGAAGCGAAACTATATTATGTCACGAGAGGTCATTTTACGCTATACCTGTTCAAAGTTTTTTTTTAACAAAATCACGGGTTTGTTACAATACAATATTATATACCTTTTACAGTAGGTAAGCTAAAAGTTTGTATCGTGAAAGGGGTGATTACCGCACCTCTTGTGCATGAGGATGAGACTTTGCCTTCCAATTTTTTTCTCCTATGAAAATATTGAGTTAAAAATAGCGCTGTTTTGATTTAACAAAAAAAAAATTATCATTTATTTATCACTTAGCTTTAAAAATAAGTAAAAAAAAGCCATCAAAAAGAGCATTACGAGGACTTCCAAATTTTTATATATTTAGGTAATAAAGTTTCCCTTCGATATACGTATATATAATATAATATATCTACATTATGTTGTGATTGTGCATATTATAAGATTTGTAAGAAGAAGTAGGTTTATATAAATCTGGTGTAGGAATGATTAATTGCAATCTAGTTTCATTACCTGGTGTAATTATTTATTCTGTTATTATTTATCGTATCAAATCTACAAGCAATGATGATTTATCCCAATGGGAGGTTATCATGCGAGAAGGAAAAATTTATTATATGTAGTCCATAAGTACGAAATTTAGCAGTAGAGTTCTTGAAAATAAACGGTCACCCAACGGTATTTGTCTATAAGTGTTCTGTAAAGGGTGGTGTAAATAGTACGTATGAGGCATTGATAAGTTTGCTAATGATACTGACATCTTTGTATAGAAAAGATAAAAAAAGCAAAAAGAAAAAATCACCAATCTTGCACGTCTCATAAACTTGTTCATTCATTATAGGTAATATACAGTTGGTTTATTAGATAAAAATATTGTTTAATACATCATCTTATTGGTTTTCTTCTTCTTCTTCATCACTGGCACAGATGATAGAGTGATGAAAATTCCAAAATGAGTGAAATTCATCATTTTAGTTTCCTTTATAAAACATCATCGCTGTTATGGGGTGTTCACATTTGGCGAATATCGCCAGGCGAATTTCAAAATATAACGCCAGGCGAAAAAACAAAATTCGTCGTACGCCCATTGATCGTCACACCTGTTCACACAGTCCACCGATTTAGAAACGATCTGTCAGATGCGCTTTGATTTTGACACTGTTTTCAAAATGGCGTCGAGATGGAGATCACGAAGTGCTTATTTTTAGTCGAAAATGTTATAGTAGATGTTACAAGGCGCCTTTTAATTAAGGAAACAAACGCCACAAACCAACAACAAAGATAACAGCTGTCACGAAGCGGGAAACATTATAAAATTTATAGGTTATAAAGTGTTTACCATAGATACGAACGCCGCGCACATCTGCGCATGCGCGAATCGTTCAATCGGCCGAAAATGTTGGAAGGTGGTCAACTCGAGACGATATCGTTTCTGCTGGTTTTTATCGTTTCAGACTTGCTGTCATTTTGTTCACACGGTTCAAATGGCTGGCGATATTTTGGTGCCTGGCGATATTCGCCAAAGTGAGAACACCACATTATGGAAAAAATCATTAAAAATTTGTTTAGGTTTTTTATTATATGTTATTAAAATATACCTATATCCTTGATATTATTAATGCGTGTAAGATTTTATACATAATGTGGCTAAACTATTCTTAAGAAAAAAAAAATAGTGTATTGAAACACCCACTTTTTTCAATATTTTATTTATTTATTTATTTACCTATGACACACTTCAGATAATACATATAATTTAAAACAATATACAAGGGACAAGATATTGACAATGTATTACCCTATTTAAAAGTGCGTACAATTTTCACAATTCACAATATTTTAAGCTCATAAGGTTGTCATCTATAATAAGATTCATCTTAAAAAATAAGAACAAAAAAGTAGTTATACAAATAAATAACACTGAAAAAATAACAGTCATTACAATTAAAATTGAATAATTAAAAAAAAAAACTTTAAAAATTATTTAATTAAATTAAAAATAAATATTACTTAAAAATTATTAAAAAATCTTAAAAAATCCTAATATGCTAAACTAATATGCAGATAATAACTTTTTTCATTCACTATTCACTGATTCGCTGTGTTGTTTTTGCATTCACTATTCATTGTGACTTATTTCATAATAACGACGACATGAATCTACCCATTTTATGATTATAATAAGATATTGTATGATATAATGTATTAGTACCAACCTCACAATTATAATTCAACAGCAATGAAATACGTATTAAAATCCTTAGTAAGTATTTTTAATACATAGCTAGATACTTTAACTTAAATTTTTACCTACATTTTAATATAATACTTATATAATTAGCCAGGAGTAATGCAGGTAATACATTTAGTAAGTACATTTATCAAACAAAACATTAATCACTAAACTGAGCTTAGATTTTGAATTACAATAATCATTCTCAATTGTTTTATCTAAATCCGTTAAAAAATTCAAGAAAGACTTATTTATGTTCCTTATTCAATATTTTGTGACTTTATATACTTCATTTGTTATTGCTTCATGGTAGATATAAATGTTTTTTCTTGGTGTGAAACTATTTTTGTTATTAATATTATAAAAAAATATATTTTGGGTTAGTTGTAAGAGATCGAGATACGATAAACTCGCCCTCTGTAAATTGATTGTATCTAACTTGAATGTGTAGGTACCTTTTATGTAATTGTTTGAAATCAATGTACAGTAAAGAAAGAATAAATAAATTTAAATAGTAGTTGTATTTGAGGTGAAAAAATATAATTATTGCATGTAAGTATGTATATGGCAGCCGGTATGGCGCGGAGGCAACGTTCTTGCCTTTGAGTCACAAGGTGCCGGGTTCGATTCCCGGCCAAGGCAAAGCGAAGCATCTTTTTCAAATCGTCCTGGGTCTGCGTATTACACGTTTATGTGTTTAGTGCATTGTTCATAATAATATGTGTATCGTCGCGTTAGTAGGTACCCTTAATGCAAGATACATATCTTAGTTCTGATGAGGCTTGGTGTGATTTTTTTTTATTATTAATATTATTAAAAAAATGATATTTTATTTGAGAATACTTAAATAAAAAGAAAAAGATACGTGTTACATACTATCCCTGATGTAATAGGTATAAAGGTAAAATTATACACAACATTATTTGTTATCAACCGATGTTATATTTGACTAAAACACGCGATAATTATTTGGATGTTCTGAGAAACAAAACGCTTTTAGTAATGATCTTGAGCAGCAATTATAATTAAGTACCTTTGTAAAATTATTTTATATTATTATTATTATTACAGTACCTACCTTCATATTATATCAGCTCGCCAAGTAATATTAAATTAATTATTTGATCATTAATTGTGACATGATTTATGATCCAATGTAATAATCAACTATTTTCCACCACTTAAAGTTCTTGTGTAGATAATATCGAACATATTAAAAATAATACCATAATTTTAAACGCATTTGAAAGTATCAATGAACTTTAGGCTATTTTTCAAGATATTTGAGTGGAATTATGAAGTATATCTATATTATACTACCTATTATGGCATTTTGTCCTGAAGAGGACAGTTTGCATGTTTCTTACATGCAGCTGGTCTGCTGGCTACCCCACTTGTGGGATGTGCCGTGGTGGTATAGTCTAGTATAGTATTATGGCATTTCCTATAAGAGTGGTAGCCAAAGGACTCACTGAATGTAACGAACATTCTCCACATGAAAGCATTTGTCCTCCTTTACACGTTGTTATAAAAAGGTTAATCAATTACAAAAATAGCATTATCGATCGATTAAAATTTAATTAAGGTTTTTAATTATATAAAACACAATATAACTACCGTCCAAAAAGAACATTATCAATCCTTCAGAGCGTCTATTAATTTAAGATGAAGAAGAAATACATCTAATTAATTGTATTTAGGTACTATGTGCACAATGCTGTGAATATTTTGTGTATCTACAATATGTTAGTCGGATGAATGGTTCATTAAATTCATCAGTGACATTTAATTAACCATCTATCTCAAGGAAGCGGAATAACTACATTATTCTCGAATGAATTCAAAATTTATCTACTCAGCGTTCTATTTTTAACTTTTTAAAAATGTAAACAATTATTTGAAATCGGTGGGCTTCTGTACGCATATAGCAGGTACCTACTTATATCATGAAACTAGGTAAATAAAAGTTGTAGTGGTGTTGTATTTAAGCTGTAGTGCGAGTGAGGAGGGAAATCTATTGCATACAAGAGTGAGTGAGTATAATGTTCATTGTGATTTCCCTTACAAACTCCGTACTCTTTGGTCTACTTCGTGTTGAATAATATTTTTACTCCAACGCTCTTATGTGCTCCTGGTAATTCAACTCGACATTACACAACTTGCACCAAATGGCGTCACTGTGAAAAATAAGTTTTTGTTGGTCACCCTGAAGAAATTCGTTTTTATATCATTTTGGTAGAAAAATTAGATTAATATCTTTATTATCATCTTATTTTATACAATTTTATTACAAATCGGTTCAAAATACTATGAAAAATTCAATGTGAAGCATGACAATTTGGTAAGCTGGATATTAAAATATTTTAAAGAAAATTATTATCTACCATCTAAATAAATATTTGCAATATTATGCAGAGAGACAAAATGTCACTAATATAATATTATGCGATTTCTTCATTTTCATGAAACCTGAGACAATTTCTAAAAATACGTCACAAAATATCGATCGATAAGAAGAAAACATTTGATACTTTTTGTATCTAAAATATATTTAGAATCTCTGTGTAAAATTGTGTGTAAATAAAATTTGATTAGGTATGTGTGTGTGTGTACTTTAGAAAAATAGCTTTTTGCTAATGTAAACACTACACACCCATACACGTGCAGATTGTGTAATACATATACAAGGTACCTAAGTTGAAATGTGTAAGTGTTTGTTAGAACGTTCGACATCGCAATTTCAAATTTAAACCATTGTGTTTGTATCTGTGCGTGATGTGTACTCATATACGAATCTATGTGACGTCACATCGGTCAAGCGTGTATAGTATGGGAGGGAGTAGATAGGTAACCCTCCCATGTATGTTATCGTCTGTCGGTCCACTAGGTATTGGTATTAAAGCTAGCCGTGTGTATTTTATAGTTGCCTGGCAACTCGCGACCATCAGACATTTTGACCAGACGGGATTGTTATTAATTTGGTTTCAGTTTTATTTATTGTTTTGTTGTAAACCAAAATTAATAGGAACGAATTTATAATGCTCCTTTTTCGTAATTATTATTTTAATTTTTAAATCGTTCCGTCAAAGCTCAGGGATTCTCGTGATTGGCCTAATTAACTCACTCGTAATATAAAATGGAGGTCAGAATGTTTTTTGAATATAGAATAGTTAATATGAATTAATAGGTTTTTAAATTTAAAACAAAACATGCAAAACAACGGATTCGTTCAAAGCGTCCACGGCATCGATTAACTGGTAAATAATTAGATTTATCTTTTTAATTCTTTTAGTGGTCAGGCGCCTGGGAACAGAAATATCGTGCATCGATCGTTGCAAAAAGAAAACGAAAAGTTTTAAAAAACATTTAACACGTATGACCCTATTATACGCCAAATTTACGACACCATTCGAAAAAATATTGCCTATTGTTCTGGCGGGTGTTTCATGTATTTTTAAACTTGAGATAAAAAGCGGTCTTCTTGATTGATGAAAATGACATTCGAGATACAGAAAATAACTCCAATAAATAACACATTTGTATTTTTTTTATTATTCTGTACCGTACATTGGTTATAATAGAAACAAATACAATTACTATAAAACTATCAGTTTTATAAGTGGACATAAATAATAATGGATTAAGGGCGTGCTTATTGCATGTTTTGCGATACCACAAACTCTATTTAATTATTCTCATGAATTTGAAAAACTCCTATTAAAAATCCACTTTCATAGTTTTCGTAACTTTCATTTTCTTTTTCTTAGTATTTTTTTTATTAATTAGACATGAACTTACACCAAGTATCGTCGGTCGACAATATTATAGTAACGATAATACATTAGTTGACGGGCATCCTTTTCGGTTCGTAAGATACCTACTACGGTCATAAAATAATAATTTCAAAATATGTAAATATTATTTATATGAGTTTTTCTAGACCACATATGATCGAAATGTTCTGAAACAGATTTGGTAGTTTAAAGACCAATATTTCAATGTGTCCTCAGGGTAACTCGTATCCTGAGCTAGCCCTCAATTATGCTTTACAAATATGTATTAATTTCAATTAAAATTATACCAAAATGTAAGGGACAGACAGTTAGAGTGGCAAACAATGATACCTACCAGCAATTACATCTAGCATTATTATCATTACTATAGATTTAAAATGATCAATTTGATTTCATAGATTTAAAGGGATCATTCTAATTTTTATAATAATGATTATAATACTTTACCATAAATGCTATTACATGTCATTAAGGGTTACTCTATCTGTCTCTTACATTGTGATACATAGGTAATTGTTGTGAAAAATAAAAGTGAACTAAACTAATTATAGGCTAGTTCAGGATAAGCGACGGCTGAACGGCACAACGAAAAATTAGGCCCAAGCTACACTACTTTGTATAGATTAATTAAAATAAAAACATTAAAATGTTTTTTTTTTTACGTAATTTTATGTCCCATAACAATTCTAAAACATCGCTAATGTATGGTAATGACATAATAAACCAAATTAAAAATCTTAAAAAAATAATTACCTATATGAAAACATTGTCACATTTGGTAACGAATCTGCATAAAATTAAAAAAATTTCGAATAATATTCTTTAATATAACAAATGTATAAATTAACAATCAATATAATTTTACTATTCTACTCATATAATAATTACTAAATTTTATGTTAAAAGGCGATATATATTAAAAAAAATAATGTCTTTTTCTTTGTTGATTATAAAGGTTATAGAGCGACCTTCGTGGGACTATATAAATATTTTATAATGGATTAATTTCGGGTATTTTGTCAAAATAAAATATTAAAATAAGCTTAGCCTAGAATTAATTTGCCTATGTTGTTATGTTAAACCTTCATATTTTATTTTAATTACGTATTTATTTAAACGTTCAAAACAAATTAAATAAAATGAAGATCATACGATATCATCTGCATTTTAATTAAAACTATGCTTATACGATAGGCAGACGATACCTACGTAATTATCATTAATATGTATATTGGTACACACACATGCTGTCGATGACATACTCGTGAACGAACACAAGAATTTGTGAATCTATGGCAGGTTGCATAGTAATCATTTCATATTCTAAGTTATCTTTAAAACTACTCCGTGAAAAGTCAGTCTACAGTTAAGAGAAATTCATTCTGAATTGTTTAATCGATGTTGTAGAATTCTACACTATTGGGAGAATTTGTTAAATGTGGAGGTATTCAAGTTGAAATTAAAGACTTTTTTATTACCAGCCCTGCGGTGGTTTTCCTCAAGGAAGATAAGAATTTGAATAAGGTCATTCTTCATTTTGCTCTGGCCGGAAATCGAGCCCGGAACCTCGAGACTTATAAACAAGAGCATATACCTCCGTGCCACACCGATGAAAAATTGTCTAGATTATATTATATAATCATACCTGACCTTATTCATTTACTTTCGATTGAAAAACACCTCTACGTGCATAAAAATATCGTTTGGATTCTAAAAAATATGACAGATATTAAAATCAAGACGCAATTATGTAAGTTAATTCTATTAGAAGGGCAAAATGAAAGTTTTCTGGGTTTCTAAATCAGGTCTTGTTGTTATATGTGGAGTATGTATGTTATAATAACAAAATATTGATTGTAAATAATTGGGTCTCATTATCAGGAACATTAAATTACTAGCTCTCAACCCGGCATCTCTCAGAGAATAAACTATAATTCTCAGAAAAAACTCAGGGAATAAATTATAAAAAATCAGTACGGTAACCAAACAAACTATCTGGAAAACGACAAAATCATTATATAACCGACATTGCAATATTGTGATTTGTCTACCATATGAGAATGATTTGATTTGACTAATGTTATAATTTGATTCCTATTTATATATTTTATTCGACGTCAATTATTGTTGTTCTTGTCTTGCTCCAATTGTGTTTTGAATGAGATTTTTTATTTGATTTTTTATATTGTATAACATGATATACCGTGGATATATAAATAAATATTTTAAACAATAAATGAATATTATTTTTGAGGTCTACCTAAACCTCTCTTGTCTTCCCATGGTCTTGGAGACATAATACATGTGTGTAAATAGTTTATCTTTATGAAATTAAAGCACAAACACTTTTGCTACTACCTACTTACATTGTGTTTTTATTGAGAGAGACTTCTTTCGTTTTCTCGTCAATCAGGTTGACAATGTCCTTGTAAGACGAAAGATGTCTTTCTCTACCTAAACACCGACAAAGTGAATAGCTTAACTTTAACTTGTAGACATATATACCTACACACTTACAAACAGACTGAAATATTTATAAGATTATTACAAATACATACAAGTTAAATAACTATTTACATTAAAAATAATATACATAGGTAATAATTTACCAAATATTAAATTACAGAGTATTAGCAATTGAATGTTGTGTCCTTTAAGTTCTGTTTTAATATTGTTTCTACAACAATGCCTAACTATACGTACTGCCTTATTAGAATGTAGTTAGTTAGTAAATTATTATTGGGAATATTATCATGTACCTAGTGTAATGGTTGATTTGACCATGTGCTCACTTAATTTAATGTTCTCTGAACATGATTTTTATAATTTTATAGCTAACGGATAACGGATATCGGCAAAGCTGGACGAAGCTTAAATAAATCTTATTAACACAACCTCTGCTTTTTCCTGTAGTTTATCAATTTGCACTTACAAAATCTTGAAAGTTGTGAATACATATTTTTTAAATTAAATGGGTCAATTTTTTCTTCAAGTTATAAGAGCTACCGTACCTAATAGTAGGTACATATTATATAAAGGAAGAAATTTTCTTCTATTTCAACCGATTTGTGAATGTATCGAACATAGTCCCCTCTTCAATTTTCACAGATTTATTTAAAATGTATATTTATATATTATTCAAAATGTCTTGTCATACATTTATTATTTTATCAAATTTCTTCCGACTTAGACTGTCATTCAATAGATCTTAACCTTTAGAAATAAAATTAATTATTTTTTTTTTTTTTTTTTTTTTTTTAGAAAGATATATCTGGGTTTTTGTTATAAACCCAAATACAACCTTATACACCTTTCACAGTAAGCTACTAAAAGCTTGTGTCGTGAAAGGGGAGTTTGCCGGCACCTGGTATCGAACCACAGACCCCATGTTCACGAGGCCGAGACTCTACCTCCAGGCTACCGACGAACTTATCTTTTGATAAATCTATTTTAGATTATACTCGTTTGAACTCCACTTGTGAAATGAAATGTACCTTAATGAAAAAGTGTAGTAAAGTATTTTACTCGTAAATAACAGTTAATTATTAAAATAATTTTGATGACTTCCTTGACATTTATAGTCTAGTATGTAAGTACATAATAACAGAAATATTTTTTACTAACACCGTAAAAGAACAAGTATTTTGGAACAGATTTCGTACAGATATTTTGAGTAGTCATGGAACAAGGCTACTTTTTCGTTCCTGCGACGTACGGTCAGATCTATATTATCATTGCTCAAAATATTTTTTGTAATAATGAATCAGGATTTGGAATAACTACAAACACATTCCAGATACTTTTACAGTAAGCAATATGCTTGTGTTTTGAAGGTGGAGGAAGTTGGCAGTAGGTGGAATTGAACCCAGGTCTCCCGCCCAACACTCTACTATCGACCTACCAACCACCTCTTTGTATCGACTCTCCTTCGTTGCATCAGTTAAAATATACACTAAAAATATTTTAACATTAGCATACATCTCGATAAATTTCATTGCAATTTAAACTGCTTATTTGCATTCGTTGATATTCATATTAATTTTATCGCAGTCGTGGAGCTTTCTTCTATCTAAAATGTAATATCGATTTAAATCGTTAACCTCGATACTATGTAACTTTTATTGTATTGCTTTTATTTGTATAAGGTCGAATAACATAACGCATCTAATAGCTGACCATCATTTCGTAAAAAATTATGCACTTCGGAATTCAAGGTGTAATATGTAATAAAAGGTTTAATTAAATATATTATCAGGTTGCTTAGTATGCAAAGAATGAGGCTACCAACTACATGAACCTTACAATACCTATGACAGGAGCCCTCGCGTGGAATTCTGAGGAGTTACTCTCGACACAGCTTTAGTCAAGAATCTTATGCGATAGTATCTATGTTATTATGTCAAACTAATATCAAATCTTGAAAATATTTGTTGTTCACAAAGTTACTGAGGGTATCCAAAATAGTGAAGCTATCCACTTTTGTATGATATTTGATACCTACTTTTGACTATTCTTCTTTTTGAAATGCAATTCAATTCAATTTACCAAAATTTTACAGGACACAGACATTTATTATTATTATTATAAAAACATGACCTTGCACTGAGACTATAACAGCTTTTGGCCAAGGCGGTCTCAGCAGGAAAAATAACAATAAATGAAAGGCCATCAATACAAATCAATGTTGAACCTCCGCAATGTTGACGATCACTTAAAAACTAAATTCTCGAATAAATTCTTCTATTGGTGTTTCTCATTTCCGTTCAGTGTTGGACAATAAGGCCAGAGAGCCAATTTAACCAAAACATGTACTAGATAAGAATGGAGATTAAGACGGTGTCTGGAGTAATTCTACAGTTCTATAAGAGTATCTAAAATATACTCTGTGACTACCATTACTACTTGAAAATACATAGAGTTGGTACATTTAATATACGTAGGGTCATATACGATTCCTATTATACTTACATTGCTGTATGCAGAGTGGAGAAAATATGCAAAGCTTTTTACTTTATTGGTCATCGTTGTTAACTCACGCAATCCAGCCATTTTAAGTGAAATACCAAGACCATAATCCCCTTTACTGAACCATACCTACTGTACATCTATATCTACAACTAACTATAATAACGAACATTTTACTATCGACCTATTATTTATAGGTACGATGTATAGGTACATACGTAGTATGGCGGGTATGCGAATAAATTTCATGGTGCATTTTATAATAGGTAGGTAGGTACCTACTCGTGTCTATGGAAATAAATGGTTGCGTTAAGAACTTCGCAGAAAAAAATCGACTGTTAGTGTATTATTAATGCAATGAATATTCTCAGCATTTATTGTGTTTATGCGTATGACGAACACGTTGCTATAGCAAACAATAATAATATACACTTTACCTTAAAAATCAAATACAAAAAACAAGACAAAAATTATGAAGATAAAAATAGTTAAAAAATTACATTAAAATCAAATTTACAATAATTAAAAAAAGTTTAAATTAAGACATTGATCCAAACTTTTCCCTTTCAAATATGTTATTAAAATGCAATTTGTTCTCCTGTTGTCATTAAAATATCAAAACATTCATGATGAGTGGCATAACTGAGAAGGCGAGTAGAGAGAGCTTCAGAATGAAAATCATATTTGGCACTGGAAGACTTACTGAAAAGAGTGGGAGACGGGAGGATCCTATTAAATTGCCTTTACCTTTTAAAGCATAAGACTATTAAATTTACTCAACCATCTTAGGAACATTAGAGCGAACTCACAATAAATTCAACTATGAATTAATACATTTTACACCGTTGTTCTATGAGCCTGCTTTTTGATGCATTGTTTAGGTATTTTAATTTTTGTTTGTATGCTGATTGGCGAACCTCCTTGTAAAATCATCTCTTTTGTATTTCACATTTAAATATGTCACACATTTTATAATTTAAATTACATACCTAATATCTTTTCGACGAAACAATTAAGTTTTTGATCGTAATATACCTACAGAATGAATTCACCTTGACTAAAACAATTGTCAGAAAAAAATACTTAGTATTCAAGAGCACATTTATTCCCATAGAAAATTATGTACTTTATTTTTTGTCCTTTGTTATTTATAACATTCAATTCATATTTTTTTACGTTTACGTGGAAAATTCCATATTACGTATGTACGGAGTACCTACCTACGTAGTTACATTATTACACTACTTGATATCGTATGTAAATTACAAACCCAATATAAATCACGTCCCCATTTCTCGACAGGTCTCATTATTCAAGCAGTGAGCCGCAACCCAGTTGTGTATTGTAATAGTTATTATTAGCATGATTATTTTTTTCCCAGTTAGACCTTTGTCCAGTCATCAAATGTGAAGTATGGTTTGGTCCTTGAGACATGCAACGCCGACCATATCAAACTGATTTTATGTTATTATAATATTTCTATTTTAGAATATCGGTTTCGGTTAAAAAATGAATTACGGTTTAAGTGTAAGATAAAAAATTTCCCAATTTCGGAAAATTAACATCCCATTTTGAAAAAATCCGTAATTTTGCATAAGGTCATCTATCTATAAGTTTTAAGAGCTATATTTAGCTTGGAATTATAACTAAGGATCATTAAAAAAAGCGTCAGCTCTGCGCCGTTTACGGATGCCGCAGTTACATATACATACTTTAAATTTAAATATCTCGATGATCAATGCGATTTTTTTAAATGTTGTCACTCAAAAGATAAATGAAACTGTATAGTAGAAGGTATTATTTCTTCTAAACTTTTTCTTGCAAAAAACTTGTGTACGTGAATCGTTATCGGAACCGAATATATATAGATACTTATAGGGTATTTAAATTGTTGGCCATAAATACAATGACCGGTTACGGTTTTGTTACAAAATTCATTTTCAGTAAGACACCGGTCATATTATTGTTATAATAATAGCAGCATGACTTAACGTTACGTGTATTACGTGTCCCGATACAGTCATCATGTATGAGGTTGATTGAAGCAATCGTTAAAAGAAACAATATTTCATGATATATTTTACTGCATATACGTTATGATATTTTTATTAAGTACATATAACAACTTAATTTTCAGGTTTATATGCCACAGTAGGTATGTATGTAGACCACTAATAATATTATCAGAAGGGTTATTTACTTATTCTAGTTCTGAAAGATTAATTATATATTGTATAAAAATAATGTCACCAATTTCACAGAATCTCTACGAATCGTGTTCTTTTCTACAATCTATAAGTCAGCTGTTCTGCAAATTTTAAATATTTTTTCTTTTTTAATATTTAGGGAGACCCATCGACCCTCCGAATAACCCAGAAGTCTAGGGACTTAAATTTATCCGAAATCCTACACATAATGCCTCCGATGTAAAACAGCCTGAAGGGATGGCCAGACAAAATAAGCCCCGTGTGTGGAATCTATTGACTAGATACACGTCTTCGATGTCCCTCTAGCTGAGAGAAGTAAACACATTAATAAAATAATATAAGTAGGTAAGCAATAAAATCACAAAAAATCTTAACCTAGTTAATAAATCAATATATACCTACGAACAAAAAAAAATATTTGAGCTTTTTGATGGCATCAAACTATAATAAGCTTTGAGATAGGCAGCTAAAAGTAATCAAATTAAGTCGCGGAAAATCAAACAGCAGAAATTTCTAGATGAATAGGATTGGGATGGGCTGCATTCTCAAAACTTAAATATATATTTAAAAATAATGAAGTCCCCATAAGTCTTAAGAGAAAACTTTACGATTCGTGTGTCCTGCCAGTGATTACATATGGGCTAGAAACTATGACGCTAACACTTGCGAGCAAACGAAAACTGAGGTGTGTACAGCGTGCCATGGAGAGGCAAATGCTAGGTATCAGCTTGAGAGACAAAATAAGAAATGAAACTATCCGACAAAAGACAAAAGTCGTTGACGTTGTTGTCTCAAGTCTCCAAGCTGAAATGGCAATGGGCTGGTCATGTGGTAAGACGAGAGGATGGCAGATGGATTTCCAGAATTCTTGTATGGAGGCCATGGGAGGACAAAAGAAGCGTAGGAAGACCCCAAAAAAGATGGGTTGATGATATTGTCCAGATGATGGGGAAACAGTGGTATCGTGTTGCTCGAGATAGGAAAATGTGGAAAAGTTTTGAAGAGGCCTATATCCAGCAGTGGAGAGAAGAAGGCTAGCAGTAAGTAAGTAGTAAGTCGCGGATATTCTCTTGTCTTTCAAAGAAATTAAATCTAAACACATTTTAACTGTGGCGTGGTGGTCAGCAACCTGATGCCGGTGTTTCAGATTTTCAATCGAAAGATCCCGGGTTCATTTATTTGCACTGCCAACCACTCCACCAAACATATTGCTTTTGTGCCCATTGTTTGGGGTATATGTGGCTTTATTTCAAACCCAGCTTCATAATTTATAAATACAAAACAATTTATTCTCAAATTACTGACTGATAATAAATATAAAAAAGAAATACGGGTTATACGTTTAGTGAAGGTATACATCATAACGGAGAAATTGTTATATTTGTGATTCATTCTTTCAAAAAAATAAAACAAAACCTGTGTTAGTCAGTTGGTAACAAAATTTACGTAAATATTTTTTATCATATTCAATTATTACGGTTTTGCTGTTGCGGTTTCAATGGACGTAATTAATATAAGTATGTTATTTGTGTTATCACGTAGAAATCAATTTATATAATTTCATAAAAATATTATCATTAAATTAAATCACACTCTATGTACCTAAAAATAACAATAAAACACAATAACGAAGGTCGGAATGTTTTTTTATGCATGTTTTTATATTTTTGTAGCTTAATCATATTACATAATGAAATATTATTGTCCTTGAGTATAATTTGATATCAACAAAATATGAACTAGGTATAACTTTTTGAATTATTGTTTAATGAAAAATATCAAAATCTGTTCTTTGAAATATTTTCTATAAATACTTAACTATGTCATGTTATCTGAAAAAAAAACCAATTCATATCATTTCAAGGTGAATTGAAAAAAGAAAAACTATTTTATTAACTTCCAATATTGACTTTATTAATAACCTACGCTATTCGGAGACTCTCGACAAGAGTTAGCTTTGGAATTTGTTGTAAAAAATTACTTTTCTTATAATCGTCTGAAGATGGAGTCAAGAGTCTCCGAATACTAGTACCTAAGCGTAATTAATAAAGTCAATTGGAAGTTAACTAAATAGTGTTTTTTTCTCAATTCACCTTGAAATGGACTTCCAACCTTTGGTTAAAAATATCAAAATTTCAATATCATTTTGATTCATTATCACCATCATCATCGTCGTCTTGTAAAGTTTGTAGTTATCCATACATTGTATTTATTTTCACATAAATTGAAATTGCAATAAAAATATTATTTTACTACCTGTCCATATTTCATAACACTGGTAATGAAAATGTTGCACACACCAGCAATAAAGGACTCGTAATATCCAAGCTGGCGTTAGGAAGTAAAGTTACCTTAGATGAAGAATAGAATTACATAATATTATTGAGGTACATTAACCTTTGATCCTGTTTTAAAGGGTTTAAAAGATTTTTAATTAAGCAATGCACTAAGTCATTAATAGTTGAAATTATCATCTACTACTTATCTGTATATCCTTCTATTTATTGGACCATCACGGCATATCTTACGAGTGACGTAGACAGCAGACTAACATTAGCTTTTTGTTATTTGCTTTGTTTTTTTTAATTGTTTGAATTTTGCCCGTGCACAGCAGACTTGGCATATTTGGTCAACAATATTTATATTGCTATTATATTGGTACTTGAGTGAAATAAATAAACAAAATTAAATAAATTAATATGCAAGTTTTCCTCTTCGTGCCTGTAAAAAAATTTGACATTCGGAATTGTTGGCATGCCTGATCGCTGAATTGAAAATGTTAAAGAATGTAGTATTATACCTAGAACCTTACTGCTTCAATATCAATATGGTACGTAGTAGGTACACAGATTCCATAATCAATATGTATCTTGTTTTGTCATAATATACATATTAGGTATGTAAAATATTTTTTTTGACAATGGTGATGCTTTCTTTTCACGCGTCTTGAGTGTCTCATTTTTTATGGCGCAGAGAGAAAGACTTGCAAGTTTTTTTTACCATTATGAAGTTATCACACTAGCTACCACATTAATTGTGGGAGATATCTTGATGATATAGAAAGAGAGATAAAGAAAGAAATTATGTTTGTCAACTATATTAATATGTAGATTGTATTTCTTCTTTTTTGACTTCCTCATTGTTGAGCATCATCTTGATGATATAGAAAGAGAGATAAAGAAAGAAATTATGTTTGTCAACTATATTAATATGTAGATTGTATTTCTTCTTTTTTGACTTCCTCATTGTTGAGCATCATGATTTCGCAAAAGCTTTTTCCCGATTGCAATCTACGCCAATTATTTTAAAGGTTTGGTATGAAGAAAGCCTCTGGAATAACATGACAATAACATGAACAAAGTTTGGAAGGCGTCTGGACTCAGCATCAGGACAAAATGCCGCTTGTTCAATGCGTGCATCATCCCAATCCTTCTCTATGGCTGTGAGTCTTGGCACTTAACCAAGGTTCAAGAGCGGAAGATACTAAGCTTTGAAAACAAGTATTTTAGAAGGATTTTGGATGTCAAATGGTATGAACATGTTACAAATGATGCTGTGCGCCGGCGCACCCAGCAGAGACCTGTAATCTCCGTAATACAGGAGAGATGGTCCTGGCTTGGACATGTTTTGAGAATGCCTAATGATAGTTGGCCAAAAAGAGCACTGTTCTTCCGTCCGCAGGGGTTCCGGCGGCCCGGGCGTCCCCCTTTCACAATACAGCGTTCCTATGACAACGATATCAGAGCGCAAGGAATGTCGTGGAAAGAGGTGACGCAATTGGCACAGAGACGCTCTGGATGGAGGTGGCTTGGTTCTGCCCTGTGCTCCCGAGAGGAGCGTTGAGGGCGATGATGATGATGAAGAAAGCCTCTGGAATAGATACATGATATTATACCTATTCAGCTGTTTGTCTTCAGCTGTTTTGTTCGATGCGTGTTTACTTTATCTTCTTCCCAGCGTATCTCGAACAAGTATAATATTTTAGACTCTTTTTAAAAATATATTTTACAAAGTGTATTTACTAGCACATTAACTAGACTAGTAGGTATACAAATACTTACTGCAACAATCTCTAGCCGGTTCAATATTCATACAAACCTTCCAAGTAATATTAAAATAGCATACGTATTAGGTACGTATACCTAAGATTATTGTTTATAACAATGATATATGAACAATGGCAACTCATCTCTCGCAATGGAATAAGTGACTCCCTTGATTAAAATTATTTAATATTTCTTTGCCATACACATAGTACACACATACCACGATTGTTCGCAATAACAAGATTCTATGTGAACGTTAAGTGAGTAATAATATTTCCAAATGATACATGCAATACGAAGGTTCTGACTCCAACTCTTACATACTTCTGTAAGTTTTCGAGAGTAGTGTAAAAGGCAGGCTTTCTTAAAACGTCACCCATCCTGAATGGTTTCTTATTTTTTATTGGCACATTTTCACAAAGTGGACTACTTGCATGTTTATTACCTTTAGTTAGTCCGCTGGTTACCCCATTTGTGGCTTTAACCGAAATGGTAGGTTCGTGCGTTAAAATACTATCTACTTTTTAAATTTATTTTACATGTTTTATGGAGCATTATTATCAATAGTAGATATTAAAAATTAAAGAACAAGAATCACCAAGGAAGACAATAAAGTTTCTAGGAATTACCAAATATCAAATAATAATAAATACAAATCACCAATATGAATGAAATTGTATTAAATCTTATTTCATTCAAAATATACGGCTTTCGTCTTTTGCAATATGTGTGCAATAAACAATGTGTATGAAAAACATATATATAAATCCTTTTCATACAAGTCATTCTTAATGCGTAGAATCTCAGTGATCCATATAGATGCAGAATAGTCTTATTTACCTACCTTTTTTCCATAATTTGGAGTACCCAGTAGACATCTGCTTTATTTTAATGCACATTACACAAGTCGTAAGTAACTATAGATAGTATGTTTCATCGATGTATTCATTCAAAACAAAAAAGAAAAAAAATATAAAGAATTTCCTTTTAACGCTAAACGATTACACGCAAAACGGTGAAAGATTTATACCATTGAACATCTCTGTTGTAACAGGCAAATATACACGACCGTCTATCACCATGTGTAATCGCGATGAAACATTGCTTTGTAATTATTATTTTATTTTCTCCATATATGAATGCCTAATAAAAAAACTACAACAATAATATATTACAAGACTACATAAATATAATAAAATAATCAAGTAGTCACAAAAAATAAATTCATGTTCTCTCTGGTGTATACGAATGCTTGTTTTGATTTTTTATCTGTATGAATTCATATGTAAGAAAATAAATATAAATATCATTATTAATTTACGATTCAAACGAAGCACAAGCTTTTAAATCTATTTGATTTATTACATAACTGCTAATAATTCTTGAAGCAGGTATATTATTGTAAGTGTATGGGAACTTAAACTTTATCTGTTGAGTAATATAAAGTGCTAACTTTAAGATGATGGTAATTATTCGAATTTTCATGGTAAAAGATGACTCACCTAGAGCCAGGATCAATTCGATAATCTCCGGTTTAAATGTGTGATAATATTTGAATCTGGGAGCTCTCAAACGAAAGGCAAAGCTTTTGTCGTTAATTCATCGACATTTAGTCATCGATTTTGAAATTAATGAATTCATGTATTTTTATTTCGAAATTTGAATTTGAATTTTTATTATTTGCAGTTGGTTCACTGGCTACCCCTCTTGTCGCATTTGCCGTGGTGGTATAAAGGTATTTTTCATTCATATTATTACGACATTTCCTACTAGGGGTAGATATTCTCTGTACGAATAAAACTAAAGGCATTGAGAAAGGATGGAATATCTCTTCACTGAATTGAAGATGGTATTTTTACTTTGGAATACCTGCCTTTTACAGGATACTCGAAATCTTACAGAAAAGAGTTTGTTTTCTTTTTGCCAGAGACTCCATGAAACATTGGACATTGATGCTACTTTTTCATCGCGTGGCTCAAAGCTTCGATGAGAACAGTATCTCAATTTAATTGTAACATGTATCCATCATAGAGAATGATCACTCATATTTTGAGTGAGATCTTTGGATACTGTACACTGAGGAAAATACTCTAATCGAATCATTGGTACGTACTATCAGATTAGGACCAGAGATAGTACAAACGATTCATAAGTACGAATCTATAATATTAACCTATTGCAAACAAGTCGTTGGTAAATAATAATAATAATAATAATAATATTTATTTGTCAAAAATATTCACAGAAACATATGTAGTTACATAAATTTATTAAACATTGCACTAAATATATTTAAATCACCCTTAAAAAGACAAGTCTTGTGTAAAGGGGGATACATTCCCTGAAACGATATAGTATACTTAAATTAAACAATTTTCCAGTTTAATACATACTTTAAAAGTTTTTCTTTTTAATTGCTCGAAGATTCTTATAACACTTATTACATCTTTATTAATTACACATTCAATATATACGCATTTAGTTACACTTTATTTATATTTTTAATTACACACACAGATATATTCAATATACATAACAACACCAGAAACTACACACCACCAGGAACCACGTCAACATTTATGTGTTTCACCATTTCTTTCTTGAACTTTTTGAAATCATTTATTGTTCTTATCTCATTTGGTAGTTCATTGAAGTATTTGATACCTAGGTAAGCATAATGTCTCTGAGAGATGTCTTTACCAACAATTTGTTTGCGAACAGTTAATATTATAGATTCGTACTACTGAATCGTTTGTACTATCTCTGGTCCTAATCTGATAGTACGTACCAATGATTCGTTGTGAAATTTCGTTAGTATTTTTCTCAGTGTATATTCCCAAGACTTCCCAAAGTTAAGGCAAATGAAGACGTTACTTAATTTACATTATACAATCACATAATTTAAATATGTCTATATAAATAGAAGTAATAATACGATACCTGTTGGTAGACGTAGGTTTATAGTGTCTACAATAAATGCCATACTTAATTCTTAGAATTTATTATTCCATCATTTCCACCCGCAGTGCTAACTATCAACATGAATTATCACACGTAATTTTTAATAATTTGGTTTATATTGTATCTTCGCGTAGACGAAACAAAGTTTTAATATTATACGCCGTTTATCATGATACTAAATATCAAACAGTAAATAGTATATAACACGAAATACTTATCTTATATGTTTACCATTCAAATAAATAGAAGTACATAGTAGGTACAATTTGCAAAAATACATCGCTATTACAGGATACCCAAAAAGTATTAGTTTAAAGATTTGGCGTGTTCAGGCGATTCGCTGCTGGCTTCAATAATTATCTATCTATCTATACCATCACCTCGCGTCCCAGGTGGAGTTGGTAGAGAGAACGGAATGGCATATCGTTCTATCTTTATACACACTTTTTCGCTTCCTCCACTTCATCCAATTTTTCAGGTGCTCAGGCGATTCGCTGCTGGCTTTAATAATTATTTATCTATCTATACCATCACCTCGCGTCCCAGGTGGAGTTGGTAGAGAGAACGGAATGGCATATCGTTCTATCTTTATACACACTTTTTCGCTTCCTCCACTTCATCCAATTTTTCAGGTGCTCAGGCGATTCGCTGCTGGCTTTAATAATTATTTATCTATCTATACCATCACCTCGCGTCCCAGGTGGAGTTGGTAGAGAGAACGGAATGGCATATCGTTCTATCTTTATACACACTTTTTCGCTTCCTCCACTTCATCCAATTTTTCAGGTGCTCAGGCGATTCGCTGCTGGCTTTAATAATTATTTATCTATCTATACCATCATGCCGCGTCCCAGGTGGAGTTGGTAGAGAGAACGGAATGGCATATCGTTCTATCTTTATACACACTTTTTCGCTTCCTCCACTTCATCCAATTTTTCAGGTGCTCAGGCGATTCGCTGCTGGCTTTAATAATTATTTATCTATCTATACCATCACCTCGCGTCCCAGGTGGAGTTGGTAGAGAGAACGGAATGGCATATCGTTCTATCTTTATACACACTTTTTCGCTTCCTCCACTTCATCCAATTTTTCAGGTGCTCAGGCGATTCGCTGCTGGCTTTAATAATTATTTATCTATCTATACCATCACCTCGCGTCCCAGGTGGAGTTGGTAGAGAGAACGGAATGGCATATCGTTCTATCTTTATACACACTTTTTCGCTTCCTCCACTTCATCCAATTTTTCAGGTGCTCAGGCGATTCGCTGCTGGCTTTAATAATTATTTATCTATCTATACCATCATGCCGCGTCCCAGGTGGAGTTGGTAGAGAGAACGGAATGGCATATCGTTCTATCTTTATACACACTTTTTCGCTTCCTCCACTTCATCCAATTTTTCAGGTGCTCAGGCGATTCGCTGCTGGCTTTAATAATTATTTATCTATCTATACCATCACCTCGCGTCCCAGGTGGAGTTGGTAGAGAGAACGGAATGGCATATCGTTCTATCTTTATACACACTTTTTCGCTTCCTCCACTTCATCCAATTTTTCAGGTGCTCAGGCGATTCGCTGCTGGCTTTAATAATTATTTATCTATCTATACCATCACCTCGCGTCCCAGGTGGAGTTGGTAGAGAGAACGGAATGGCATATCGTTCTATCTTTATACACACTTTTTCGCTTCCTCCACTTCATCCAATTTTTCAGGTGCTCAGGCGATTCGCTGCTGGCTTTAATAATTATTTATCTATCTATACCATCATGCCGCGTCCCAGGTGGAGTTGGTAGAGAGAACGGAATGGCATATCGTTCTATCTTTATACACACTTTTTCGCTTCCTCCACTTCATCCAATTTTTCAGGTGCTCAGGCGATTCGCTGCTGGCTTTAATAATTATTTATCTATCTATACCATCACCTCGCGTCCCAGGTGGAGTTGGTAGAGAGAACGGAATGGCATATCGTTCTATCTTTATACACACTTTTTCGCTTCCTCCACTTCATCCAATTTTTCAGGTGCTCAGGCGATTCGCTGCTGGCTTTAATAATTATTTATCTATCTATACCATCATGCCGCGTCCCAGGTGGAGTTGGTAGAGAGAACGGAATGGCATATCGTTCTATCTTTATACACACTTTTTCGCTTCCTCCACTTCATCCAATTTTTCAGGTGCTCAGGCGATTCGCTGCTGGCTTTAATAATTATTTATCTATCTATACCATCACCTCGCGTCCCAGGTGGAGTTGGTAGAGAGAACGGAATGGCATATCGTTCTATCTTTATACACACTTTTTCGCTTCCTCCACTTCATCCAATTTTTCAGGTGCTCAGGCGATTCGCTGCTGGCTTTAATAATTATTTATCTATCTATACCATCATGCCGCGTCCCAGGTGGAGTAGGTATAGAGAACGAAATGGCATATCGATCTATCCTTATGCATATTTCGCTTCCTCCACTTTGTCAATTTTTTCATACATGCATGCCGATTTCTCTTACTCAACACGCGGGCGTCCTTGAGAAAATAATCCACGTGGTCAATTCACATATAATTTCTCACACCCCCTTTGGCAAATAAATACACCCTTTTCGTCATCCTTTTATCGTCCATTCTCTCTATATGTCCAAACCATCGCAAATTTATTTTCACGTATCCTATTAGCAACACTCCTCTCGCATCCGTTCATTTTCCTGATATCCTCATTCTTCACCCTATCATGTAACATTTTACAAACTATTCTTCTCAGTGATCGCATCTCAAAAGCATTTCTTCCATTTTCGCCTCTCTTCAATCACGTCAAGGTTTAGCTTGCAAGTGTTGGTACCAGAATGATATTGTACACCAACATTTTTGTCATGTTTTCTACGATAAAATAGAATTTACACATAGATACAAAATTTGGTGGAATAACCGCTTTCTCGGATGTTTGAAGGACAAATTAATTTATTTACATATTTTATTAATTATCTCAAATAACCTGAAATGATATGACTATTTCAAATAGCCTAATCGCCTTATTGACCGTTGTGCTAATTGCAACAGGATTGACAAGTAGAGCTGTTAAAAATATAAAGCATTTTGTTTTTTAGCCTTTGTTGACAGTCGCTGCTGGGTAAACCTTGCCAACTTATCTTACTACTACTAAACAAGATACATACTCGTACGAGTAGATACTTATTGAAAGCAATACACAAGAACTATTCAATAAACAACTCAGATACAATGTACATAATACTGAACGTATTTATTGACACACTGTGATTATTTTATTTTGAAATTTAACTACATGTAATATTTTTGTATTTGAATTTCAATCCTATCATTGAGGGTTGGTGTTTCTTTCTTACTAGACGTGTTATTTTCATTAAGTTTATTTTTCATCAAAATGTAGAGTTCGTGGATTCACTTATCTTTTCTATTCATCAAATTAGGAGAATATGCTAATTCATACATTCGTGGGAGTCTGGGTGTGCGGTAAATCTCGGATAAAATACAAGAGAGCAGATTGCGATGGTATGGCTATGTGGCTAAAGCGCAGATGGCGTGAAGTAGTGAGACAAGATATGCGGAACTGCAATGTTTCCCATGAGGATGCGCTCGACAGAAACAAGTGGCGGAACAAAACAAGAAAGGTAGACCCCACCACCATGTGGGACTAATAATTGCCCAAAGAGAAGAAGAAGATGCTACATGGAGAACATTGTGAGATGGACTAGAAATAGGAGACGATTCTGGATAGACCATGTACATCGGATGGCTGACAAAAGGATCATAGCTGGTCCTCCGCATCACAAGAGGGTTTAACTTTCGCAGCAACAGATCAGGGATCTATAATATGACGAATAAGAAGTGTCCAAACATTTGACTTGTAGGTATCACTTTATTAAAGTTTCAGTGAATATTTGAAAAAATATAAGTCTTATAAAAACGTTCTGTATTGTAGACGTACATAAACTAGTAGAAACATATTATTATTATTGAGGTAACAGGATTTGCGTGATTCAATTTAACACATTTCGCGTTATCATTGTTATCAATAGCTGTTATTGTGTAATGAAATGTCAACCAGCCAACCAGCCACTGCCGTGTGGAAGCTGTTAGAATACCTAATGCTGTTCTTGTTACCTATTACTTACCATTGCTACTTACTTACCGATCTATTATCTAGCTACTGTTACTAGAAGGTACCAACGACTACTACTTTCAGGTCAACTGCACACACACTGTATGAATTTTTACTATGTTTCAAAAATGAACCGTAAATCTGAGGGAAATTTCAAGCTGATTTTTTTTCATTTTTGTAAGTATGTGAGGATTTTAAATATTGTTATTGTTAAAATAATAATAATACTTTAACAAGACGCGTATATGGACCAGCTGAAGAGGGACATGAACTGGGGCTCATACGTAGAGCTGAAGAGACTGGCTGAGAATAGGGAGGAATGGAGAAGAAAATCTAAACTCGTTGCAGACCAATCCAATGGATTGTACCTCATTATGTATAACACTTTATTGATCTAAAAAAAAATCATGAGAAATTGGCGAGCTTATTGCCTGAAAGCAATATCTTCCAGCTAATCAAAATAATGTGTTATATTTTGTGAACAATGTGTAATTAATACTCGTAGCATTGAGATTTTTCTAATTTTTGAGGAAGGTAAATAATTATATCTACTTTTTTCATTCGCTCTCTATTTAGTAAAGGTAGTAGAAACGCTCTATTGTTACTTCTAAAATTTAAAAAGAGTTTGTAGCTTATTATTTCATTATTATGATATTATTTGCCAGAAATTATTAAAATTAAGGAATCCTTTAAATATGGCCATGGAGAAAAACCTATTCGTTCACGTGCAATGTAAAAATAGTGAGATGAATATTGAAATGGTTATATCTCACGATCTAGTAAAATATTTAAACCCGAGTTTTTCCGTTCACGTGCAATGTAAAAATAGTGAGATGAATATTGAAATGGTTATATCTCACGATCTAGTAAAATATTTAATCCCGAGTTTTTCCGAAAACCTCAGCTAGTATCGCAAACAATTCTATAAATAATACAGGATTTTTTTTACTAGTTTGTATCGAACATACATACATCTATTGAAATGCTGTTATTCGCAAAGTCCACGTATTCGATTACACGCTTAGAATGTAGTCTATATATTTTATTATTATTTGATAAGAAAATGTTATTCGAAAATTAACGCATCGAATACATTTGAAAGAATTGAGATTTTATCATAACAGGTATAAATTATTAATTAGTTCTATGCTAATGTATGCACGTACTTAAAATACTTATATCATACGTGATAAAGATGAAATCGTACGATTTTTTTCATTCAGAACAATCGATGTTGGTACATATTAATTTATTGACTCGTCATTTTTTACGTAACGGTTTGTTAGAACATTTTTTATGACTTTTTACGTACAATAAGCAACGGTTTCTAATGTATAACAATTATAAAAAGTGCGAATGGGCTTCTATTAATAAACTGGTGTCATTGTTATGAGATGAAACATGTAAAGTACCTACTTACTATTACATACCTACAGTACGGTAAATTGACAAATGTCATATTAAATAAATTTATGTATGTCAAAAGTTTAACACACCGAAGTATCCATACAATTTCTTTGATTCACATAGTAGGTAATCTTAAAATATATAAATATAAAAAAAAAAAATTAAATAATATATTATATTGGGGTTTTTGCTAGGATTTTCTGGAAGTCCGCATTTTTACCGCTCAATTTGGACACTGCTTAAAAAACTAAATTGAAACAAAATCGCGCTTTGAATGAAAGAGGATAATCTGCTTTCTACATAATGTGTGTCCGAATGTAAAGTAGATAAGCCAAAAAGCTTACAGCGTTTTAATAAATAGTTTTCCAATTCTTTCTGCTCACCCCGCGAGGGATGAGGCGCAGTAGGGTGTCTATAAAATATGTAGATATGTTATTTGATTTAATCTATATCTCTATTCAACTGAAGGTCGCTTATGAAGGTTGCCTGAAATTCAGTTTTGTATTATTATCATCTGACAATGTATATACGCGATAGTATGTTAGTTTATGTGTTCCCTGAATTAAATTAGGCTTAGCCAGTAATAGGTAATAATTACTTAATTTTTATATAGATAAATGACGTGCTTTAAATAATTATCATTTGTCATAAATATTACGGTAGAATGCTCTAGTATTGAAAATAAAAATGATTGATAAATCGTATTAATTCTAGACTAGGTAGTAAAAATATTTCGCTCCAAGTATTAATTTTTCTATAGAATTGATTGTTTATTCAATCAGTCATATATAGCTTTTAACCTGTTGCTAACTTTCAGTTCTGCGATAGAAGAATGGAGTAAAGAGAAAAAAATTCAGGAGAGTGATTCAAATCATATAACAATAAAGTGATTTGAGGTTTAAAAAATTAACTAACGACAGTCACTATTTTGAGGTTCTGCCTTATACATTTTGACATTCTAAAAAAAATGCACGGATATGGTAGCACTGACCAGAGAGTATTGAGAAATTGTGGGAAAGCCAAACTAAACAATCTCATATAAATTTAAACTTTACAAAGTTATATCAATAATAAATACATTTATATACCTAGCGATTTATTATTAAGAATATTTTGGTAGGAAGCCCTTTATCTATTTTTGGACTTTAATGAACAGAAGTCTGATGCATTTCCACAGGGACTGATAAAAAGGGCTTTGATACACAGATATGTAAGTATATATAAACCTAGTGATATGTAAACAATATTAGGTATTATTACTGTTGGCACTTTATAACTAGGTACAGCGGACCAGACTTGTTATTGGTTGATAAGCTTCGTAGATACTTCAATCAGAGTCAGATTGTTTGTATAAGATAATACATAATACAGTATGAAAGCTATAGTACTGTAAACCTATTGCTGGTCAGGCTATGTCTATTCTATTTATAGGTACTTTTCTGGTACTAAGGTACCCGGCGACCCGGTAGGTACCCCAAGTACATTTATTTTACAATCATGCACAAAACTTGGTAAGAATAGTCTAGTACTTACTCGGTACCTACCAAAAGGTGATTTGTAAACCGGTTCGTATTTAAAGTCCGATTGAAATGAAGTGAACTAAATGTTTTATTTTTCAATTTTTCAAGCAATGTTTTTTGTTTGAACTAAGTTTTTTTTTGTTATTAGTGTTATTTTTATCAGTTTAGATTTTTTTTAACTTTTTTCAAAACTTGTAAATTTATGAATATAAATAAAAAAAATATTTATTGGAAAATATTATAAGTTGATTAAATGATTTTAAACTTTATAGTATATCAATAAGAAAAATATGCCCTTCTGCAGCTTATAGTAGAGGGTAAGATAGAGGGCAGACGGGGTTTGGGGCGCAAAAGAGCATCATGGCTCAAGAATCTTCGGCAGTGGTTTGGAATACCGGATGCAGCAACCCTCATCAGACTGACCCAGGATCGTGAAGAGTATCAAGAGATGGTCGCCAACCTCCGATAGGAGCGGCACAAGAAGAAGAAGAAGAAGTATATCAATGCCATAACATGCGCTTATTGCATAGCAATTTCTTTCAGCCAACTTTTAGAACAACTCAAGAATCAAACAATGTTTTCTCCGAAGAGAAGACATAGGACTGGTACCAATAAAAACGGAATCGGGCATAAAAATAGTTTAACGATAACAATGAGCAGTTTTTTTATTATAAAAATCAGCCGACTATTCCACTAGTAGGAGATCACCATCGTATGCAAGCTACACCTGTGCGTAGTTACTTGGCGTCACTTGATGGATATCTTCTATGTTCTCAATACTTCAGAGTACTTACTTACTTTCTTACTGCTAACCATCTTCTCTCCACTGCTGAATATAGGCCTCTTCAAAACTTTTCCACACTTTTCGATCTCGAGCAACACGACACCACTGTTTTCCCATCACTTGGACAATATCGTCGATCCATCTTTTTTGGGGTTTTCCAATACTTCTTTTGTCCTCCCAAGAACTCTGGAAGTCCACCTGCCATCCTCTCGCCTTGCCACATGACCAGCCCATTGCCATTTCAGCTTGGAAACTTTAACTACAACGTGGACAACTTTTGTCTTTTGTCAGATGGTTTCGTTTCGATTAGAGTACTAAAGGAATTTAAATTGCTCGAAATCCAGTAGTTCATGATATGAACAAAAAATGTGCGCCTTTGCGGTGGTTTTCTGTATATATTTTCTAGACTATTATTATTGTTTAAAAGATCAGGCAATGCTGTTTCACCTATAGATACTAACATGGGCGCCTGAGCTGTATGGCCCTTGCATAATGTTGACATTCCTTCCAGCGCTGTACCAACTAGATAGACCCTTCATATATATATATACCTTATATATATGTAATGTATAGCTACACCAAGAAACAATATTGTCTTAGATATTTTTCATACGTGATACTCAAGATGTCACAAGTTGTAAATGACGATTATATAGACAAACGGAAAGATCCAGAAAATATATAAAATATATAGGTACCTACCTAATACAAAAACAAAACTTATAAAATTTTTAAATAAAATACAAAAACAAAACTTATATGAAAATATTTTTTTAAAGCCTGTCATCTATTTTTATAGATTTTGACAATATTGACTTTGCTGAAACCAATAGAATGCACGTGCCGATTTATTTTGGATGTCTTTTATACAAGAGTGTGTCTTTTCCGAAAAAGAAGATTTAGTACTCGTCATAGGTTAGCTGTGGATTATGATACAACATATTTTTATTATTAAGAAGAACACACGTAAAATCATAAAGAACCCAAATAGCATTCCAATATAGGGCAGCAATCATAAACAAAGTATAAACAAAATATCCATTATCTCAAGAAACAAAGTATTGCATAATAACGTATTGTATCCTACAGTGTCTGGATTTACTAGGTACAACATTGTCTTTCTTTACTACACTTAGTAAGCATTACTTTATTATATGTACCAACTATTTAATATTATGTACGTGGTCTCTACTGACCATTAAGTATTTATTCGTATAGGAACATTTTAGCATAGGGATACACATTTCTTAATAATACTTGGTGTTCTGTTGAACATAATACTGTATATAGTAAGACAACAGCTAAGCTAACACTTTTGAGGTGTGTGTTTGCTTGCACAAAGCGTTAATGAGGCATACTCCAACTTAGATAAGAGTCCGGCTTGCCATAGAGCTGTATTGTGGTATATGGGTGCATTACTTGGCTAGTCATTATGTTGGTATAGAAATGCCTCAGTGCATTATTAATTCATTGTTACTAATCGTATGCAGGGAATATTTCTACTGCAATGTTGCATATAGGTATTATTGACTTTTTTTAGTGATGATCGTAAAATGCAAGAAGTATAAATTCTAGCATTGTAGAATGATTAAGTGTTATTTCGAATAAACTGTTATTTTCTCAATATCTTTCGATCATTTTGGATACATTTTTAAATTCATATTTTATTTCCCAGCAAAGAATAGGAAGAGGAAAGAATGACAAAGAGGATATACTTGGCTGAAAGGAGGGGTGTGAGGAAGCGCGGGCGTCCGAGAACTACATGGCTTGAACATGTAGATCAAATTCTCAAGGACGGCCGTGTTTTGAGTAAAAGAAACCGACGTGCGTGCATGATAAATTGTATGACTGTGGAGGAAGCGAAAGAAGTATGTAAGGACAGATCTAATTGGCGTTCCGTTCTCTCTGCCTACCCCACTTGGGATACGGCATGAGGGAATAGATAGAATGATAGATAGAAGAATAGCTCTCCCTACTACTACTACTACTACTATACCATCACGGCATATCCCACAAGTGGGGTAGCCAGCAGACCAGCTGCATATAAAACATGCAAGCTGTCTTCTCCGTGCCAATATAAAATTAAGACATTCAGGATGGGTGGCAAACCTCATCGCCGAATTTGAGATGTAAAATGTCTTATTTTTTCGAACACCTGCCTTTTACAGGACACTCGAAAACTTATGGAGAAGAGTGGGAGACCAATTCTTTACCGGGTGCTCCACGGGATCCCACTTTTTCTTAAAAATTTGAGAGTCCTTTAAAAGGCTGAAGTTTATTACGAATAAGACATCTGATATCTTCCTTTCAGCCTACGCCACTCATTCAGAGTATCTTATTTTTAATGTCACGGAGAGGACAACTTGTCGGACCTACAAGCAGTTAATCCGCTGGTTACCCTTCTTATGTGAGAAACAACAATTGTAATTTGTAGTCATTTTTATTTATTCATTCTTTACTGTACATTGATCACAATAATACAATTTTATTGAAAAATTCATTTAAATTGAATATTATCAATTTACAGAGGGCGAGTTTATCGCAAAGGCCTGAAGTTAGTATACCTGAAGTTTCAGAGGTGATCTGCACTCTAAATAATTATCCAACCAAAACTCTGTGTAGGTACCTACATTGTTTAGTGTTAGTACATTGTTTATATTATTATGAATATTAAATCTTCTTCTACGAACATTTTACCAGCTGTTTGCTGTAGGTATAGGTACAATATAATAATAATCCTTCCTTAGCTTCATCTTGTCTGCTGTAGTAGATAATACTTACCTACTAGTATTATAAAATAACGCGCAGTTACTCGTATCTATAATGTAAACAGATGGTATGATACTTACTGCACATATCTGCACATAGCATAAAATGTAGGTATTGTCATCTAAGAATTGAGAATTAAGTATCTGTGATGAAACGGATATTGAATTTATTGATTCAGTTAACGTTTGTTTTGTAAAACTCCATATTAATTTCTGGAAATAAACACAAACTGCTTCAGTATTACTATATTTAGTAATAAGTAGAGTAATCTGGTTTCGATTTACAAAGAAATTTGAGTTTGACAATGACTATTATTCGAAACCAGACCAACCTATTATTATTATTAGAATGTAGTTTGTGTTTTTTTCCATAAAAAAGGATATTGAACTATTAACCTGTCGGATAATAAAATATCTTGACTCCATTGATCACCACAAAGTACCTTTTAGTACAGTAACATTTTCATAGGATTTAATTTGGAAGAAATGAAACACAAACACTTTTAGGAAAATATTTATCTGTACAATGAAACAAATCCAATTAATGCTAATTGAAATACGTTTTTATAACCGTCGCCAAAATTTTTTGTCAACACTTACACAATATAATATGTATAATATATCTTAAGAAGCAAATCAAACAGTCCTTTGGCATGCTAAACAGCGGCAAAATTAAATTTTCCGTAATCCTCATCATCATAATTCTTCCACTGACTATAAAATAAATTAATAAACTACTACTTCTATATCATCACGGCATATCCCACAAGTGGGGTAGCTAGCAGATAAGCTGGATATAATAAACATGCAAGCTATCCTCTCCTTGCCAAGATAAAATCAAGACATTCAGGATGGGTGGCAAACCTCATCATCATCATCATCATCATCGCCCTCAACGCTCCTCTCGGGAGCACAGGGCAGAAACCAGCCTCCTCCATTCAGAGCGTCTCTGTGCCAATTGCGTCACCTCTTCCCACGACATTTCTTGCGCTCTGATATCGTTGTCATAGGATCGGTGTATTGTGAAAGAGGGACGCCCGGGCCTACGGAACCCCTGCGGACGGAAGAACAGTGCTCTTTTTGGCCAACTATCATTAGGCATTCTCAAAACATGTCCCAGCCAGGACCTACGTCTCTCTTGTATTACGGAGATTACAGGTCTCTGCTGGGTGCGCCGGCGCACAGCATCATTTGTAACATGTTCATACCATCTGACATCCAAAATCCTTCTAAGACACTTGTTTTCAAAGCTTAGTATCTTCCGCTCTTGAGCCTTGGTTAAGTGCCAAGACTCGCAGCCATATAGAAGGACGCACCAGGACAAAATGTCGCTTGTTCAATGCGTGCATCATCCCAATCCTTCTATATGGCAAACCTCATACTAGTCTTAAAAATAATCCTTTATCCTTATATGAGTGATTCGCTTTCAACTAAACGCGTTATGGTAGTGGCCAGATATTGGGTTATCCGGTTTAAGATCCGATATCCGGTGAAACTAATATCTACTTCATCACTAATAATATGTACCTACCTATATGTACTCTTGGAAAGCACCTATTCTCCAATACTGTACTTATAGTATAAATAGGTAGGTAAATATACGAGTTCCTACTATCAGTAAACAGCGGTAATAATATCCTTGCCCAAGCCTTTATATTCTCCTTATAAGGATATTTTGTTAAGATACCATTCTTCTCTCCTCCAAGGAGATAATAATGAATATAATATTAATGATCCATTGGAATTGTTTCCCTTTGAAGACATAATAATTAGTTCTGCTGTTCATGAATGAATGAACATAATTATAAAATAAAAAATGTAGTTTTTTAAGATAAAACACATTGTGTGAGTAGGTACCTACCACCTATTGTCTTATAATATTATACGCCTTAAAACATTTATACGTGTTTCACTAGATGGAAGCATCGCCTAACATTCCTACTTTATTTTTTTCTCGCTCTTTAAGGCTCCTCTGCAGAAGTAATCTTACCCCATTCACAGTTATTACAGTATGTGTCTATCGAGTCGATTTGTCCTTTTACCTATTCTGAATTCTGTGATGTTGTTTCCATAGAAATTATAGTTTTCATTTTTATTTTATTTTATTTGAATAAAATATACCACTGCCAGCTTGACAGTTGTGAAACCTAATTGCTGGACAGTGGACAACATATAACAATCATAAACAAATGTAAATTTTGAATAATATACCTTCTTTGAAAAACTACTACTACGTATAGTATCAACACGGCATATCCCACAAGTGGGATAGCTAGCAGACCAGCTGCATGTAATAAACATGCAAACTGTCCTCTCCGTGCAAATAAAAGATTATGACATTCAGGATGAGTGGCAAACTTCATCCCTGAATTTAAGACCAATTTTTTGCCGGGTGCTCTACGAAAAATTTAATTAAAATTCTAAAATAAAAAGAAATTTAGAAAAACATGAACAATATTTGTCATTTTGACTCTTACCTAACCTACCTCAACAATCTTTATATTGTCCTACTATACAGTAGCAGAATTCTTTTTGCTAGTCACTCCACTGTTCATTATAGACAACTCCATTCTTCAATTTTTTTTTTTATATAAAGTAAAACAAACCCATATTTCCTTATAAATTGGACAGTGTCGTCAATCTGTCCACCTCTTCTGAAATCTTCTATGATTCTTTTGCCCAATTTACCGGCCTATAAATCGAATTAAAATTCCCGGATAAATTTAATGTATATCATAACATCTACAGTATTCTACTAGCCACTACATGCAATTTGCCAACAGCGCCAATTAAGACAAATAATGAGAGTTCGATGGTTCCACAAAATCAGCAACAAGGAGATTCTGGAGAGAGCGGGTTGTCAGAACATTGAAGTACTACTAGCTCGCGCCCAACTTCGCTGATCAGGACACGTCGTTCGCATGCATGAAGGCCGACTCCCTAAGAAGATCATGTTCTCGGAGTTTGCAGAAGGCAAAAGGAAGAGGGGAGGCCAGCGGAAACGATTCAACGATGTCCTGTACAACACCTTGAAGGACATCAACGCTCAAGATGACTGGGAGAAGATGGCGGGTGACCGCACGAAATGGCGGAAAACCATTTATGACTATAGCGGCCCCCAAAGTCGAACAACTCGCAGACCCATCATAAACGAGGAGCAGCCTTGTCCCGAATGTGACAAAGTGTGCCTGTCCAGAATCGGCCTTCACAGTCACCTTGGATGGCACCGTCGGCAGGATGCTCGATCAAATTCAGTCTCTCAATAATACCCGGGGTACAAGGCATTATTATTATTACATGCAATTTGCAATATATGTAACCGAGATGTGCTCCTTGTAAAAACTACGTACTTTACGTTTTTCAATGTCCATCCATTGTGTTAACCGCTGATAGATGCACATGCTGGAATGTTATCATTATGCTATACATGCATACCTACTATAAATTTATTAATACATACCTAAATGTTATATAGTTAGAATAGAAGGTCCCGTGTTGTAGAGTTGATATTATTATGTACTATACTAAACCTTATACAAGCCGCCCGACATTTCTACAATATGAACTTGAACATAATGTGCAACGGATCCTTGGAAAAGGGAGTCGTAAACAAATGGTATTTGAATATTGTTTATTTTAAAAATTTGGAACACAGTTCGTCGGTAGCCTAGAGCTAGAGTCTCGGCCTCGTAAACAGGGGGTCCGTGGTTCGATCCCAGATGCCGGCAAACTCCCCTTTCACGACACAAGCTTTAAGCTTACTGTGAAAGGTGTATAAGGTTGTGTTTGGGTGTATAACAAAACCCAGATATATCTTTAAAAAAAATAACAGTTTTTTTGTTTTCGTTTTATAAAAATGGTAGCAGGTAAATAGAGTTTGCAGTCAATAACTTTCTTGTACAAATATATTGTTTTATGTATCCAAAAAATAATGAATTTCTTTTCTTTAAACTCAGTAAATTACGATATAATAACATAGCATAACATGCACAGACAGTTCACACAAATTGAACTAGTCCCAAACTAATATATGAATCTTGTATTATGGGTACTAACGCGACGATACACACATATACAATGCACTTAACACATATACCTACATGTAACACCCAGACCCAGGACAATTTGAATGAAGTCATTGTTTATTTTGTCTTTTACGTATTAAAATTAAAAATTCAAATATCATGATGTGTTCAGACGCCGAATTTTCACAAAACGAAATATAATGAAGTTTGTCTAGTTCGGCATTCATAAATTAAATTACTTTAGTTTTTTCGATGGCAGTTTTATTTTATTTTTTATTTCTTGTTAAAACTCTAACTATTCAAAATGTAGGGATGCTTAGTGTACAAAAGTGATACATTTGTCATATTTTATTACACAAATTTATCAATATTTTACATATAAAGTAAAGAATTTTCCCTTGAGTCATTTTAATTCCTCAATGTTTCGATAGTTGTGTACCCCTGTTATAAATGAAGTCTAGCCGATTGGTTGCATTATCAAAGGCCTGAAGGATAAATGAATGATGGTTGAAGCATTCATCATCCATCAAGATCTATTTTAAAATTTTAATTTATGTTTCTTTGTAATATCCACCTATAATATCTAATAGATTATAATACAATATAACATAATATTAAAAATACATGCCACGTACCCATAACATGAGTGTCTAGGTATAATATATTTTTTATTGTTATTTTTATACCCATTTTAAAATATCTCAAGGCTCTTAAAATACCTTAACTTTTTTATATTATTATTATTACAAATAAAAGTACTTGATAGATTTGTATGTTTTATTATCGAATAGTTCTGACGTGAGATCGCACATATAAGTTAATGTTTTATTTTGTATATTTCTTATCTATCAATTCTTGTTAAAATGTTTGAAAGAGACTCGTGAGTTTCTTTGATAAACTTTTGTATAAAGATATCCAAAACTAAAATAAAAATATACCTATTGAATTTACTAGATTTATCAAAATTAATCATGTCTTATTTGTGGTATTTTTATTCACGTATTTGATTCCTGACTTAATAGAAATGTTCTACGGTTAGCCTACTCGACATTTGAATATATTCTGTGTTTATAAGTATCTAAATACCATGCTTGATGAAACCGATATAATAACAGTTATGTATTCCTAATTTATAAGTAGAATATAATGATGATAAGTTAATTGTTGCAAATGTTGGCCACAAGATTCCTCACGGCCTGGCTGACTCTCTTTCACAATTCACCATTACTATTATAGCGATATCAGAGAATTAGCTTTGGAAAGAGATGACTCAATTGACACAGAATTATACCTGACGAGAAAGATTCGTTTCCACCATATATTCTCGAAAAGCGCAATAGTGAAAAGGAAAAAGGATAAAAAATGTTATATGTATTACTGCAACTATATACTAGTCTTTAACTCTCCACTTCTTGATACAGGCTTCTTCAAAAAAGTTCAATAATTCTTTAATCTCGAGAAATAGGAACCCAATTCTTTCCATCACTTTGACAATGCAATCGGCTCATATTTTTTGAAGTCTCTATCTGCTTCTGTTATTCACTCACAGTTTCTACTCCAAGATTCCATATATGACATATTTATGAATAGTGCAATTAGTTTGATATGAATTACACATACCTATGTGATAGGTATGTTCGCATTTGTTTTCCCTATACAATATATAGGTACCTATTTTGTGTAAATGATGGATTGCTCTGCGGCAGATAATTACCTCCAGAATGTAAGGGTATAAATTACCTTCTACTCCATACTCAAAATAACCTATTACTTTGTAAAATTCAAAGAGCCAAAGGGCAAATATCCACATATATCTACCTAGCAATTATAACAGGATTCCCTATATTATTAAATCTACAACATTCATATACTTACTGTGGTTAAAATTTCTTTGTAAAATATGTTTTACAAAATAACATTTATTCATAAGTCTGCAAAATTTGAACCCACTTTTTTCTATACATAATATTATTTTAATTACATAATTCATCTGTGATTTATTGACTTTTTTTTAAATTTCTCCCATATTTCAAAAACTTACATTATTTTAATAGATTGTATTAGTTTATACATACAATGCAACTATTTTAATAAAATTCTTTATTTAACAAATATACAATCACGGCATTTCCCATGAGTTCAACGATGGGATATTCCACCCATCCTGAATGCCTTGACTTCTTATGGCACACAGAGTCATCTTGTATACTTGTTGCGTGCAGTTGGTCCACTGGCTACCCTACATATGGTATATGCCGTGATGGTATAGATAGATAGAAAAACGAGCTTTTATATTGTGAAATTTACATTTTGATAAAGAAACAAGTAGGATTTTCAATAGATGATAATAATAAATAAATAAAAGCAATACTGATATTATGTTCTTTGGGATTGTCGGTACATTGGTCGTAAAGTCTTGGACTTCCAAGCGAAAGGTTCAAGGTTTAAATTCCGCTGTTGACTAATTTAGTTTTCATTATTCAAGATATTTATTGTTTAGTGTGAGAGTGAATATTAAAAACTCGGGTCCAGTAAATAAAGAAAAATATTGGTTTCATATCGTCAGGAATGTATCAATTTTTTTTAAATATATTATTTTCATTTCATACCTACCTTTTAAAGTTTTGGTCATACTTAGATTAAAGATTGCAGTCCATTCCAAAAGTGCATCAATTGCTCAAGACTTTTATTTTTAACATGCGTACATCATAATATATAATGAAATGATAAGGTGGTCAATACTATTCTGTCAGGTATAATAATGATATCCAAACAAAGGAATGAGCAATAACAAAAAATAAATAAACATCCCTAATCATTATCAAAAACAACCCTTTAAGAACCGATAAACATTTTAAATGTTACGTTTATTGCTATAATGAGTATAATATATTACTTTTTATTTCAAATAATAATAATGTAGGTAAATTTATAATGCTATATTTTTATGTAAAATATCCGTTAAAATTAAAGAAAGAGAACTGTATCTTTAGAAAGGAATTTAGAAATTGTACTTTTGTCTATGAAAATATTGGTTCGAAACCTGGTATTTGCAGAGATATTCAAAGGATTAGTTAATCGTTATGACTATTATAAATAAAAAAAAATGTTTGGTGGTACGTTTGTTTGAAGTAACTTTAATACCTACCAAAATATATTATGATAATATTTTTTTCTGTTTTTATCTAAAGGCTAACGGGAAGATGTTTGCGTTTTAAATTTTAGTTATTTTAGAACCTGAGAGTGGTTGAAATTTCCTTATCAGTTTTTTTTTTTAAATAACTAAACTTAAAGCCTGCAATATCTTTGTACCTATTTCATAAAATATTCGTACATAATGTTTTTTTATTAGATATCTATTTTGGTTTTCTCGAGCTAGAAAATTCTGTTCGAAGATGATAATTGAAATACTCATAACATATATTACAATTTCGCTTCTTACTTGTGAATATACAAAAATACAAACATTAAATAATACACAGTTATGTAAAATAACAACATGAACTGTGGAAGTACTAATGAAAAGTACTTTTTTTTTATTAATTTAATAAGTACCTATTTTGTACATGACATAGGCTTAACAGGACTTTGAAAAAAGAAACCTAAATTAATGTGTTTTAATCGGGCAAAGTCATGACAAAATAGATTATTAGGTATTATATAATTACGTAAAAGATGATTGTACCAATTACTATCGATAAACTGCAATCAAAAAGGGTTGTTTAACTTCAAATATCCCACCATAATGTGGTCAATTATCCTGGATTACCTACCTGCAATATACCTCTGTGTATATCCTAGAGGCACAGTACAGGCACTATACTGTACCAGAAATAATATGTATAGCCCTTATGGGAACCATTCGTTTCTCTCAGATACATGCCTCAATACATTCATAATAATGTTTAGATTTTTCCCTCAAGAAATCTAAGTGATCGAATCTAAGTACACATACCTACTTATTATCTCATTTTGATCGGTACAATAGTTCCATAAAATATATCTGTGCATTTTTTTTTGAGTAGATTAAACTTTCGTAAATTTTATATGAAAATTCGATATGACATAGGTAAATGACAATGCACAATACTGGATATACCTACCCGTTATATTTATTTAAAAAGTTATTTATCAATGTTTATTTTTTACTAGGTTTTTCTATACACCTAGCAGTAGCAATGTCTGAATGTTTGTTTGTCTTCTGTTTTCATAACATACTTACTTTAAATAATCTGATTATTATATTTTCAGTAAGTTCTTTTATAAGTAAATTTTAGTGTAAGAATTAAATTGCCAATTTTTTTGTGCATGCTTATCGATTTTAATATAAAACCATTGTAAAACTCTAATTAAGGTAGACTAATTAGAGCATTTCTCATATTTGTATTGAAGAATTTTGTGAGAAAAAGTTCTTCTTCTTCTTCTTAATCTTTTATTAGACCCGAAGCTCTGTTCATGCAGGAAGGTCCTCTTGGAATGTGGAGGCCCAGCTGTCCTTCCATCGTTTAGGGGGTCTTCTTGGTGGGCGTCGTCCATCAGGTAGTCCATGAAAAAAGTTAATAGATCCTAATTATTTATCAACTAAGTGGAATAAAAAGATGGGTTATTAGAAAATGTGAATGTCTAAGAACTACGGGGCTTGATCACTTGGATCCAATTCTAATGGAGTAAGAGAAATCAGCGTGCATGTACGAGAAATTGGATGAATGTGTAGGAAGCGGAAGAACTATGTAAGGATAGATCAATGTAGCTTCCCATTCTTTCTGCCTATACCTCACCAGAGATATGTTATAGATAGATAGATCATTTACCTACTTGTCACCTACATAAAAAAATAAAGGTTCCCCAAAAATCACTATTGTGTGAACAAATTGCGAGTGCTTACACGAAATAGATGAAATCAATAGATTTAAATTATTTGATTCTTAATAATGTTTTGTTTCTTCACACGTCCGTTGGTTTTGGGTGTAAGACCTTTTAAGACCTGTCCATTGCCTATGGGTACCTACGCACCTCACAACTATGTACAATTGTACATAGGTACCTACTCTACTAATAATAATTATAAAACGGAACGATATGACGACCAACACTAAAATCTGTGCACTTGATTCAACTTTTAGACATACCATCAAACTCGTGACTTCCATAAAATATCGATCTTTGAGAGCAAATCAAGGCAAAAGGATAAAAACTTAATATGAATAACTGAATTACTTGCGCAGCCTTACGAAGGGCTCACTGGACTCTCCTCAAATCTGAGCACATGTGGCAAAAATCATTTCATAACAAAGAGTCGGGAATATTCAATTTAGGCAAGGTATTGAAATATTTCAATATTACCCATTATCTCTTAAATCTGTGTTTATAGTGAAGTTGAGGGGCATTTTTTAGGTTTCAGATTCCTTGATAATTTTCTTTACACTCTAAATTTGCTAAAATTTTTTCAAAAATTTCAAATTTTACTTTACAAATTTGCTTTATTTAGTTTTAAAAAGAGGTCAAAACATAAAAAGGACAGACCTTCATGTTCCTTCACGTACCACTTGGAGTTGACCGGGAGTTGGAGGACACCGATGTTAAGTCTTCTTGATGTTACAGGATAATTTTTATTTATACTAACTAACTAGATGCAAATCAAATCCTTAAACTATTTACTTTCCTACGTTAAAAAGTTTCAATATTATTTACTGTGGAACGCACGCCCTTGAGTATGTTTTTATTCTTCTTCTGGAAACGGTTCTTTAAAAATAGCGCGCTCTCAATTATTTTACTAAACACAATCTCATCCACTCGAGTCGACAGTCAATATAAATAATAATAATAAAATAAAGTTGTTACTGAAGCAATTATATGCTTTATTGTAGTTTGACATGCAATCTCGGAATAGTACTGTTCCTACTTAGTACCTGAGTAATGTCAGTTTTTATTGGTTTTGAAACGAAGATAAATAAGTTGTTGATGGTGTATTTTTTAGGAGGGTTAGATTTGATCTACACTTGCGACATTTCTGAATTTCGCTTTATTGAAATGACGTTATTGTCAAGATGGCTAAAAATAGACGTTAACAAGTTCAATTTATTGAAAAGGTCTATTATAAAACACGATGTTTGCAATCACGAAGTTTGTACCTACATTTTTTAGTCTTGTTATATTGTTTAATTTTAACCAAGGACGCCATAAAATTTGACTTGTGTGTGTATGCCTAGCTATTTCGCCTGAAAAAAAAATTACTTTCCTGTAGGAATACGAAAGATTTGATATGATATGATAGCGTATTTCTCCAACACCTAGCGATATCTCAAATGCTTCGCCTAAAAAAAATCTTTAAAAAGTAGGTACCTACTACATAATAGTAAAAAAATATTTTTTTTTTTCTTTTCGTAATATTTTTTGAGATTATTCACTTATGACAGCATCACTTGCTAGGCTATTTCATGTAAAGTATTGAAAAAATGACAAATATTAATTCAATGACTTCATAGTTTATGTATCCTAATAGAACCGGTCTAAGTATAGTAGTATAATATAATGTCCACTTATCATAAAAATGTAAGTATGTTCCTATTACAATATTGTATTGAATTTGGGCAATAATCATGCTAATTAAATGGCACACAATAGTAATATAAAATTCTGTCAAATTATTGAACGAATACTATTGATAATGATGATGATTTTGAATGATTTTATTTTGACGCCGTTTAACAGTCCCTAGACCTTCTCAAGGGCGCCGGTGAAGAGTTCAGTTTTCAATTTGCTTCCGAAGCTGGTGACAGTCTGAATATCTCTCAATGGCACCGGTAGGCGATTCCACGTAACCGGTCCAACAACACCAAAGGCCCTCTCATGGAAGTTAGACTTACCGGCTCAGTTGGGCAAGTCTGTTCACAGCCAGTTCCGAAGAGCGCAGAGGTCTTCTAGTGGTCGAGTAATATTACCAATGTGTTTTTTAAAGTAATAATCCTTTCACAGTATGTACATCTTCCTTTTACTTTTACTCGTCTTATACTTTTAATTGCATTACATGTTTCTCCAAAACTGAGCTAATTATTGCAAAGCACTTGGAGAAGTGTCAAAAGCTTTGCCGAGGATAGCTACTATGCATAGTGGTGTTATAAAGAGTTATGGAATACACAGCGCCGCAATAACACACATTAGGTACTTCCTACATACAAGCAAACCCCTTCCATACATAGTTTTTAACAATAAAATATTCATATTATCTAGTCAATTGACAAACCTTGATATGTATATTAATTGAAAAATTTTGAAGTTAAAGCATGTATCCACCCCAACACTGTCTCTTATGTCAGGATTCACGAACCAATTTGGTATCTAATCCGCTGTATAAATCAAACGCTAGTGTTTGCTAAATTTAATTCTATTCACTGTAAGATTTAATTAAGTATTTGTAATGAAGTATCATTTACTCAATTCTCTCATTATCAAATACCTATACATGTTATCCAATCAACAATACATTAACATATATATTATTTCCCAATAAGGAATGTCATTTGTTCTGAATGCTAGTATCTTTTTAATCACGCAGACAGATATATTTTTTTTCTAACACTAACATTACTAGTTTTATTCTCTTAAAAACAAAGTAAATTGGATACCATTGTATTGCTAAAAAGATTCTTGTTTTATTTTGCGTAGAAAATAATATCGACACATTCCAAATCTAATTAATTAATCCATTCAGAAATGCAAACACATAGAGGAAATATTAGATTAAATATTTGATACGAAATGTGTTAGAATTAATATAATTGTATTCATTATTATTTTTAAATAATATTCTGTTTGATTTCTCTAAGATAATCTTTTTAAAATTATGCAATAAATATAATATAATTTCCTTGTTTATTTTTTAGTTTCTTAATAGTATTAAACAATAATAAAATATTAGGTATTTTCTTTCATTAGTTGAGCAATGAATTAAATTGATATTATTTGTGCGGATCAATAGACCGATGAATGCTAATAATATCAAATTTTATTATTATGTATTGAGAAATTCATAAAATCAAGACAATGCTTATTTGTTTATATAATTATTATTTATGTCTATTTCTACATCACAAATGTAGAAATTTTAAAAATATTAAATAAAATATTCATCACAAACCCAATATTTCATTTGTAAGTAATACTATCTTTGTAATTTGCAAAATGCATTTGTGTACCAGATTTTTTTTCCATAGAACTGACATGCCCAATAATAAGCGTTTTTTATTTCTCAAAAAATCTTAGGAAATCAGCGACCAATGGCTTTTCATGTGCACATATAAATTTTACCTGTAGTTACTTATTGTTCAAATTTTGTCTATGACTTCCGAAAATAACTTCTATATAATATATCAAAATAATATTCCTATTTGTCTTCATTCAGCCTGAATATATATATACTGACCTATTCATTAACTTGTTGAAAATTCACTTTTGAGTTTCACTATTGAGTTTCACTTTTATTTTCCATTTTTTTCCTAGATATATCTTAAAATTTAGGTAATAAAAATAAAAATATAACACTGTATAACTTTCACTATTTAATATTTTGCTTAAAAGCTTTTCGGACATACGTCCATCTTCAGTAATAAATATCATAAGATATTTATTACTGAAGATGGACGTATGTCCGAAAAGCTTTTAAGCAAAATATTAAATAGTGAAAGTTATACAGTGTTATATTTTTATTTTTATTACCTAAATTTTAAAAATGAGCTTTCATAGTGTTACCTCTTCAAAAATAGAAAAGTTATATATCTTAATTGATGATGGTCCTGGCTGGGACATGTTTTGAGAATGCCTAATGATAGTTGGCCAAAAAGAGCACTGTTCTTCCGTCCGCAGGGGTTCCGTCGGCCCAGGCGTCCCTCTTTCACAATACACCGTTCCTATGACAACGATATCAGAGCGCAAGGAATGTCGTGGAAAGAGGTGACGCAGTTGGCGCAGAGACGCTCTGAATGGAGGTGGCTGGTTTCTGCCCTGTGCTCCCGAGAGGAGCGTTAAGGGCGATGATGATGATATCTTAATCTCTAAAATAGGTATGTTACTATTTCGAGAGTTGGATTGAAATCTAAATAGGTAATAATGTTGCGTGAGTTTGTTGCATTGATTGCCTCGCAGCAGTTAAGTGTTCTACGCATTAAATACAAAGTGATCCTATAATGTATTGAGATTTGAGATAAAAATATCCTTAAAAAAGAAATAAAATTGAACGAACGTGAATCAACGACAACCTTAGAATCTATAGACCAATATATTCATCTATAAATATTCAACACCTCAAAGATCGTGTGCTAGTGAGGGATGCTAATCACAAGCTACGATGATCGTAACAAAATCATCAAAATAAATATTTGAAGATGATTTATAATTAAATCTTATTAATCGTGAAATAGACTAATTTTTTAGGAAAGCTTAATATCCATTTTAAAGGTTTTTTCAAAAAATAATACTGTGTAGAAGTTTTGAGACTTTATTGTAGTATCTATAGAGTATTTGTACAATATTTTGTATTGACTTTTCGATTTCGACCGATTGATTTCGATTGCAAATGTCAAGTAACAGATAATACACTTTTCATGGAAATTATATCTTTTGACTAGTCGGTCAATCGTAACAATGGAAATAATACTTAATATTTCAATATGTTTTTTTTATTGATGCTACACAAATTAAAATATCTATTATGTATAGATCGCGTCACTAGTGTTCAAACGAGAGTTCGTTGCCTCATCGAGATTAATAATAATACTAGTATTAATTCGGTTACAAATTAACGACCTTGCCTCAAATTAGATGTGTTTTAAATCACCTTATGTTTAAAGGTTTGTCTCACCTAATGAGACGAGAAAAAACTAGTTAATAAAGATTTATAAATACAATTAAATAAAAGGGAAACACAAATCTTCGCTATTCTTTTACTAAATATGTACTAACACCGATCTATTCACCATCGAAGAGTGGTCAATAAAATGTGTTTTGTTACAAAAAAAAAAGGATCGCGTAGTGCTTATTATCTCGATGTTTGATTTTGCAACATTGATATACCTAGTGTGTTAACTAATTGATTCCATATTTTTAGTAGGGTAGGTAATTACTAATTGGTTTTAAAAATATATGAATAGCCTTTGCGTTTGGCACTTTCTTAAAATAGTACAGAAGATTTCTGCTATTTTCGCCGCTCAGTGATACCATAACTAAAGCTTTCAGGATAACCCTTGGTTAGATAAAAAAAAAACAATTGTATTATGAACAAGACATGGTGGACAATAAATAAAAAGAAACGTCAAAACAGCAATGCATATAAGTTAAAAAATTTCAAATATTTTCTTAAAAATGTAGGTATACTATAATTAGGTGTCGATTGTCATTTTGCTATTGTCTTTATTTATTTTTTATACCATCATCTGTCGCAACAAAATTTAAAATATTCAAAACAAACAATGCGTATCTTCGGTGATTTTTTTTTGCATTAAATAGAACTAGACTAGATATTATGAACAGCATAAAAAAACTATAAATGCACACATGTGGAACAAAAAAAAAGTAAAAACCGTAGTGGACATTATCATTTTTAATCCATGTGCCACAACTAAGTACGTACTTGAATATGTAATGTAATTCAAATAAAATGGCCTAGATTAGCGATAAACTGGCCCTGATACTTTATTTGTTTTATATTATCAGTGCTCTTGTTTATGTTTATACCAATTAACATAAGCTTACCTTGTTTAAACTACAAAATACAATACGCATTAAGGTTGATATAATGTGTAATTTAGTTAGACACCTACATTTTATTAAAAGTGCTTTATGCGAACCAGCTGTTGTTGGTTAAACTGTTAGATTTGTTTATTTATTTTATCGACAACTTTCACAATATAGCATCGAATGAAGAAACCTTTGATCTGTAATAATTTTTGATTTAAGTGTGTACCTTACCTATCAAAATTACCTACTGTCATATTTCATATAAAAATCGTTACGATTGATTTGATTTTAAATTTGTGAATATTTATTGCTTTACCTTTCCTAGTCATCATTTATATTTTATATACATGCATATTTTATTATAGGAATATTTTTGTTAATGTATAGGTACATAAGCATTGGGAAGATGTCCTAGGTACATGTTTATTAAATGCGTTTGTTCAACTGACTAATTTAAAAGGAAATATGTCGGGGTAGTATAGAATGCCCAATGATAGTTGGCCTTATAGAGCACTGTTCTTCCGTCCGCAAGGGTTCCGTCGGCCAGGGCGTCCCTCTTTCACAATACATCGTTCCTATGACAACGACATCAGAGCGCAGAGAATGTCGTGGGAAGAGGTGACGCAATTGGCACAGAGGCGCTCTGAAAGGAGGGGGCTGGTTTCTGCCTTGTGCTCCCAAGAGGAGCGTTGAGGGCGATGATGATGAGTATAGATAATTAATTTAATAGACAATAAGGTACTTTTTGCACCGAGGCTATTATACTAATGAGAGAGTTATTGTCTATCTATAAAATAACGGCATCTCCTAGAAATTTTGAATGTAATCGGTTTGAAATGTTAGCGTTTATCTAATATTTATGCAGTTTTTGACACTATTGATAAAAACATAATAGTTTAAATCAATGAATTGGAAATTATTTCAAAATACTCATAGATAGTTATCTGAGTGGAATTTCAAATATTACGAAACTGGCAAAATGTGTTAAAATATAAATAAATAAACCATATTGTTAGGTATAGATGTTCATTGTATAAAATAATATCATTTGCATAATGGAGCGTTTTAAACTTGATTATTATATGATAAATATTTGAATTAAATCGATTCGCTGATTGTCTCATTAGCTATAATGTCTTTTTGTGGCAATTAAGATAAATTATAAAATAACGACTGTTTATCGTCCATCAATATCGGTGTTATTGGGAAAGATACGTTTGTATATTGTCATATAATCCTCTTTTTAATGAATGTAGAGTACAATAATTTTTAATATCAGACAATCGTGTAAGAAATTCTTCTTTTTTATAATCACTAAGTTTGCACTCCAACCCCTATTTGTCCTATTTGTCGATCTTTGAATCTAGAATCCATGATCACTTCATATTTGCTAGGTAGGTACCTACTCTTTCAACGATAGTAACACTCGAACTTCCAAGTAACCGCTATGTTCCTATTTAAGCAATGCCCTATTTTCAACGCTGATTATTTGGATATCTCGGAATTATTCAATCAAATGGAAAAAAAAGTATTAACCATCTACCACGTTACCACCATGTATCAACATTATACGTAAATTTCAAGAAATCAACTCAGAATAACGTTGAATAAACAAAATATGAAAATCTTGAAATATTGCCCAACATTTTAATAATAAGTAGGTACTACGATATTTTCTATGTAGATAACAAATTTTTGATTGTATACAAGTCACAAGATCAATCAATTATTATAACATCTAGGACTTCTTTCATCTTTTGAGAAACACCTGTACCTTTAGTATCTATTGTGGTATTAGTAAAATACATGTATAGGTGCTCAAAATATTATTCGTAATCCTAACTGGTCATGTTACCCACAAAATATTACCCACTTTTTTAATAATTTATTTTTATTTTTTTGGTCAACCATACACATACTATTAATAATGATTAGCGTAGAAAATTTTCCATTCATAAACCTAAAATAATCATTATATCGAGACTAAATGAAATTGAGTAGAACATTATATACTAAAAAAATAAAGAAATACTACGAAGAAGGTAAGCTACTAGAATGCAAAAAAATAATTATGAATGAAGAAAAATACATCGGTCTCCGTACTAATCGTAATATGTTTTTTGGTATTCACAAAGAAGGAATAACGCTCTATAAACTGTTAGAGTTGAATAGTGTGATAATTTATTCACAAAGAGACCCTTGATCCAACTTTTTGCCTGACTAAAATTATTACATTCAATCAAAGATATACTATATCGGTAATTCAAAGAAAAAATCGGTCATACAGTTAATCAAATTTTGCATCCAGTTTTTTTACTGACGTTAGTTGTAAAACCATACATTGCTAATGCTTGAAGGTCATCGATGTTGGAACACAAAAATTCCGAAAAAATGTACCGCGCTGCAAGTTTAGTATGTCTATGCATTCACTTGTTTATTTATGTTCCTTAAAAATGTGATTTTTTTCATAATATTAAGTAGAATTTTTATATATATGTAAGTGAGTTTTTATTTTATTTTCGTTATGAGTACGGTTGTAAACAGATACGTTCATTAACTACTGCTAAGATAAAAACATAGACATACAAACTATTTTATAAAATACATATTCGAATCAACAGGGACTCCACCAAAATGCATCAATGTAAAAGTTATCATAGATATTTATCACATTTTTACATCTTGACATGACATTGACAATATACAAACATTTTTGGATTCTATTGATATCTATGAATAGTCTTTAATGGATCTATAAATGATGTTGCATCTCCTTTGATACAATACAATAAATAAAAATTGTTGTATTTTTTATTTCAGAATTCATTCACAATAGACGAATTTCGTGATGTATGTGTTTGGACATTTGGTGGTTTTAAAGTATTTCTCTAAAATGTACATATCTTTATTCTCAATGGAATTGATGGTATGCATTTATGTTATTTTTATTGTGATTTTATGATATGAAAAATTAGTCAAATCATTTAGCTTATCCGATTAGATTTTTCGGACAATCATTCACATTAAAAGGAATTGTACCTATTTATTTGTATGAAAATTCATATCAATTTTTTTTTAGTTTTCGAGAGACCCATCTGTATACACTATACCTAATAGCTATAATTTAAATTATACATGTTAAAAATGAAACATCTCGTGGGGTCACCGGTAGATCTCCCACTCTTTTTTGCCTATTTTTGAGTATCCTGTAAGTAGCAGGTATTTGTAAAACACCGCGATTAAGACATTTAATTTTTATTTCAGTTCAGCGATGACGTGTGCCACCCATTTTAAATGTCTTAACTTTTATTAACACGAAGAGGACGAATTAGATGTGCAGTTGGTTTGCTGGCTACCCCACGTGTGGAAAATGCCGTGATGGTATCTACGTAGAAATGAATGATAAATGACGCTATAATTTAGTTGGACATCAAATATTTTAAATTTTGTGAAGGTGGTTTAAAGATAATCCCTATTTATAATATATCATGTTAAATAGTAGGTAGACATAGTAGAGACATTAATTCGATTAATAAAATATCTTAAATTACATAATTTGATTACGTATAAATATCTCCTCTATATCAAAACTTACATCAAAACTAGTTCACACTATCGAACTAAATGCCAATAATAAATCTCAATCATTTCTGACATTTCTTCACACTTTTGACAATCAAAACCAAAACTTTTGTATTAACTTACTAAGAATTAAGATCAGATCTAATATAATTATTCACGAGAGTGAAAATATAGTCTATTATAAAATATTGGCTTTATAAAAGTGTTTTATAACTCTTAAGTAACACTTTATTCCACTTGGGGCTATAAAATAATAATACAATACCTACATATTTTTAATTCCATTTCAACTATTATTCATAACGTTCCTAACCGTATAGATACTACTGAATCTAAAAAAAATATCGATAGATTAAATTTGAATATATGGTTGATAAAGTCGTTTTCATTCAAATAATTGCTCAAAACTATTAGTCATCTTTGCATGTACAAACTGTATAAAGACAAAATAGGTATGATTCGAGTTTAAGATTTGCTTTACTTGTAGAATATGTAGAGAAAGAGAGTAGTAGGTATTCCGATGCTCACGAATCGGCTAAGACTTGCTCAAACGTTTTAATTTATTAATATTCAAGTATCAACCTAAGTTAAAGTGGGTTTGAAAAAGGCCTACTTATATCCAGCATTGAAGAGATAAAAGCAGCCAGTTGTTAAATATATAAGTAGTTTATATGTATAAAAAGTAGTCTAATTAGTAGGTGTATGCAATTCATATGATAGAGTCAAAGTGTATAGGAAATACTATTGTTTTTTTTTTTATAATTAGCAACATTTATCAATTATTTATTTTTTTATAATTAGCAATATTTCTTTAAAAAATTAGCAATGTTCTATTTTTTTATGATTAGCAAATTTGTCAAAGGTGCGGCTAGATAGAAAAAAGGATAGCCCGGTGGGGTATCTTTAATATAGGCTATATTATTATTAAACTGTTGCACTATGACGAATTGTTTTGAAACGCTGTATCAATATCGAGTCACTTTTGAACAAAGCTTTTATTTTACTTCTAACAACATATATTTAAATAAAAATAAACGAATATTTACCCCATACCAAAAACTTATGCAATAGGTACAATAGGACACTTATTCAAAAGTAATTTGTTAAATCTTTCCATAAATTAAAAGATCATAAATTTTACTTTTATCACGCATTGTTCACCTTATTCCAAAGTGCCAACACTTAAGATACTTAGAACTGACTAATAAAATCAAACTAGAGAAAATGTTCAACAAATTTGTATTACACAAATTCACCAGTATAATTTTAGTTTTAGTCTTGTGGTAAAGTCGTGTGTTTTATAAGGTGTTTTTGATAAAGTTTTGTTGAGAGAATCCGTGGTCATCGTGTCCGAAAGAGGCTTTTGATACCAATATGGAGGAAAGCTTGGCTTGTGCAAAGCCTATTATTGTATTGTGTTGGTTTCGCCCATAAGTTACCTGAGAACGCTCGCTCAGTCGCTTATAGGACGCCGCAGCGCAAAGTGCCTTCGTGTGGGTAATCCGTCCAATACTCTGTTATCCTAGTAACAATCGAACTATATTTTCAAGATCGCTGTCAAATTAAAGTGTAGTATTTTTTAGTACCTACTTATATCGCATATATCACATAAAAAAGTAAATTCCATTCGAAATCGAAAAACAATTAAATTAAAAATATATATTGTGAAGTAAACATATTACAACTTCTTGTGAATAAATAGTTAGTATTTTTTTTCAATTAAAATTTGTTTATTTAGTCGTGATTGTGTTCATTATAACATTAGTTGTCAAAAATAATTTCTAAGTATTTTGTTTACAAAGTGTATGATTTCAAAATCCAAACAATACCACGTGCAAATTTGTGTTCGACTTCGGTACACACAGAAGAACGTAATTACAAAAGCTCGATATCGAATTATCGTTATCAGCTGATTTCAGTGTTTTTGACTCACTTCAGTGTGACGTTTGATATTTTTCAGTAGGTACTACTTTAGTGTGAACTTTTTCAGTGATTTATATATTTTTGCATTTCGTTTTGGACAGCATTTTATTATTTAATCGAATAATAATATGTGCATTGATGTTACGAATATAAGGTATGTAATCAAAATATTTACATAATTTTTAACAAATAAGTTGACCAACTCAGTACATAATTATATTTTCCAAAAATAAAATATTTGCTTACCCTCTTGGTTCATTATTTCAGTAAAGTTATTACTGTGCAATACATTTTGTAAAATTTTAGTTTACTTAAATAAAAGGAATAAAATCTATGAGAATGTGAATGCGAGAGATTAAATTAGAATAGAATATAAAAAAAATCCTATCCAAAAATATATGTACAATAAAATTAATTTATGATTGATATGATAAATTATAAATAATTTACTTATTTCGTTTTTCATATAAATAAACAGTTTATAAGATCAGTCATATTGAAAAAAAAAGGTTTTTTATGTGTCCTATTTTTACGTAAATTATCATGGTAATGCTACTTTCCATTAGCAAATTATCTACCATTGAGAATATAATTTTGTCCCATCCTTTATTCAAATTTTCAAACAGTATTCGATTTCATCAAATGAATGCCGAAAACCCAATCAGCATCTTATTTATATCTCAAATTAATTATTCATTATTATAAAATAATACGACACTCATTTGGGTCTTTAACTAAAACACCTCGAAAATGCTTAAAAAAATATGTTTTTATTTATTTTATCATATTACTATGCCTACTTTACTTTGATTTAGAATACTTATCAATAATTTAAATTCAAAATCTGATAAGAAGGTGAATAAGAAATACATTTACTATTTATTATTCAGGAGTTGGTTCATATCAATTTTATTCACAATACAAACCGGTTTTATTAATGTGAAATATTATAATAATGGTCCATCGCTATTTGGATGTATTATGTATTAAAATATATAATTAATAATACATGTGTAATACATTATTTTAATGTTACGAGCTAATAAATTATTGTTTTGTCTAAATTAAAGGAACAGAAAATTATAATTAATTTATTATTTAACTAAAGGTAAAATTTAAATAAATTAAAACCATGTAGCCATTTTAAACTTCTCGATCAGCAGTGAATGATATCGTATGTAAATCATGATATGTGGTAATTATGTATTATATAAGAACCTTGAACCAATATAGGTAAATACCCATATTATAATTTTTAATGCATAGATATAATAATATATCGTTGTATTAAGAGATTATTTTTGAACATAATATTATAATTTATGTGTTGTCAAATGTACATAATGTGGCATAATAAATAAGCATTATCAAAGTTATTTCTGTCAAATTATTTGGCATAATTTGATGTGATATATATCCTGGTACTTGTTAAAAATATTGATAGAAGTCGTGAATAGGAAATTTCCGTAAAACCTCTGAAATTCAACAGATGTTCTGTTTTTCTTAGTATAAGTTTTCAGGTGTCTTGCAAAAGGTATTGGTAACACCTTTGAATAACACCTGGAAAAGTTCAGTGGCTACAATACATATAAGTTGAAACAATATACAAGAGACAAAATATAAACAATGTATTACCCTATTTAAAAGTGCGTACAATTTTCACAATTCACAATATTTGAAGCCCATAACAAAACAATATAATTATATATAATTGAAAATACTAGGACGATATGCAGAGGCGAGATAATCACTATCTTTACTTCGTTGAAAGGATGTTATGATTACGAACAACGATGATTTCTATTTAAAATTTAAATGATGTGCCTTTTCTCAGGTATTTCTAAAATTGAAAGCTTGAAGGCGATGTATTGTGGTGTAATATTTTTTCAATAAGATACATATTTCAAAGGACAGTTTGCATGTTTCTTACATGCAGCTGATCTGCTGGCTACCCCACTTGTGGGATATGCCGTGATGGTATAGTAGTAGTAGATATTTCAAACTTGTTCGATATTTACGATTTCGTCATTTCAATCACCATACAAAAAGCACGTTTGAAGTGTAGGTACTGAGGAGTATAATGAACTCTGTTGATATTAAATTAGTGATGTTCTAATGTCGGATATGTGGATGTCTATTAAATGCTCGTGTAGGATTTGTATTGGTGTTTTTGTGTGTTTATATAATTTAGACAAATTATCACCATGCGAGTACAACGGTACATTTGAGTATTTAAATGATTCATGGTTTGATCGTGGAAATAGATACAGATCTGATTTTTTAGTGATATATATCTGTTATTCACTTGGAGTGCTTAAAACATCGGTCACTCAATTTCGATTGATTCTCTTTGAAAAAAAAACAGAGTTTGTGTCATCATGTATTGTAAAAAAAACGGAAATTGGAATGTAGGTACCTACCATTTAAAATCCAGCTATAATCAAAAACATTTAAGTTGTCAAATTATGGAATATTTAGTTGGTAAAAATAATTTAGTTAAATAAAAATAAAACCATTTTCTATAAATTAGGTACTTGTATACTGAAAAATGAGTCACAAAATTTACATGAATTTCTATTTAATACTATATAATCATGACATATCCCACAAATGGGTAGCCAACAAACCAGCCACATAAAAGAAACATTCACGCTCTCCTCTCTTTACCAACAAAAAAAATTGACGAATTTCTAGATTTCGAAAATACAATTTTCGTACAAATTTCTATTATTAGTATTATTAGTATAGCAATTATATAAATTATTTAAAGCCTTTTCATTACATTTATGTAAAGTCCAGTAATATATATTTCATTATCTATCTATTAAAATACCCATAAATGTTAACGAAGTTCTGTTGATTGAATAAATAAATAAATAAAAAGTTCTAGATAAGTAAGTTATAGGTAAGTATGTAAGCAATTATGGGACAATGTATGTATGCGTCACAGTAAGTATGGTCAGAACTTAAGTATGTTTATATGTATATCTAACAGTGGTGACTACGTGTACGGACACAGACATAATATTAGGTATAATATATGAATGACAAAATCGATAACTTCTATGAGAGTTCAATACTACATAATGAGTACATATTATTTTTATATTGACTATCTATGAAATTATTGTACGTATTTATTAACATTTTTTTCCTAGAAAACATCACTCCCACGCTCATTAAACATTAGTAGTCAGTCAATAATTACTACAAAAACTATTACCTATGTTACGTTAAAATTAAAATGTTATTTTTTTGCAGCTTGTCGATGTGTTGATAGTTTAAATAAACACTTGTGCGATTTCTCTATATATAATGGGTTACAATCCATCGGATTGGTCTGCAACGGGTTTGGATTTTCTTCTCCATTCCTCCCTATTCTCTGCCAGTCTCTTCAGCTCTACGTATGAGTCACAGTTCATGTCCCTCTTCAGTTGGTCCATATAAGCGTCTCTTGGTCGGCCTCTGTCATTTGTGCCTTGCTTCGGTCCTACCTTTCGCAATGGCGATGAGCAGTCCTGGGTGCCTGGTGTTGTGGCCAATCCAGTTAGCTCGTTGTTGGCGGATTCTCTTAAGCAGTTGCCTTTTTTCGCCTGCCCTGCGATTTCTCAACTCTGAAAATTTAAAATAGAATAAAAAAATCTGAATAAAATACTTGCAATTTGTAGCTGTATACCCACATGTAAGAGCTGATAAAATTTAGGGATGGCAAAAAGAAACCACTTGAATTCTGTAACATTATTTATTAGAGTGTTTTGAGGACATAAAAATAGCAAAAGGCTTTATAAAACGACCTCTAGAAGCAACAAAGTTCACAATCAACACATAATTAATTCTTAGGTTATACCCAATTGTGCATCATGAAATAGGCTTTTCTTTCTTTCAAAGGTTAGGCACTCAATAACGAGTGAATGAGATTATCATAAAACAGTTGACATATTTCAGTAAAAATATTTCCTATCTATTATTTATCAGCTATTCAGAAGATACTTAAGCAGAAATTTATATTTTAGTTTGAATGGTATATTTGAAAGTTACTTAAATTTAGTAGATTATCACCTATAGATCCTTAGAGCGAATACGATGAAAAACAATATTCTATATAACTAACTGACTATGTGTTGGTGTTGAGTTGTTTATAAAGCACAGCAACAATTAATCTCTTTCAGAGAAATCAATTAATAACGACGTATCATGCAAGAAAAGTTACTGGAATGATTTATCAAGGATATTGCAGAAATCTTTTTGTTAAATCAATCAACGCCTTTATTATATTGCATCATCAAACTGTTTGATGATTAAATAAATGATCGTTTGATTAATTATTACAGTATCATACGAGTTTAATCATTAATAATTAAAAAGCAATCTTCATTAATACTTCTTAAATTAAGTGCATTGAATCTAAATTATCTATTATGTATAACCTGCAATTTGCTGCTCAGACTTTCAAAAGGAAAATGGTAGTTATGTATTATGAAATCTTCTATATCTAATATTTTTAAGTATATTGCGTATTAATTTGGATTAAGTAAATTATACTCACCAACGGATTTTCTTTATCTGTTTAACCGTACCGTCATGTCATCCCCTACGTACACTGAGAAAAATACTCACAACGAATCATTGGTACGTACCTAATATCAGATTAGGACCAGAGATAGTACAAACCATTCGTTAGTACGAATCTATAATATTAACTTTTCGCAAACAAATCATTGGTAAATTTACTTACAATCTGATAGTACGTACCAATGATTCGTTTGTGAAATTTCGTTAGTATTTTTCTCAGTGTATTATGGGACTGCATGTAATAAATATATATGACTTCCTCCCCCTGTTATAAAAAAAAACCATAAATATAAATAAATATAGTAAATGTCTTTAATGTTATTTTTTAATTTCTGACTTTTAGAGGACACTTGAATACTTACAGAATAATACTTTACTTGTACAACATGTATACTTACATGGGTTAGTTGGAAGATATCGCGCTTCTGCGATAAACTCGCCCATTGCACAAATTTATTTGTCTGGTTCTGCAATGTTTGTGTTTTAATAATGTTTGTCTTTTTGTGCAATAAAGATTTTTATTATTATTATTATTATTATACTTAATTGCGTTGTTCAATTGGGATTAGTCGTATTATATTTCATTAAGTTATATACTAAAAAAACAATGAATTAAACAAGAGAGGGTTATTCTTAAATAACATCCATTCGCAATCATATTGTTTCAGTTTGTAAGCGTCTTTAGATTCATTTAAAAAGTTAATCACAAATTCACACAGTCACAATACAAAGCAGTAAGTTAATAATTGTATTCAAATTGCGAAATACATTCAGTCAGCATGTAGTAAGCCTTAAAGCTCTTTTCATACAACAAAAGCAGCAACAATGATTATATTACGAAAGCCTTCTGACTAATCTTTGAATTGAATCACTATGTAAGTTATATCAAAGTCCGTTTGTATTCATGTTTGTGTGCATTTACTCAATATAATAGATCGAAATTGGACAAAACGAAGGTAAAATAATATACTAAACAAAGCCGTAACGTTAAAGCAGGATTTGGGTTCTGAGCATCTTTGTTGGTATGATGTATATTTTTCAACATATTCTCTAATTAACTGTTTAATCTTGTAAATACTGTAAAAAATAAATATAAAAAAAAACTTTTCGCACAACTTATTAACTGATAAATTCAAATGTGAAATAATTTTGATAATATTTAGTTATTCTACTGAGGATAAGATCATCAATAGAATAATTTTGTTTTTCATTAAAAAAATTATTATAAAAATTCCCACCAAAAATTTACTGTCGATCGATAAACTAACCTAACAAATATTACAGTTTATACGTGAAAGTCATGAAATCAGTTAATATGCATGTTTATTTTTAAATACAACATTTTTTCTCCAGTTAATTTATTGAGTAATGAATATACTTACCCATATCAAGATAAACAAAAAAATATTCTATTATCTCTATGTATAATATCCCAAAGTGGTATATGCCGATAAATATTGCAATGATCATAATAATAATCAAATATTTTAATCAGACTTATTTTGAAATTGTAAATAGTCAATAAATGTATATTGTCCTGATCATTCTATGCTTCGTTTGTTTATTTAGTGTCGGTTTTATTTTTGCGTAAATTTTATTATATATGCGCTGTTTGATTTGTTTTACAAGTGTTGTTTTTGATTCATAAACTTTTTTGGATAAAACTAAATGAAATAAATTAGATGTGATTAATTAATTTGAATAAGTAATATTTGAACATGTGTCAGGAATCATTTTATTGTGTTGGATATAAACTTTTGGTTTTCTATTGTTGTGTATACTTGTATGGATTTGGAACACTATATTTTTGATCGAGTATGTATTGTAATTGTGGTCATTTTATTGTTTGTATCATATATTTGTGTATGTATTTTTGTTTTGGTTTTTAATTCATTGATATTGTCAACTATAATGATTATGTAATAAAAGGCATATTGCCGTATATTCATGAATAAATAAATAAAAAATAAATAAATAAATAATAAACTTGACAATTTGTTTGGAAAATATTTTGTAATTAATTTAAAACAATGACTTATAATAAAAACTAGACTACTATGAAAAATAAATCACCAACAATTTACTGCCATAGAAATGTCATTATGTATAGTGCTCCGGTTTTAAAATACCGTTGTCCAAGGAAGAACTATGCTTAGTTACTCATTTTCTGTGTCACACAAGCGACGACAGCCATCACCTTTTCATATATTTATGCTATCTATCAGCTTTTAATAATTATTCTATTATATCTGACGTTTATTTCCTGAGTAAGGTCGGTTAAAACAACACTAGTAAATAAATAAATAGAATTCCTATTCATACTACGGTAAGCTACTACCTACTAATACAGTTTTAAATAAACCAAGTACATACGTAATACAAAATCTAATTTATTCACTGTTATTGTACATAATAATATATAAGTAAGTGTATTAATAATAACAGTCTTCAATGAACTTTCACTCTCAACGAGAACGCTCCACTTGCTTCCTTACAAACTCTACATCTTTGTATTATTATTGTAATAATAATTTATGGGCGCAATTATTCAAAGCCGAACTCGTATCGTTATTCAATAGTAAATCATCTTCAAATGTACAATATTGTAACTTTGACTTTTACCGCATCTCCTTATTACAAATCAATACATTATTATAAAGTGAAATGCGACAGCAGTTGTAACATTGTCATTAGGTACACATTTGTAAATCATCTTCAAATGTACAATATTGTAACTTTGACTTTTACCGCATCTCCTTATTACAAATCAATACATTATTATAAAGTGAATGCGACAGCAGTTGTAACATTGTCATTAGGTACACATTTGCACTGATATTACAATTAACGTTTTAGCAAGAACATGGGTCCATAAAAAATGTTGTTTTGAGAAACGGCGGCTTAAAGTTTATTATGATCGATTAATTGTTAATCGAACGGTAATATTCTTAATTTAAAAAATACATACGAAATAAAAAAATTCTATACTATACTACTATACTATACCATCACGACATATCCCACAAGTGGGGTAGCCAGCAGACCAGCTGCATGTAAGAAACATGCAAACTCTCCTCTTCGTGCCAATATAAAATCAAGACATTCAGGATGAGTGGCAAACCTCATCGCTGAATTTAAGATGTATAATGTCTTAATTTTTTCGAACACCTGCCTTTTACAGGACACTCGAAAACTTACGCATAAGAGTGGGAGACCAATTCTTTACCGGGTGCTCCACGGGATGATAAAAAAATTCAACAGGGCATAAACATTTTTAACTAACATTGATATACGGCGCCCTTGAGGTCATGTTATGAGTAAACGGCGCTTTACAAATTGTCCATATATATTGAAACTGAAATCCTAACATAATGAAAATCGACCCCTTAATCAAAAAACGTATTAGCGCAAGGCACCATGATATCTCAATGAATTTTTTTATGGGCATATAGACAAGACTCATTTCAGTATTATCCGTAAAAACGGTCCATGGGTTATTAGATTCTTGGTCTAGATGCCTCCTAAATTAATATATAACTTAAACTCGGCACATTCAATCATGGTCATACTCTGGCAAGTATATAATTTGCAGTTAGTTTTGAGGTCCAGTTTTCAACAATATTGTTACATTTTTTATGTTAAACAATCAAATTTATTCAACGCTTATTCATTATATTATTATACTATATAGGTAGTTTATTTATTGTATCGTAATATAGACGTTCAGTTTTAAAATTGATAGTGAATTTGAAAGGCGTTATTCGTTGTCGAACATGAATAGTAAATCGCTTATTGTTAATGTAATAGAATTTGACTTCAATATGATTATGACTCTGTCTCTATCAGTTTGGTATACTCGTAGTACCATATAATAATTTACCTAATATATTTTCATCATCATCATCAGTGGCACTACAACCCTGTGTGGGTCTTGGCCTCCTCAAGAAGTCGCCTCCACTCCCTCCTATCCATCACCTCTCGTCGCCAATTGGTCACGCCCAAAGCTCACAGGTCCTTTTCCACCTCGTCCATCCATCTCAGTTTGTATGTTTCTTACATGCAGCTGATCTGCTGGCTACCCCACTTGTGGGATATGCCGTGATGGTATAGTAGTAGTAGTAGCCATCCATCTCAATTTTGGCCTCCTGACGCTTCTTCTGCCACGAGGCTTTGTGGAGTACATTCTAATATATTTGATATTTCTATTAATGCTTAAACATGAGTGATTTGTTCGATTTATACAATTCATTGGTATCAGATTTTGTAAAACAATAAACTTTAATTTATCGGCAGACGGTTCTTGGTCGAAGTTCATATTAATAATTTTTAAAATGAAACACGATATATAGTCATTCCACTATTGACTTTATTTATTTTTGAGAGCCGGCTTTCAAGAGCAACTTTAATTTTGCCTGACGATGAAAGCGGAAGCTCTTGAAAGCCAGCTCGCAAAAATAAATAAAGTCAATGTTAGAATAACTAGATATCGTGTTTCATTTCAAAAATTATTAAAAAAATAAGCCTTAAACTTACTTTATGTATGTAGGTATATCCAATGTTTTGAAATCCAACCTAGTATGAATTGTATTATGTCATAGATTTAACTCAAAATGTATCTATGTATCTAGACCGTTACGGCAACTTCCATAAGTAAAGTAGGTACCCTGTGGAGTCACAGTATGTAACGAACGTCATCGTACCATAAAAAAAGTCATGATTACCAAAATTTTTGATTCTTTAATCTTGTGCGACATATTGCGATACAGTAAACATTGACAAAATGTGATCGACATTATTAATAAATGTATGCTATAAAAATAACTCAGTTTAATTATTATCAAATGTAATTAAATGCGCGTAATCGTTTCCTACTAGATTTAACGATATATTACATATTACAAAAGAACCGTCAAATGTAATTAATAATTATCATGTTATCTGTCTCTTAATAAATAATTGTATTTTCATTACATACGCGTTACTTTATCTTGTTGATAGGAATTTCAGATTCTTTAGCGTTCACTTAATTACATTGTTCTTTCGAAGTTATATATCTTCTTGCTATTGTTGTTTGATGGCAATCCGACTTCCGATAATTTCGCGTGATTTTTATAACTTCACATTAATTAATCTAGTTACGTACGGTTATAAAAACAATATGCGATTACAACAGAATCGATTCTGATGAATCAGATTGAAGTACTCTGTTTATATTTGCCATTTATTTAATAATTATCATCAATGACACTAAGAAATGTTGACTCGATAGAAATATCAAAAGTGGGTATTATGTTGGATTAATTATAGTTTCCTCAGGGTAAATTAATAGTGATGTTTGAATGACAACAACTTTAGCATTTATCGGCATAAAACTCTTGTCTTTGTCTGATATATAACAGAACGCTACGATCGATTTTGTAAACATATGAAAACTTTTTGACAAAAATATGTCAAGTAAACTATTACATTTATTTTATTTGTAAGGTAGAATAAAAATAAAAAGTCATTTTATTAATATTGTTTTAAAAACTGCAAAATAAATAAAACAATAATTCTACTATTGATTTATTCGACGAGAGAGACGTCTTTCGTCTTATTAGGACATTGTCAATTTTAAAAACTGCATCACTTTTCTGCCTTTATATTGAATCTCGAATCTATTAGATAAATATAATGTGTATTATATTATTCAATTCACTTTGTAGATTCATCTATTAAAAAGCAATGTGTCAACTTAATTTGAAAACAAAAAGCTCCATTAAAAATTCAATACAATATCGCCATGTATGCTTAATCACTTTAGGAGAGTTTTTTCGTGGGAATAGAACAACTTACGAGTATAACAGCTTATGAATAAGTCTAGTGGGAGCTTTTGTAAAATTTGTAATAATAAATATCTTAAAGGGTCGTCTGAAGGGTATAATATTAACACAAGAATGGGGCCTAATATTTGAATAATAAATATTATAAAGCTTACACGATAGTATGTATGTATTAGCACTTTATATGATAACGACTCAACCACTTCCGTTTTGAATGATTTTCCAAGAAACACTATAGATACACAATAAGGGAATCAAATAAGTTTATTATAATTTGATAAATAAACAAACACGAATAAAGAAATGTAAATTTTATATTTATTTTATTTATATCGCGACGGTTATTTGTTTTAAATGCATACTGGATAAAAATTAGTAAACATATTTGTATAGATAACAAATGTGTTTTTACGATGAGAATGTTAGTTTTTGTATAGATTTTATTTACAAGATAATATGTAAGTTTAAAATTATTAACGTTTTTTTATGCATTACGTACTTTGAAAGCTTTCTCAAGTATTTATTCATAAATATGTATGTGTACAATTATAGGAAAACAAGGGAATCAAATGGAGCTCGTGAATAAAGATAGTCATAATACTTTATTAGACGGGATATTGCTATTCGTCATGGATCAATAAATAGTGATTTTATGTAATTGAATCCTTTTAAGTTTTATAAATAATTATATTGTATTGAAATACAGCACAATTTTACTACTTACGGCTAGCATTAAGCCAACATCACTCAGATAGTATATGTCATTGCTATCTATCAAGAAATCATCTAGATTAAAAAAATGAAACATAGCTTCATATAGTATAGTAGAAGTAAATCCCGTATTTTCTCAGATTTACTACTACCGTCTTTCCTTTCCTACGATATTCCAAACGGTTACATGAGAGTTATCCAAAATGTTAAAAAAAACTTTTGCGTGAAAAATACAGCTTATTTTTGTCCACCTATCATTGAACAATACAAAATACGCTTCAATGAAAGTCATCTTCTTTTCCATCTGACTAAGATCGCAAATCTTTGAAAAGTGCGTTACTGCTTATTTTAATTTTATTTTCTCATGAATATAATATATTATATCTTCAAATTTTCTGACCTTTCTTTCTGAAGATAAACGTTGAAATAAATACTATAAACTTGACCACAGTTGTTTATCTCACTACCGCAGCTTATAACGTATTATATTATAATAACATTATAACAATATACCATGACTAAAGTTTGGTTTAGCGATAGCTTTTGTGATATATTTTCATATTATAATACCTCATAAACAGTTAGTTTTCATTATCAGACATAACATTAAATAATATATATTAGGTGTACCTATTATTTAGTATAATTATCCCCCGTATACAATCGAATCTAATAAGTTATTAGATAATAGTTCATATTGCAAAATGCCAATTTAATCAATATGTACTGTATGTGCTTGTATTATATTATTTTAGATCGTAATACAAATGTGAAAAACGGTATTTTGTAAACTTATTTTTTATAACAATAATTATTGTGTATGTTATTTAATTAAACAAAACTTTACAAATACTCTGTTTGAATAAGAGTTTTTCTTATTATACCATTTTTATATAGTTTAATTTAATTTAGTTGTAGTAAGCTTTGGTCGATCATTTAATCAATTTATAATAGTTTTAAATAATGAAATTTTTTTAAAGAGTCGCTATCATGCTATCAATTTAGATCGTGATGCCACTATAATATAACTTTTTCGTTACTCAAGCATGTGTAAATAATCATATTCTCAAAATACGCAAAATCGCTCAAATCTGATGCTTATTTTTGCTATTGATAACATGTTTGACCCACACATTACATTATTATCCGTTAATTATTGTGACCTGTACTACCTTTATATTACGTACTACAAATAATTTAAAAATAATAATAGCACTATTTCTACTTACGATTCTTATCAATAACAATGTTCAGCAAAGTCTCATACATAATATTATTATCTTACATTAATAATATCAATAATATGTAGGCAATACTAATATCTCACAGATTTTCTACAATAGAAAATAATGTAATTATATCGACGGTGTACATTATTAAATAATATATTATTATTATTGAATTGTATGTATTAGCCGTTAGATACAGAGATAATGTTGTTGCTTTTATTCTTTAACGTAACACATTCGACGAGGTTGATTAAAATCGCAGTGTATAATAATAAATAATAACATAACGCTATTTATTCTACTACAATACCTATTCTAAGAATCCTTCTTTCTTCTTCTCTTTGCGGAGTTGAAACGATATTTAAAGGCATTTTAACATTATTTGTTGTTGCAATGTTGTCATCATAGAATTTTATGTGCGATCAGATAGAATAGAGTGCCCACAATGCAATTCCTGGATAGATATCATAATATGATTATATTATAATGTGTGAAATGTTAGATAGAATAAGTAATGGGTACATTCCTAAGACATTGAAGCTTTCTTTCGAAGCTACGTACCTATACATATACTGCTACTACATTTTGATGCTACCTACATTTTGTTGGAGTTATGGTGTATTTTTATATTTAGACTTGTGGTCATTTAAAGGCACATAATTACAAAAAAGGTCTAGATTATTGCTTTACTTGCATTAAATCTTAAAATTTATCATTTGGATCTACAACCATTAACATTGTAGATCACATTTTATACATTTAAAAGAATATTTGTTTTAGAAGTATCAAGTAAAAGCGCATTATATTAATCAAAGCTTTAATTCAGATGAACACAAGTTCTTAGATAAAACAGTTTTTCATATTATTATGTGCATTTAATATAATATGAAATAATCAAATACCACTTTGCCTACATATGTAACTACTTAAATTTTCAAGAAAATCAACAAAACTCATTTTAGTCCATAGTCCATACAACATACTCGTAATATGAAAATAAATAATACACAAAACAATATAATCGTTCGTTATTACTATGAGGAATCGTGATTTTGCCTAAAGCACTTTCATAATACTACACAATATTACATACTAACAATCTATACGATACCTACAAAGTAATATATAATATTCTCCTTGCAATACCTTCACTTATTTTATACCAGCAGTAAGTATAATGCTCTATAACATTTCATTATTATCTATCTATCTATTTATGTTTCGATTATCTCATTTCTCTACACGTTATTGTAATCAGTGTATCAACTGTCGTAGACTTAATTTTAAAACGAGTCACCTTGCAAACATTCTAACTACATATTTAATATCTACTAATTAAATCATATCTAAATAACACAAAGGTTTTTTTTATCAACAACTCTACTGAAATTCATTAAAACGTGTTACTTTGCAAAATTAGTTGGACTAGGTGATTTATTGAATACCCATGGTTGAATATCCTACAAATTAATAAATAAATGTGCCTGGTTGATTCAAAGACGAGACATGAACCCAGAGCTTGAAATTATCGAAGAAATTTTATGACTTATAAGTTTTAAACGAAATTTAGTTAAGATTTGAATGCAACCCGTGTAGCATTATTTATAAAGCATTTCTAGTTTGATATAATTAAGTATTTATGTTTCAAAAATAGGCTGTGGAGCATCCGGCAAAGAATTTGCCTCTCACTCTTGTCCGTAAGTTTTCGAGTGTCGTGTAAAAAGCAGGTGTTTGAAAAAAACAAAGACATGAGATTTGCCACCCATCCTGAATGTCTTAATTTTTGTTGGCACAGAGAAGACGTATTGCATGTTTATTACATGCAGATGGTCTGGTGGCTACTCCACTTGTGGGATATGCCGTGATGGTATAGTATTAGTAGTAGTTGTGTCGAAAATAAAATTGTGTCAAACTTTACCAAAGCTTTGTACCTACACATTTATAATATTTAGTAATGTTTACGTACGAGTATCTTTAATATATTTTGAAATTACGTACCCTATGATATTTTTCAATGATACATGTTCTATTAGCAAGCAAACCTACAACATACTCGCAGCATAAGCCTACTTTGTATTTTGTAGTGTATACTTTATTGATGAATCTTGATGGCTACGTACGTAAGTGATATTAAATAACTTGTCTTTATTTGTTTAATGTTAATATAATTATTATAATTGACGCACTCACTATACGAGATCTTTAATGTTCAATTATTTTGTCAGTAAAATTATTATTTATACACGATATTAATGTTTCTTCGCAAGGTCGACGCACATTTTTTTTGTGGACAAATAAAGTACTAGATTTTCAAGTATTTTGATTCGTAACTCTTAGGATTGAAGGTTATACAACAACAAACTTAACGTAATTTATTATCATATATTTTGAGAGTTTTCTGTAACTCTTCCGTACTTTTATTGAGAGCAATTAAATAAATTAGAATAATTTACATGAACAGACCTCTGGGTCTAATGAAAGATTAAGAAGAAGAAGAAGAATAATTTAGTGTTTACTGAATAAAAATATCAAAACAATCTACTTACTGTGAGATTTTTAAATATTTAAGCAAATAAAAGTAAAAAAACTATTTATGTACATACCTATTTATCACAAAAAAAAAACACTTTTGAAAACTCAACTGAAGAACCTAAATAATAAATTACAAACATCTCTTTCTTTAGCATCTGCGATCACAGTATGTCCCACAAGTGTAGTTATTTCTCAATAGACTAACTGCGTGTAATAAACAGTCAGATCATCCTTCTATTCCTAATAAACTAGACAACGGGATTGTCGACACACGCCTACGTTGAATTGAAGATTATAAATGTCTCTGACGTGGTACTTTACGATTACCAGCTGCCTTTTACAGGGGACTCGTAAATTTACAGAAAAAAGTGAGAGACCCATTCTTTGCTACCAACTCGATTACTTATAAATGCAACTAAATAAGCAATTTTAAAATTATGTATTCAAAGTAATATGATTCATACATTTGGAAAGATCGGATGTACGATATACCATACATGAAAAAGAGTATGTTTCATTGATTTATGCAGTCATATATTTTAAAAAAGAATGAAAATTACAGTGAACATTAAGTCAAATTAGATATTGTATTAATAAATCCTCTAAAAACCCATTGTTAAGATAAAATATAACAACGACAATAATAATAATAAACATACGCACACTCCAGAGATAGGTAGTTTTTTGGTATAGGCAGGAATGGATATTACGAATATTAGGTGTTCTCAACGTTGTTGGGTGATAATATTAGTGTCTTTGATAATTTATGTTACGATAAACCATTTGATAGTAGTATATTATCAATAGGTAATAATAATACAACTATACATTAACTATTTTATTGCTTTTTGTTGGTAGAGCTATTCACTATTGGTATAAAAACTGGTTTTGTCACAAGGCTCACAGTAACTTCTGACAAACCGAAGCTTTCTTATTGCTTATTATATTTAAAATACGTGTAACTATTGTACGAGTATACCCCTGGTAATATTGTGTGTGACTGCTGTTAGTGGAAACATATCCTTCCGAACAATATTAATGTATTAAGTAATCCTGGAGCAATGATCCGATTGTTTTTTTAAATTATTGTGGGGTACCAATATTATAATACTTATTTTTATTCCTTTATACTTTAACGTTTACAATATATTTATGTCGAAACTTATAAAATGTTCCGTAGAGTCCGGGCTAAGAATAGATTTTCCACTATTTTCTGTTGCTTGTTAAAGGCAGGTATTCATAAAACCACACGTATAAGACATTTTACATCTTCAATTCAGGAAATTCTGGATGGATGGAAATCTTAATTTACTTTTATCGATAAGGTGTAGGGTTTTTTCTTTGTACACGTTTAAAATATGTACAGGTATATCATAAGTCGAACTTATTTCAACACAATTTCTTCCAGCTATTTATTATGCATGCTATACTGCTTCCAGCGTGTATTAGTAGTTTGCACAACTGCTTCCAGCGTGTATTAGTAGTTTGCACAACTGCTTCCAGTGTGTATTAGTAGTTTGCACAACTGCTTCTAACGTACATTAGTGGTTTTCTGGATGAAGTTGTGTTGAAATAAATTTGCCTTACGATGTATATATTTCAATCATGTACATAGAGAAAATCCTATATCTTATCGTATGTTATTCATCACTGCCCTTTCCTTTCGTGTATCAGAATATAATAGTGAAATCATATTAATAAATATCGGCTTATTGCAAAGTCATTTGTATAGCTTTTATCGAATTACTTGCATTCTAATATTCTATAGACTGAAAACATGATAACACATTTTCTCCCAATTTCTATATATTCCACTGAAACCAATATATAGTAGGTACCATATAATATGAATAATATATACAGTTGAACAGAGGTGTGATGAGGAATATAGAATCAGGAAAATTTCTGTACGAATAATATTTTCTCAGAATTTAATCAAATTTAAACAATGATATTATTTAAATAAGTGCACAAAATAATTATAGACAGAATATTCTAAAATATTCGATTATGGTTTTTCGTTTGTAATTTTACAGACAAATTATTATCAAATTCTATTATAACATATTTTGGACAAATAGGTAATATCAGCTAATCCTAGAATATTGTTTCACGTTATTTAATACTTTCTACGCTATACTTTGAAAAATAATTATCACAATAAAGTGATTGAAAGAATTTATTGATCCTTGTAGTATTATTATTGTAAAAAAATTCTTCGAAAATAACTTATCATATAAGAATTCTATGTATTGTATTAATTGTTTCGTGTTGATATCGGCTCTGATCAAACGAGATATAAGGGGCAGAGGAATTAGTTATATAAATAAAATTATAATTGAATTGCTCGGTACGCCATAGTAAAGTATGATAGTAATAGTTATTTACGAGTTGTAGTCTTGACTACGATGGAGCGGCAAAACTAGGATTTAATTAGCAAACTGCAAACTATATAATATTTACCTACTAGAGACCGAATTATAAAGAGATATTTAGGCTGTCTATAGATGTTTGCATTTTAGTTATTTTATTTTTTGAGTTTCATATATTTTAATGATATCTGTTTTAGAGTTTCTTTTTTGTTTTCTCTCTTTTGTCGTTTTCCTCATATTTGAGGATGGAAGCAGCAGCAATCAGAACCTCTGGGTAATCTCACTCCTGCATCTGTGTTTGGTGTCTTTCCTGAGCCATCCGGTAAATGGTAAATCCATACATCAACATGACCCTGTTGTGTTCATTACGTGAAAAATATCTAACCTTATTAGCGCTTGATAAAATTACTCCTTGTTTTGAAATAATCGAGACTATACTCTCGTTGAATAAAACAGGATCTCAAGTTTCTATCACATCCCTCTCGTGATAATTTTTTTTTGAGACCAAGTTAAAGATACTTAATAAAACACGATTGTTTCATAGATTGCTTAACGCTCAACAATTGGATATTTAATCTGAAATTGTTGGAAAAAAAAACATACTCAAATTGTGTTGGATATTTTCAACATTTATTAAGCTTATTTGCATGTATATTTTAGCTATTTTGCGTTACATGTAACCTTGTTTTTACTAACTACTTTCCATTATTATCTGAAATATATTACTTTGAATATTTCTACAGTTGTCTCCAAATGAAACACGCTTCTCATTATTTAATCTTGGTTATGTTAACAACTTGAAAATGTAGTTCTCATAACTGGTGATTGTCATGATTGTGTTGATTTAATTTAAACATAAACTGTTTATGTGGAAGGCGTGGCGCTTATCTAAAAGGTGTTACATCTATTTATACATTTTATTTATTCAAATTTTATTCTGTTTTACGTAAATCAATAAAAAAAATTCACCAACTTGTTTGTAATGTTTTAGGTTGAAATAAATAAATAAATAAACTTTATTTCTCGGATATTGCAGGAGTCCAAGGACTCCTATTCATCCGTTTAGGTGACGATTTATAAATATTTTAATTCTCTCTAGTTTAATACCACTATGCCACTAGGCATCTCCGATCCTACCACGTCAGTGGGCGGGGGACCCGGCTGACGTAGCAGATCCCATCTTGAGACCCACACTTCTACGAATGTCTTAAAGTGTGAAGCGTTTGTGGCATTTAAAAACACTTCCCCAAACCAGATGGGCCGAGGAGTGTCAACAGTCATACCCAGAATCATTTCCTCTCTTGCATCCATCATCAAAGGACATTTCCAAAGGAATGTTCCGCATATTGAGCTCCTGTCCCACATGTGCACCATGGATTTTCAGTATGAAACAAACGACCCATATGTTCACTATTTGCAGTTAGTTCACTATTTAGCCCTCTTGTGAGAGCCGCCGTGATGGCATATATGAAAATAAGGTTGGTAAAAAAAAGACTTTACAGAAAATGTGCAAGATTTTCTTATACGTTTCTTTATAAAATTTTGATATACCTAGATAATTTAACTTAATTTTATAGTCCTTAGGTTTTTCTAAGTAAAAACATTTAGTAAGTTTTCGGTTTATGTTTTATACAACCAGGATACTTTTTAATATTAAAAACTTAAAACATTTTACGAGGAAGCATAAAATTATTAACAAAACATTGCGGTTTTTGTGTTCAAATGATTGTTATTAAAACGCAATTTAAACATCTGAGATTTTTTACTTTAATTTAAGATAATTTTGTCACCTCCACAAAAAGAAATACCTATACATTCGACAAGTTGTCTATTTGTTTACTGTTCAAGTTAACAATAAGTACTACTTATTAACACTATTTTGTAGTACCTACTCTGTAATTTGCTGCGGTTTTAATGCCCATTGCTTATTTAGTTTCTCTCGCAAAATTGTTATAAATAATAAAACGTTGGAGAAATTTCAATTTAAATTTAAACTGTATACAAACATTTGTATAGCTCTGTTCTTAATACTTTACCTACTTTGAGGTATAAATTGTTGGGAAAAATCAAAGGCATACATTTAAAATACTATCTAGTGAAAGGGATCGAAATATGTAGTTGTAAACCATTAAGTAGCATTTTTTTCACTACTTAGTGGTAGGTACAAAATGAGACACCTTTTTCTTCTAAATTAATATTAAAGTTACTCACGAATGAACGTAGAAAGTAAATATCTACTCTAAGTTTCTTTACTTTTGTTGTTTGACCATTAAATTAATTGTTATTAGTTTATTTTATTTTTCAAATCAAGAGTTACCTACATAAATAAGCGTTAAAGTTTTTTCTTTACTTCGTAATTGAAATTGTGTTTACTATGTATTTATTATAATCAGTAAATAATTACATGCTTATTGAGCATTTCGATCTAATAAAGTATTAAATATATTATGCAAAGTATAAGTAGGTAATTGATTTCGTAAAATATAGTTAATATTTGAATGAATTTGTTTGTACAATATTTAGGTATTTAGTGGACAGATTGTAATTAATAAACATTATATTGTATATAAGTTATTCCACTAATATATAAAAATAAGGGAGATAACACTAAAAAGTTAACTTATTCACAAATTATAACTATATAAACCAAATAAGCTGAAGTAGTATGTCTTAATTTTTTATTTTCGTGTACAGGACAACTTGCATGTTAATTACGATTTATTTGACGGCTACCGCACTTACAGGATACTTGTTTTAATGAGTGTTTTTTTCACTATACGAATATTTTCATATTTCATAATATATCAGACAATTAGTTTAAAATTGACCTAATTAATTCCTACAATAGTCTTCAGACGTGGTCAAAATTGATAAAATCCTAGATTCAATTCTCGGTTGGGTTTTAGAAATTATCTCGAGAATTTTTTTCCATCAGATAATGTCATCTCACTTTATTGACCTAATTGACTGTTTGAAAATGCTTCATGGCAATAAGAACTATGTATCTACAGATTACAAGAAAACATAAATTTGATTGAAATTTTATATTCGATAAACATTAAAGTCAAATCACAGTCATAAACTGTTCGTTACAGTGGCATATAGAGATCATGCTGTGCCCGATATAAAATTACATCAGCAAATCACTTCATTTGCGACAAATATTGTAATGGTCGTTGTATTGGAATAGTTGTTTCAATAGATACAATATGTAGGTAATAAAATAATTTGCAATCGCTAGTCGGAACTAACGCGTTTTAAAAATGAGTTCGTTCGCTTCACGTAGTGATATGTTTTTATAATTTTAGTGTTATTAGTTATTACATATACGATATACATATTAATTATATGTATCTGGCAACCGTACTCAAAAACAAGGAATATTATTGCTATTTTAACATAACTTTAACACATTACTCGCCAATTTTATGCTTGATTTTTCATTTTAATACTCCTTATATTATGATAGAAGATAGCTATATGATAGATGTATAATAGAAGAATTAATGTACATAGAACTAATGTCCTTATAAGACGAAATACGTCTCCCTAAATAATAAGCAATTAATTTAAAAAAAATGTTTTTTGTTTTCATTATGGTATTCTACTACCTACTTGGAAACACCGACACACTAGTGAATGAACCAATATTCCTAATAAATGAATAGAATTTACTACATAGTGACATCTCAGCACTGTATAGGTATAACCATCTCAATATTTTATATTCTATTTTGTTATGTTATTTCTGTTGTACAATAGTGATGATGTGCAAAAAGAATAAATAAATATTAATTTTCTATGTGAGCACCTACGGCTGTAGAAATTGTATATTATATTCTTTTTGTCGGAAACCACTTTATTTAGTCTTTGATCAAGACTTTTAGTAGATGTATTTGAAATTCGAATAAATTTTTATATCAAAAGAATTCTCTCATTTACAAGTTAATTTTTTATGTGTTTTAATTTTACAACATAATTTTGTTGACAATTATATAAATATCAAAATATTATGAACCAATCACGACAATATTTCAAGTTTTTTTATTAGTGTTATATAATTCTTAATTAATGTTATGTTTATTTCTAACGTGTTCCAATTTGTACATTATTTATTTAACGATAAAAATTTATGTTTTAAAAATTAACATTCCTTAACTGCGTGCATTTGGGATACAACTCCAATTATTTATTATGATTTATTATTGGACATAGAACACTAATACCAACATATTTTAATAGTTCATATTATCCTCCGATATATTTGAATAAATTACCATTTTTTCTAATTTACTTGCATTCTTAACATATTCGGCGTCGGTCCATAAAACTATAGGAACAATATTTTATATTTAAAAACATTTCTCAACATTTATATAATTTTTCTAGTTTGATTTGATAACCCGCTGTTATATAATAATAACCAAAGACATGTAATAATTTATCCCGAGAGAAACAACGACAGGTTACGTGGAAACGGTTATTTTTTATGGCACAACCGTAGCTAGTATTTTAAAAAAGTTCCATTCTATATTCGAATAATTATTGTAATAATAATAATCTCAAAGAATAATAGGTATTATTTGTTTATGTAAATATACAAAGAAGGTTTGTTTATTTATTTTAACAATGGCTTTCATTATTGTCCTTTAAGAATTATGTGACATAAATGTAATACTGTAACAATGATGCATGTTTGGATAACCTGTAATTTAGGTAACATAAAAAACAACAAATACGGTTATGCTCTTTTTATTATTAGGTCGTTTGAGGCGCTAACCCATGTCCTTTATAGACACTGCGTGGGTGTAGGGATTCATATTTTAATCCTGTCTATATAATTGATGGGTACATTTTATGTTCTACTAGTTTTATTCAATCTTTGACTTATACGTATCCATGTACATTATATGTATGTCCATTTTTTTATAATATTTTTTATGCTTTGTTTTATAAGTAAATCGTGTAGGTACCTACATTTATATTGATGGCAGAATAGGTATATGTAGGTACATTAATTGCGATAATATTCTTTTTTTTTACCGTTACAAAGCATACACGATTCTAAAATATGCCTATACTAAAGTGTTCACCACAGAGTAGGGTAAATTCTTATTAATAGGAATATTTTAGGAACGAGCATTCCTGATGGTTTTTAATTAAGTTTTAAATTTTAACATGCATCTTCTTTATTTTTATGGCAAAATTCAGTGAATTATGACTAAAAATCCATCATATTAAATATATCTGTATTTCACTAAATCGTAATAATAAAAAAAAATTAGAAACCGATAGAGGCTTACTTTTTTTCTTTATTAATATGATGGGCGGACAGACGACGAATCGACACAAAAACAAACATTTCCTATTATAAAAAAAGATCAATTTCAAGTTAATAGTATAACACTGCCATAAATTGATATTCACTTCTTTTTTGGTTCTCGAAACATTTGGTTAACGTGTTTAATAGCTTCTCGTATCAAAGACACTCATATCCGATAGTTTATATTTTATATCATTTTAATGCAATATGATATAAAACTTTGATTATACCTGCCTTTAATATCACAGATTTTGACATAAGGGAATCGTAAAGATGTATAATATTAAATATATCTCAGATTTTATTGCAGAACATTTAAGATAATATTTCAATATTTATTTACCCAAGTTCACAATGCAGGTAAATAATTTACATAACTTGATTTTATTACTTCTTTATTAATTTGTTTAAAGTTCTACGTACTCTTGTTTTATTGCGTAAAATAATAATTTGTTTTGCATTACTTTAAGAAACTCATTTTTATTATGAACAATAAACTCGCCCTCTGAATATTGATTATTATATTTAATTTGAATGCATTTTTGTATAAAATTGTTTATATTGTTATCACAGTAAAGAATGAATAAATAAATAAATAAAATTCATGTTTTCAATATCTTTGATTTACCTATAAAATTCACACAGTACGATCTGGTCCCAAATTAAGATACTAATCTTGCTTTATGGGTACTAACACGATGATCAGCAGAGATAATTTCACAATTCTCGATTTTCAATGAAATTCTTTCATTCAAATCATTACGACATTTTATTATTGTTGGTATAGCTGGAGTATTATCTGAGTGCAATGAATATGAAGGTAACCTCGGCGTGATAATGAAAAAAATAAGACATTCAGGATGAGTGGCTACTTCAACACTGAATTGAAGAAATATGTTTTACGCGGAGTGTTTAACGAACACCGGCCCTTTACAGGATACTCGAAAACTTACAAAAAAGAGTGAGAGACTTATAACATACTGCATTCTTTGCCGGAGCTTCCATGGAGATACATAGCGCATCCGATTAGAGCGCTTTTTGGTTCATTCTTCGTAGTTACTTTTTTGTTATGTATCTCGTATCAAGCCAATAATGTTTTACTTATTAATTTATACATGTATACTGTTAACGTATTCACAAAGTTGTTCTTATTTACTTTCCGTGGAGCATCCGACAAAGAATTGGTCATCTACACCATTCCGTTTTAAGAGTGTCTGTCTCCCAGTTTTAGAGTGTCCTGTAAAAGGAAGGTATTCGAAGTATAAATACATTTTACATTTTAAATTCAGCGGTGACGAAGTTTTCAACCCATCTAGAATGTATTAATTTTTTATGGCACGGAAAGAACAGCTTTCACGTTCATTAGATACGTCTGGTCTGCTGGCTACATCACTCATAGGATATGCCGTGACGGGATAGTTGTACTAGTATTAGATTAATTTATAAAATATTATCCTCCGTAACACAATATCAACAAGCACTATGTTAGCGCAGTGAAAGTGGTAAAGTTTATAAATAAGTAGTTATGTAGGTCAGTAGTCGTTCATATTTCATATTTTTAACAACGACTTATAAAATAAAATAATTTGAATTTCTTAATTTGCATACGATTATAGCAAACAATACACAATAACATGTCCTTTGATTTCAATTATAATATTCTCTGAGATAATAACATGTTTATACATTTCCATTTAGAAAGGTTGTTAAAACGATAATATACATATAAACTCAATAATATACAACGATAATATACATATAAACTCAATAATATACATATAAACTCGTACAATATTATGATTGTCACTCGAAAACATTGACATAAAGTGATTATCTTTTGTAATTGCATGTTGTTGTTGGGTGTCACGAGAGTAAATTCAATAAAGCAACACGTCGGATATGTGGCATGATTATAATTCAATTTATTATTATGTAACCTTTTTTTTATTAAGAAAGCTTATTTATAGTTATTTATTTATTTAATGATAAACAATGAGTACAATGTGTGTTGATTCATATTGATATTGTTCTTCATTAAAACGTGCCACATTTTTTTTTAATTCACACATGATTTTAATTATGTATAGCTTTTCTTATGTATGTAATGTTTATATTTTTAACTTTTTGCTATATCTACACAATATTGTGAGTGTTTATTAATTTTTGTCATCGAATGTTCTATTTATTTACTTAATTCGTCAATGAAATACTTGGTTACTTTGATATTATACATATAGGTATGTATGTATGTTTTATTTGAAATTACTTTTCTTAGAAATATGATGCTTTTGAGTAGTTGTTATAGCAGTAGTAGCCCAGAAAGGACTGCCTGCGTGTTCATTACATGCAGCTGGTGTGCTGGCTACCCCAGTTTGGGAAATGCCGTGATGGGATAATACTAGTAGGTATAAGTAGTTGCAAATATCGTTGGGATAGCAGCGAAATTGTACTATATCTAGGAATTAAATATGTTAGATTTAATTCAGAGTATTATAATTATTCGATACTTTTCACGATATATATGGATTGGATGAACAGAAAGAGCGAAACTCCTGATCAAATAACAGTGGGTAATGTGAATCTGAAAACACTGTTGTTTGCTGACGATATAGTAAGACTAACTTCATCTCAGAGTGGTATGCAGGAATGGTTGAGTAGTTTCGAGTCGGTTGCAAATAGAGCTGGCATGAGTATAAGCACAAGTAATGGTTATAAGCCGAGAAGAAGTGCAGTGTGCGGTACATGTGAACGGGGCCCAACTCAAACAGATCTCGACATTCAAATACCTGGGAGTGGAGTTCTCAGCAGATGGTCGACAAACAGCGTGCATAGACAAGAGGATTGTGTCGGCAGGAAATGTGCTGAAAGCGCTTATAAACCCGATAATACGTAAATCCGAGCTGACCCAACGGACGAAAATGGCCATATTTAAGACAATATACCGCCCTATCCTCACATATGGACACCAGATTTGGATGCTCACAGAGAACCTGAGATCAAGGTTACAGGCAGCAGAAATGCGGTTCCTCAGGGGAGTGGCTGGTGTGTCATTGAGAGACCGTATAAGGAATACGTATGTTCGTGAGGCTCTCAAGATAGAACCGGTACTCCTGCATATAGAGAGGTCGCAGTTGCGATGGCTGGGTCACGTACTCCGCATGCCAGAAGACAGACTACCACTTAGATCTTTGGAGGCTGTGGGAGAGGGCAGAAGACCGGTAGGCCGTCCTAGAAGAAGCTGGCAAGGGCAGGTGTCAAACTTGTGTGTTGAAAGGTTTGGTTTGGAGTGGCCAGAGGTCCTGGAAGCAGCAGTGGACAGGGATCTCTGGAGGAAGTACCTAGGCGCAATGGGCCCCCGACCCAACTAGGTCAAGGGGAAGAAGATGTATGTATAATTATTCATCTAAACTAAACCATCTCAACATCTCCTACAAGTGAGATAACTAATGGACTATCTGCATGTATCTATTATCAAATAGCCTTTTAAAAATCATGATGCCTAATAAGTTTCTTTTCCTTAGATGTCCAAAAGATGTTCTAAATTCAAACTTCATATCTGATTTTCTGGATTATGTATAAACTGGACATTTGTATTGAGAGATAAAATTTAGTTCCAATTTAGTTTAGTAGCAAAATAATATACCTACTTATACAAAATTACATCGATTCTGACTAAAATTTAGTTATTATCAACATCGATTTTGGCTAGAAATTAGATCATAGTACACATATTATTACTATTACATAATTTGAACCTTTACGTCGTGCCAATATTTCATCGAAACCGGTTCATTTCGATGATATAATATTATTTGTAACATGAACAATAAGTATATAACATATTATATACTTACTTACCTATTAATTGTCATTGTTTTATTTAATACAAAGACAATATATGTAGTTGTATCATGTCAAAATGGCGTTGCCAAATCAAATAATATATTGATAATAAATAATAACCATATATTACAATACATTGTATTGATCATTGTAATGGGTATATTAACACTGTGATATGTATTTTATAATTACATGCTCCTATAATTTATATGCAATGTTTCTACATGTAATGTAGTAGGTACGTGTTGTACGGCATGATATGCAGGAAATATAAATCCATTTTTAAAATTTCATAATATTATAATTGTGGGTCTCTTAGGGCTTGTCTGAAGATATGACTTATTCGTTTGTTTTGTGTCCTGTAGGTACCTAAAATGTCTAAATAAAAAATACACATTGGAAAACTAAAAAGATCATCTACATCATATTTTATATACGTACATGAACTTCCAAAATTGTCTTCAATTTGCTTCGTAGATATATGATTTGCGAATCTAGTGTTGGTTTTACTTTTCAGAAAAAAAAAACATTCTCTGGAAAAGTTTTATAAGAAATAAGCAAGTTATACTGTTTCTATCCAATTAATTAATCAATTTTATTGGTCATGTTTTTTTCTATTCACACATTATTATTTTTTATGGTTTTCAAAATGGAGTTATACAATTAAAATTACGAAGTATGTAATCTTTGCTGCCGGTCATAAGTGACTTATCTACAAATTCATCTACATTTTGTAAGAATAAATACTTATTGTAAGCACTACCCATATTTTTACATCATCGAAATTTATTTGGAGTACCTATATAAATGTTATGTTCTAAATTAAATTTCTTGATTATATATCATAGTTATATGTTCTTGTACTTAAAATACATTATTGTTACCTTTGTGTTGAATTTGTTATTATAATAAACATGTCCTGTAAATAGATATCTACTTTTGATTGTTTTTTTCTATTTTTTTATTTTTATTAGACAATTTACAATCACTATACAATACTTGTTAGTGATGTCATGTTTTATTTTTTTTGTCAATCGTGACAAAAGTTTTTTGTAACCATAAAATATATCCGTACACAATATAGAAAAACTTAACACATTGTAATCAATCATTATCGCGTTTCATTTTTATTACGCATAGTTTTATTTAAGGATTAATCTTAGTATACTAACTAATAGTTTGAAATACTCACTAATATTATGAATTCGGAAAGGTTTCGTTTTGTTATTTAGATGGATACATTTATTATAATATTTTTATAAGTTTTTTGATTTGTGATGAAACATGTAAATGCCACCTTAAGAATTAGCTCTATGATTGATTTTGTTGTCTGTGGTCAGATTTTGTGACGTCTATATTATATAGGTACACTTGCAATCTATGTAATTGCTCTCTGTCGTTACTGTTGTCTTTGTGAATAAACTATGTTCTTTCTCCAATTCCAACGTATTTTTAATCTTAATCCCGATCACATTTCTCAGGAATCAGAGTTGCAGGTCAACAGTTTGGTTAACCTTATTTTGAGTTTTGATATATATATTATTTATTCTATTCTATATTATTCTTTAATCCTTACAATCAACGTTCGTTCATCAGACAGAACAAATTCTATAAAACTAAATCGTGTGAACTTGGAACTAAAAAGATTTATTCAAACACCAATCTAACAGCTAGACACATAAATCTTCTTTACTTTATCCTTTATTTTATCGATCTTTGATCTTACCGATCGGCGCATCTTTTCCATTGAATTTTATCCCATGAATGACCAGCGCTGACCTTCCATATTACCTTAATACCTTCCATATTCATTATCGCTACATAGTATTTCAACGTTAGTTCATTCATTCATTTTCATTTAAAAGTAGTATTGTTTACGTTACACAATAACGTAGTTTAAAATTACTTATGGATTGTAAAAATTTAACACGATTTTTGTATAACATAATGTGTTTGTAATGTTTGTATTATTTGCCAATTACTTTCTGAATTGCCTACCAAAAATATTTGAGTAAAGCGTTCTAAGAACATACAAAATAAAGCGAATTTTGTTTTGCACTAAGCTTATGTATTGTGTAGGTACTTGTAACATATCAATACATGTATATAGATACTCAAACAAGCAAAAAAACAGTATTATTCCCGTTAGATTTTAAAATATTAAACATAATCAGTTTTAAATACTAAAATATTGTTTCTCGGTTATAAATGACATTATCCTTGAGATAAATTGACAATTTAAGCAAGAAATATGTATAAATTGCGCTGAAAATTGTTCATTAAAAATTATTTCAAAACACTTTTAAAAAACATTCAAATTTAAAATAATTTCAACACTGTTTACGATAGCGAAAAATTAAATAACATAGTATTTTATACATATTCAATTTATTTTATCACAAGTAATGAGACCACTTTAAACTCTAGAGGTCTTTAAAACGCTTGAATATATTTAGTTGTATTAAAATGTATTTATAAATGCGTTGTTACTCAAATACATAATAATATGTTGAAAAAACGGATGGTAAATATGTGCACAACGCTTTACATTGTAGAATACTTATATTCTGAATCAGATAAATAAATAAGATAAAAATAATTATTTACGAGATAAGATTGTTTGAGAGTATCCTCAGAACATTCAGAGATAAGGTAAGAGGATTTGGAGCAGGAAATGTTGTTTTAAAATAATATAAAGGAATATCTTTTCTACTAAATAAATTATTAACAAAATGGGTGACCGATGTTAATTCAATAATATATTTTTTAAAAACTCTACACAAAAATACAAGTGCTATTAATAAAATCTGATTAAAGATAAAAGGAACATGTTATTTAATCTTCAAAAATAATAATATATTGTATTTTATACTTCCTGTATCCGTAAATATACATTTCTTTCAAATATCCTTATTCAATATTATGTGGCATGTATTAATAATATTAATTTCTGTTAGATTTTTTACATAGTGTTAATCAAAAGGTATATCCAGCGTACACAATATTAACAGTCCATAAAAATAAATAGATTAAGAAGACACGGCAATTCTTATTTTAAAAAAATGGTAACAAATAATTTAGTTTGCTTTTACATTTTTGGCAGATAATTTCTCAGACTTTTCTTCCATTAAATTACTGATGTTTAAGATTTTTCTCTTTTATAAAATGCTGATCTTATGCCCATTATGCCACAGCTTTAAACATTGAATATTTTAGATTGAATTTACTATTAAAACTTACATTCTATTTACTGATAAATTAAGTGATCCAAGATCAACAGAACTTTGTAAAAAAATAATTAGAAATCTAAAGGTGCAAGTTCTGATAAATTTCATCAGATATCAATTAATTACATACGGTAAATCTCTTAGCACATGATTACCTACATTACACAAAAACATTTATTTACAGGAAACAACAATCGATGATTATTTTATACTTATAGGATTTACATGTGGCTTCGAAGGTCGCCACCAAAAACAAAATTATGAAAGAACATTGTTTGTTATTAATTATCACACGGAAAATTTATGGATCAAACCTTAAAACAAACCAAAATATTATTAAGAAATAATACATCTTGTAAAACATAATAAATTAAATAAATTATTATCTATCTGGAGTGTAAACTGAGATTAAAGATTTAAATTATAATAATACATTAATAATTTATAACTTATTTTAAATCTTTTAAAGTTCATTCATGTCAATAATAAATACGGTAATCTTCTGGCAAGGTGAAGCGTGTAAAAATATATTATTAATATTATAGTATAGCGGATGATTTATTTACCTTGAAATGTTTAATAGGTGTAAATCATTATTTTAACGCATTTGAAGTTATTGTTATAAATTTTATTGTTTTAATAAGGGTAAAGAATTAAAAAGGAAATCTCGTTATTACAATTAAATAGCGTGTAAAATAAAAAGATCACGTAATAGTGAAAAATAAATATCCCAAAGAAAAAGGCGTGCAGTTTCATCAAATGTTAGGTATCAGGGAAACATTATCTGTAACAAATCCAGAATACAATCGAGTCGAATAGATCTTTGTAAGTAGGTACATTTAATGTCTTTCCCGTAGTAAGTAGGTATTATTGTTATTATTTAAGTGTTTTATGATTCCTTGATAATATTATATCCCGGAGATCGTAACAGGATAACATAACCAGCAGAAGGAATAAGTATTTATTATTGTGCTTTAACGAGGTGTACACGATTTGAACGATTTTCATTGCGAATTAGATAGATCTATGTGGATTATCATAATACATGTGTTGTGTATTGTTATTATTATTCTGTTTTAATAATTATTTTGATCACGATGTCCAATTAATGCTTTGCATTTTAGTTAAGTTTCATGTCGTGTTAGTATTATTATATAGAGTTGATCGTGAATATTATCTCTCAGACGATTTCAGTAAGTTCATAATGTTATACAAATGAATCTGAGTTCATATCGCTTTACCATAATAACACCGGAAGATAAGCAGTAACCGTCATAATTTGAACGCGTGAGAAATAAACGCAAATAAGAATATCTATACATCTATGTATAAATATTATTTATTGATTATTTATTTATGTAATAAGTACATACTATTTTATGTACACTCCATATGTTTCTAAGGTATTGGTTAATTCCAGAAGGGACGTTCACCCACCCTTCTTCTTATAAAAATATAAAGAGCTGTTTACTATATTGCTAACATGAATAATGACACATTTATTTTATCATATTAATTTAACTAACATTCTTTGTTTTCAATCTTCATCACCATAATATATGTACCTACCTATACAATTATCGTCTTTTTTTGGGGGCACTATGTTGTCTTGAAAAATACTTTTTAGTTGGTCTTGAGAAAGACCGTTGGCTTCTGCCCAATGTTTCGTGCGGATTCAACCTCACAAGGGCTGGGGCGTTGAGGAGAGTTGACAGGTTTGGACGATGCGGGTGTCGTGGAGGCAGCAGGCGTCGATGAGCTAGACGCCCCCTTTATATATATATATAAAGTATATATTGTGTGTCTATCGTCCGAAACTACGAACAAAAAAAATTCTCTGTATATTGTGCTTCAAAACTTATGAAATTAACAATTGTAGACGTTCGAATTAGAAAAGGGCTTACTTACATTCAGTTCTGTAAGTTTTTGAGTGTTCTGTAAAATTCGTAAGGCGTCAAAATTCAATTCAGTAAGTCCATTGACTACTCAATTGTTAGAAATGCCTTAACATACATTTTTATTATCTTAAAAATGTCACCCTACACTGAGACAATAACAGCTTTTGGTCAAGGCGAATTCAGCAGGATAAAAATAGCAATGTCCAAAAAAAAAGTAAGAATAAAATCACAAAAGAGACATCATCAAAAGGAAACGATACAATCAAAGGAGAGTCATTGTAATACAATGTAACACTATGTTGTGTTGAAAATATCAACATGAACATTCAAATTGTGCTCTGTTTTCTATGAATTGTATAAGTACACACATAATATAACATATTTTTTTTAAAGTTCCCAAAGCAATTCCATAGTAACTTAACACTTTCATAATCTAATATATAAAAGGAAGTCGTGTGTGTTACAACACTTATAACTCAAGAATGGCTGTACCGATTTGAATGATTTCTGATTTGTTGGATTCTTCTCCGCCCGGAATAAACTATAGGCTATTAAAACATCTTACAAATTCACGGGAAGAAACAATATGAAGAAAATTATTTACGCCATACATTTTTAATTTCAAAAATAAAAACAATATGGAGAGTTATGGCGCTATTAGCGCCCCCACGTCGCCTGTTGCATTGTGCTAAAATAATCCGTAGGTTCTGCTATATTAAGAACCAAATTACTATAACTAATATGAACGAAATGTGTACTAATATTTGTTTACTATAATTCGGTAGTTACATGGCAATAGGTTGTATCTCACTAAAACATAATTTTACAGGAGAGCAAAAACAAAGTTTGCAAAAGAGATATTTCAGCCAAATTTCGAGCATTTATATATCAAAATAAAGGTAATTATTATTTCTACAAGATAGATGTAACATTCTCTTAATAATTTCTTCTACAAGATGTATGTAACATTCACTAAATAATTTCTTGCAGTTTAAAAATATTTGAGTTTTTTTGCCATGTTGATGAAAACAATCTTTCTACATGTCAATAAGTTACGTTTTTTCTCTCTTTATTCTGACTATAAAGAGACATATCCTTTTGCCACATCAAATATTACACTATTTTGAGCATTTTATGGACAACAACAACATTAACAAACTTGAAAACGCAAAAAATGCGAGATACAACCTATTGCCATGTAACTACCGAATTATTCGACCAATATTTATGTATCGATAGATCTTCTGTCACATAAATGTGGACGTGCACAGATTATATTTGAAATTGTATTTTATTTTTGCAGATGGAAAATTATTATTGAACCAAAAATTGTGCTATTAAAGATGAAAATAAGAATGTGTTCATGTAGGTAGTTCTGATGCAAGATTGTGTAGTGAAATTTGCAGACAGAGAAGAAAAATTACGAAGAAAATTATTTACGCCATACATTTTTAATTTCAACTAAAAATGCAATATGGAGAATTATACAAAATCAACAATGAAGTTTTTTTTATAGATTGGCCTATTTATATGATAATTTTTCTATACATTCTCAAATTAGAATCGTTATCCATACAATTTAACATCTGTAGTTCTGATATTTCAATTTTTAAAAAATCATGGAAAGAATTTTTATAAATTTTAAATGAATAGGTAAAATCTACCTGAAAAAAAAATAGTACCTACATAATTATATTATGTACTGCAGATAATTTATAAACAAATCTAAGTATAATTGTTCAACATAAATTGTTCATGTCGGCCGGTGTGGCGCGGATCTCTTTCCTTTGAGTCACGAGGTCCCGGGTTCGATTCCCGGACAGGGCAAAGTGAAGAATGACCTTTTTCAAATTGTCCTGGGTCTGGGTTTTACACATATATGTATATAGTGCATTGTATATGTGTGTATCGTCGCGTTAGTACCCATAATCAAGATTCATCTATGTTTGGGACTAGCTCGATGTGTGTGAATTGTCTATGTAAAGAAAAAATGAATGTAACTTTCGCAGTTTAGCGGCCCCACCCGTTGTCGAGTACTTTTTTTCCATAGAAAAGGTAATATTTTTGAAACTTGAGGAAATTGTTGCCATATGTAGAATTATTTTAATTTGCCGGCAAAAAAAATCCACTTCGAAAATTAATTTCCTAAAATTCCGTACATATTACTCGACAACGGGTAGGGCCGCTCAAGTTTCATAGTTGCGATTTTTTTTTCCTATAAAAGAATTTTCCAAAAATTTGGTGACCAAATTTCCTCAAGTTTCGAAAATATTACTTTTTCTATGGAAAAAAGTACCCGACAACGGGTGGGGCCGCTAAACTGCGAAAGTTCCAAACGAATTATATTTTTTTTTACACTATACCTTCGATGACACACTTTGACAATTACGGGAGTTTGTAAAGAGATTAATAATATTAATCATTCATAAAGTCAGTGGGAGAGGGCAGAAGATAGGGCAGGTGTCGAACATGTGTTGAAAGGCTTGGTTTGGAGTGGCCAGAGGTCCTGGAAGCAGCGGTGGACAGTTATCTCTGGAGGAGATACTTAGGGGCAATGGGCCCCCGACCGAACTAGGACAAGGGGAAGAAGATGTATGTATGAAATCGTTCATTGATTCTTAGGCGGTACGAAGTTCGCCGGGCCAGCTAGTATTTAATATTTAAGGTACATATTTGTTCAATAATACACATACCTACATAAAAATAGATGCACGTGTCATAAGAACAGTTTATTTGTTGTTATTCCAGTTATAGTTTCCTATGAATGGTCAAGTCAATATTTTCGTAAAGGCACAGTTATGATAATATTTGCTTTTTGTTTCATTCAATATCCGTTTCCTTGTTTTCCGGCCAAGATATATAGTTTTTATTTGTAGATATTTTGTAATAAGTCAATAATGGTATCTGGATTAGTTAATGTATATGTAGGTAGGTACGTTTCTCATATATATTCAATAAACAATTGAACCGTAAATAAATTGTTCGAATTAGTTCATTTCTATCATCCATACTAAAATAGTATAATTATCCCACAAATGGGGTAGACAGTAGACTAATTACATTTTGGCTATTTTCTGTTCTGAAATCCTGAAGAATCGCAATCATTCTTCTTTTTCTTTATAAATTTCCCCTCAATTTTGATTATTGTGACCAGCATGCTTAAAGCCATTTGTCTCCATTCATTCTAAATTTCTTGAATTATTTCTTCATTTAACAACTTCATTTCAGCGGTGAGGTATGCCATCCATCTTGAACTTTTAATTTTTATTGGCATGGAGCGAATGACTTTTATGTGTATAACATGCAGGTATTCCAATTGTTTTTCATTCCAAATGCCGTGACGGTTTGTATATAATTAATAATTATTATGCTACGATCCTTGCGATCCTTAGTCACGTGCATGGCTGCGTGGAGTTTTTTGAAGATAGTTTCCTTCAGATTATCACTCCATATCATGGATATGAACAATGTTTAGAGCTCGATATTTAAAAACGTTAGAAAGTAAATTACATAGACAGATATGTTTTAAGAATAATTAATTATCACAAATAATTAAATGAATTTAATAATATATGTGTTACATACGGCTTATTGCAATAATTTTTACTTTTTGCAAACATTTATGTAAATACGTTTGATATAAAGAAAACTCTTTCGTTTTAAACTGTCGTTAAAACTAAAATAGCACATCAAAAATAGAAAAGTCAAAAGTGTATTATTAAACATATTCATTCATTCACAAAACTTAATAAATAAAGTCGAGAATTTAATATTTATACAAACAATTTCACAATCGTTAGTGACAATAGTGGCATTAGTCTAGCCGTAATAATTGCTATTGTTATACACAGTAGGTATGTAGTTTATTACATTTCACCCTCTCCCCAACAAGAAATAGATAAGTTTTTTAGGGGTTGCTAAAGCGTGCTGCATTAACTTCCTAAGGTTATTATGATATCGTTACTGTTTTCGTTTGTAAGATGGGTAAATTTTTGAGTCCGTTTGTATAAAAATATGTTTGTCTTTTAAATATTATCTTCACATACTTTTAACCATCTAAGCTTTATGGAAACTAATGTTTTCTACATATTGGAGCCCTCATCTATGGTTTTATGTCAACTGAAAAGATATTGCAGCTTTGTAAAAGCATAATTATCTCAAATTTACTATTTAGCGGAAAATACTGTATTTTCTTGTTTTATCTATTTTATTGTTTTGCATATCATTATTAAACAAAGTTAAACAAAGTTTTGTCACAGAACTGCAATTTTCTTTTCGCGTCAAATATCATTTCATTATATTGTATAGGGGTATTTTTTTCATTGTTTTAATAAATAATATTCAACATATGCCCATATAAGAACGTTGCCGCATTTAATAGCTAAAAGTGGACTAGATACTGCATATGAATTATTCACCAATATTTAACGTCGACTTATGATAGAATTTGTATGCAATGTGTTTTTGTGTAACCAATCACCGTCGACTTATGATAGAATTTGTATGCAATGTGTTTTTGATGCAATTTGTCACTTTTCTCACTATTCCTGAAAGTTTACTTATGTTTTAAAAACATGGCGCCTGGATTGCCATCCATACTACTCAGCATTATAAAGCCAATTCTATTTGATCAATAATAATCACACCAAAGCTTAACAGCCTAATGCCGGGAAAAAATCACCTATCCAGATATCCAGGATATCAAAGGATTAGGTTCGAAATGCGGGTTCAAAATACTTGCACTGTGCTTGTAATATCGGTATCCACAAGTAGATATTATTTTTTTAATTTTGATATATAAATTCACCGGTAATTTTTGTCAATTAAATTATTATTCCCTGGTCAAAACCAGGTTTCAAGTTAGTTTTATAATAATAATTATTTTATTAGAAGGTTGTCTTAGTAGTGTTAGTCAACATTAATGTCCCTAGCACTTGGAATTGGAACCATTGAAGCTTATCCAATATAGAGTTATACAGTATTGTTTACTCACACTTGTATACTTACAAACATTAGTTTCATATTGATTTGGCTACTATGAAGGTTGATGCTTATCATTATTTTATTCATCAGGGATATTGTTATTAAGTATAATAGTAGACGCATTTGTATGTAATAATATGACGCTGTAACTAGAAAAAGGGGGCATAAGCCAAAATGCCATTTCGAGGCAAAGATATACTAGATCGGTAATTCAAAGAAAAAATCGGTCATGCGGCCGATCAAATTTTGCATCCAGTTTTAAACTGACATTGGTTGTAAGACAATACATTGCTAATGATTGAAGGACATCGATGTTGGAACACAAAAATTCTGAAAAAAATGTACCACGCTGCAAGTTTAGCGTGTTTATGCTTCGAGGTTTGATTATACAAATTTTTCATTTTTACATTATATGACTAGTTAATCGATCGTTTATATATGTATATATTTTTAAAAAATATATGCAATATACAAATATGGACTAAAAGCATTTTCAACTAGCATTGACACTGAAATAACAAAAAAAAAGTAGCATCGGTCTCGCAAATAAAAAAATGGGAAACTCGTACAATGAATCAAAATGACTTAATGATCATGGGCAAGACCCAAAAAATAATTTCCGCATTCTAAGAAAAAGGGTCCATTGGCCCTTCTTACAGCTACCGCCTTATATAATGTGTCGCATGACTAAGAAACAAACACTTTCTAAAGTAAGTTGAGTACTTTTACAATACAATTATATATTAGGTAGGTACATAGATATTGTTATTCATACTTTTTGTAGAAGGTATGTAAATGTTTTAAGGGCGCTGGGTTTGCTGCATTTTATGTATTGTAAGGAAGCTCTTGAAAGCCGGCTCCCAAAAATAAATTAAGTCAATAGTGGAATAACTATATATCGTGTTTCATTTTAAAAATTATTGTAAGTAAGTTTTTATAAAAAGAATGAAATTGAGTTTGCTTATAATGTTTTTATTTTATTTCAAACGTTTTGTAGCGGATAATATATTATAGGTACAATATGAGGTAGGAATCATAAATAGGCAAAAAATATATGTTAATTTTTTATTTTACATGGAATATCTGAACACCTGAAAGGAATGTTGAAGAACATAACAGATTCACACAAATCGAGCTAGTCCCAAATTAAGACGTGAATCTTGTATTATGGGTACTAACGCGACGATACACATACACGACGATACACAAAATACAAGGCACTAAAAACATATACACATATATAAACACATGAACATAATGATAAAATATTTCATTTTTAGCAAATGTTTTTTGATTTAGATATATCTTCACGGTATTTCCTACAAATGATGTAGCCAACGGATTAATTGTCAATAATGAATATTCAAGATCAGAGAATATATATAAAAGATTAAAGTAATTTTTGATCCAAGATGTGCATATCCTTTGGTATGTTCTCAATTATCGAGAAAAAGTGCAAAAGGCACTGTTCAATAGCTTCTATATTTTTATTTACCTATCATATAAAAAAAAAGTTGATGAAAATAGAATAATCAATAAAATTTAGATGCAAAACATCACACAAATAAATATATTAATTTAATTTCCAATAGACTTAATTAATTTTCAATTACATCAATATTCATTTTAGATATTATTATTATTATTATTACAATGTACCCACCATGACAGTTTAAATAAATTATTAGAGAAAGGACACTCATTCAATATTGATTCATAATAAATGAGTAAATAGACAAATTAATAACCGTGATGACACTGTTTTATTATCAATCTATCGTGTATCTTAACGTGAATAAAGATATAGGTTAATGCGTAAAGTTAGTGACTGACCATGTGTGATACTCCGTGTACTACCATATTGATATTTAGGTTATGTTTACCCTGTCTTTTTGTACTCTTTTTAGTTTGAAGGGTTGTTAATAATATGATTGTTTGTATGGCTATGATGATAATGATGAGTTTGACCTATTTACGAGGTCAGTTGTTGACTTTGACACTTCAATATTGATGTATTATTGTTCGATATAAATGACAATCTTATTATATTATGACGGGAAATGCCATTGAAATCATAGATGTACAAATAATATGATATTTACCTTTTCGTTATTTTTTACATCAATTTTTTCTTATATTTGTAAAATGTGAAACACAAATTGGATAGTTTTTTAGGATATTTTTGAACACTGCACTCGTATAACAATTATCGATCAGGTATTTTATCAACATACAATATTTATCTGAGATATTTATATAGCTTGTTACAAAGTTTCCAAATAGTTTTTATTATCTTTAAACCCATAGATTCTCTACTTCTATACTATCACGGCATATTCCACAAGTGGGGAGGCCAGCAGATCAATTCCATGAAATAAACAGGCGAGCTGTCCTGAATACTGCCAAAAAATTTAACTTTTACCACCAGTCTAACAAGTGTCTGAACTGCATGTTTTTTTAATCCTTTGAGAGTCACTTAAAACATTACGATATTTCAGAAATAATAATAGCTAACTAGCGAAAGATAGTCCATAAAGAATGAACATGTTTTTACGAGAAGATTTTTTGAGGGGTAAATTAGAAAAATATTGATTTGAAAACAATGCTATACAACTTTAATTTAAAGATGAGGTAATGCATCAATCCTAAATGACTTATTTACATGACACAAAGATTATGATCTGTATGTGTTTTACACGTATTAAGTTCACTAGTTATTCCCATTGTGGAAGATGCTATGATTTTATAGGTAGACAGATCGATATTATAACTGTTTATCTAACCAAACCACCTTACAAAATATTTATTAATATTACGTCTAATATATAAAAAGATGTTTTATTCTCATTGTATATATTTTATCAATCCAACTGTACCGCGGTTTACCTAACAATAAAATATTTATGATTTAGGTTTCGATATAATAATTTTCAAATTTCCTATACTTGCACAGCTCTCTATTATTTAATTATTTTTTATATGATAATTGCTTACGTATTGCTGATGTAGTATAATTCCACCTCAGCACGTACAGTCGTACAAGTATGTATGGATAAAAAACTGTCAAATTTCTTATATTCGTTTTGTAGACGATTAGGCGATATTATCTACAGTTACGCTTAATTCTCTATATAACTTAGTAACGTTACATTCAGTTATGAGTATGACATAAAATAATAGTTATGAATTTGATTAAATATTCATTTTATCAATCAAACCATTTTTAATTCATTGTAACCACGTTATTTCCACGTCTGTGCATATAACAATTAAGTTGAATCAATTCATTGAAAGTAATTGATTTTTTTTAATTAATTATTGGTGGTATTCTAAATACGAATCTCATACATATTTAAACATTTTTTTGATATTTTAATACGAAATGTTACAAAGAATTTTCAACCCTGTCATCGATGGTTGAATTTTGCAGAATTTCGTGTCGTTTCGAGTAGGTATTATCTTCCATTATTTTCGATGTTATAGGTACCTAAGTATCTCCTATTTACACCTACATAATACATACATGCCATCACGCCGCTTCCCTCGCGGGGTAGGCAGAAAGGATCGAGCGCCACTTCCTTCTATCCTTGCATAATATATCTTTCGCTTCCGTCACTGTCATACAATTCCTCATGCATGCTCTCCTGTTCAATGTGCTCAACACGTGACCGTCCTGTAGGATTTGATTTAAATGATCTTTAGCCATTTAATTCTCGGACGTCCACGTCTCCGAGCACCATTCCTCTCAGCCAAATTTCTCCTATTTACACCACCACACCATATTTTACAATAAGTGGGAAAGCCAGGAGACCAACTGCAAACAATGGAAATACCTACAGGTTGTCCTGTTTAAACAAAAAATCATTCAGGATGGGTGGCATATCTCATAATTGAATCCTAAACACGCCTTTAAGAGAACATTTGAAAATTAAGGAAAGAGTGGGAGACCTAAATTGTATTCTGGGGATTCCATTCTCCTTTTTCTTATAAGATTTATCAAAACCATTTGTACAAAGAGGCGATCGTTAATAATATAAGTCCTTCAAGAAAACAAAGCATTTAAATCAGATCGGTTTAAAGGAGATTAATTTAGCAGTTTGAAACGTGAACTCGAAAAAACCTTGACAAAGTGTTGAACACCCAACAAGGGCCACTACACTTATATTCTCACTAAAATAATATCAAATATTATTAAGCAAAATAAAATGTAATTTATAACGAATCAACCAAAATCCTTGAAACAAATCTCTATCATCATTATATATATAAAGCATAAATGTTATTATTTTATAGTAAAACCTTTATAACTCGAAGATTTTATACAAAAGTTATCATAATATTGTATCGAAGTTTTAGATGACCTTCCAGAATCTTCAAGCCTCTTTTACCAGAAATCTAAGCAACTAATATCATTATGATTATATTATTTGCTACTATATTTTAAACACTCTGATTAAAGTGGAAAATAACTGGAATATGTTTCACTTAAACTTTATGGATATTACGAAAGAGCAACACCTCCACAACATTAGACAAACTGACCTTTTTTACTGAAATTTGTGATAACATTTATATGTTGTCAAAAGTACAAATTCAAATCCTCGAAAACTTATACATAAAGCAGTCCTGGAAAACTCCCTCTAATAGCTTAAAAAAGTATTATATACTTAATACACAAATTTTTGAAATCCATTTAAATTTTATTTCAATAATATGGAGTATTTTTTGCTTTAAAATATCTTCTATTTAGGTCGGGATAAAATTCATTCTGTTAATTTTCAATCAATATTATTACATACCTACCTATAGTTTATAAAATTCTCAGAATGATTAAAATAATTAGGCCTAGAAAAGGGTTGAAATGTAATTTATTGATGTTCAACTGTATTACGGATTAGTAGGTATTTTATTTAGTTCTTCTAATACTTAACGTTTTTAATGTTATTTTGCAGAATACAAGTATATAACAAAGCTTACAGACAGATTGATAACATGTTGACCTTTTCAATAATTCTACCAAACTGACCACGGTTTGTAGATACTTACCTACATACAGACTATTCCCATTAATAGTAAGAAAAAGAATTAAGCTTAATATATTCAGGTAGAATTGTTTTACTTTCTTGCTGTTATTACTCGTGGACTTGTAAGTATGTATTTGTGATGAAACGGATAGTGAGTTGATTAGGTAACGGATATTTAACTGCTAGATATTTAACCCTCATTGAAATTACTTGATTTAGTAAATATTCCTTAGACTTTGATCGATGTGCTCTTCGGGCCGTCCGTAGGGAGCCGTCCGAATGAATATCTATGTACCTACATCCACATAGTCTTCGACTCCTGAGATATTCAGAGGGTGTAGAAATTTCGTGCAAGATTATGACATGTTATTCTGTGGTTTTGAGGTGTTTCATCATTAGGGAGCGAAAGAAAATATCGTAACACTCCTATAATGATTTTTTACTATATTTTAACATGCATTAGGTATACGTAAAAAATAAAATTATGCATCTTAATGTATCTTCTTATTAAAAAGGCTGTCTACCAAAAAGTTGAGTAATGTACACTGAGAAAAATTTTCACAACGAATCATTGGTACGCACTATCAGAGATAGTACAAACGATTCATTAGTAAGAATCTATAATACAGTATTAACTTTTCGCAAACAAGTCGTTGGTAAATTTAACAACGACTTGTTTGCGAAAAGTTAATATTATAGATTTTGTACTAATGAATCGTTTGTACTATCTCTGATAGTACGTAACAATTATTCGTTGTGAAATTTCGTTAGTATTTTTCTCAGTGTATCTTCCACTATGCATACATCGATTTTTTTCGGAGTACAATGAATTTTTGGTTTCCTTTCGGATTGAGTTACCATCCAATGAGATGTAAAAATTTAGCCGAATAATAATTCGGATATCTGTTATTTATCTATATTCATTCCATCTCTAATACGTATAGCCCCGTAGAAGCTAATAATAGACACTACTGTAGTCTTGTGTTAGAATTAACGGAGCTGATAAAAAAAGGAACAGTTACATAGTTATATAAGTATCGTTTCCGACCCCAAATAAAAATTACATTCTACCTTTATGATTACATATTATGATTATTGTGAGAGACCATTACTAAAGTGCGATGCTGTGTTAATACCAACCTACTTACTAATGATCCAAGACGACGTGTAGTCTTCAACATAGTTATTGTTTTAATACGGTATGTTATGCTTGATGTTTATTTACATCAAATTGTAAATGATTAATTGCTTTATAATATGAATCCGTTTGCAACTGTGCATTCTTATCAATCAAAATTAATCCGTAAAGGAAATGAGAGCAATTTTAAACTTCTTTCTCCATTTTATTTATGAACCTTGCCCCGTTTGTGGGATATGTCGTGATGGTATCGAAGTGGAAGAATAAGAAGAGAAGACTTTAAAGCTTTAGGTGTAAGCATGTTGAATACAATATGCCATATTCTTTACTGAGCTTTTTCGCCCGGGTCCTTTTTTGATTTTCAATTCTATGTTAGTTCTGTGGTCAGAAAGCGTTCGTTTCTCACACTTGTTCAAATTATTGTATTTTGGTCAAATTCACCGTAGATTTTTCTTTTCAATCTCACTTTGAATACTCCGATTATTTGTGCTTTCCTGAAAACGGGCTATTGGTTTAGTATTTCATGATAAACAAATACCTGTGATTGATATTACGTCATATTGTATGGTGCAACCCTATGATAGGGTAATGTAACCCTGAGGTTACCTGTTAGCCCCCACTTAAACCTGTAATTACGACCACCCCAACCTTTTCCTTCCCATATTATCAGCACACGCCGCCGCGGCCGTCATGGCGATTCGTATCGCTTTAGGTGGAAAGAAAATAATATCAGACGAGTACTTTATGTAGATACTTTCCGTTTTACAGGTGTCACAAATTTTCTACGTACAATACGTCTTAGAAGCATTTGTGTTATGACTCACACTTTTTCAGGTGAAACAAGTTAATCGGTAGAGGCTTACTAAATTTTCGATTCCGATCGGCTATCTTTCTGAGAATTATTTGTATGATACATGAATATGAAAAACATTTTCATGAAAAGCGTTAATTGTGAGTGGGTCGATATTTAAAGTGGTTTTGTATTATTTCTTGAATGTCAGAATGATTGATAAACGATAAGTAATCAATATATAAATATATTGGGGTATATTCTAAGACTAAACATTTTTGCCGATGTTTTATATTTTATTTATTTCGGGAATTATTTCACTGCATTCTTCTGTTTAACAATTCAAACTACAAAGCTTAAAACCATTGAATTATAGCGTAATATACCTACATTATACGAAACAATATAAGCACCTTCTTATGTATATCATTACATAAGTATCTGTTATGTTTTAAATTCATATTAACACCATTTTAACTTTTAAAGTTTTTGAATACTTTAGCGTGAATCGCACGCGATTTATGTGTAGGTAACCTCTGAATAAAAGAGTAACAAAAATTAGAATGACTCACCTCTGTGTTGAGAGAGGGTTGGGGTTCCTTTCGGTATAAACACGCATTTCTTGTCATGACCAAGTAGACGAATTACCACCTTCACGTAAGGTTTTCATTATTTTTCACTGTTGTTGCTGTCCTTCGAGGTTTTAAAATAGTTCCTTACGTATTATTACCCGCATACCTCACTGGTTTTTTCCTACCCATTTCTTTAAAATAATTATTCTAATGTCTACGTCGCAAATTAAAATGTACATTTTCAAATTCTTGATGAAAAAATGTTAGAAATAAAATTTAGATACAGAAAAACGTGTTGTTGAAGTGTGGTAAATGGAATTAATGTCGAAGTTCCATGTGAATGCAAGATATACGATAAATAATTTTTAAGTACATGAAAAAGTGAAACATGGTGGTATAAATCGAAATACATGCCTTCAACTTCGCCTTACATCTTCCAATGAACTTTTGAAATAATTTGCCTATTGAAACTGTACATTAAATTTCAGAAATTTCGTACCTTTTGCCGTTATTTCCAACTTGCAAGATTGAGTAAATTTTAAAACTGATAAAATCTTCTCTATCGCCAGATCAGACTAGTATCATACTACATTTATTATAATGCGCTGAATTTCTTATAAATATTCACTTGCGTGCATCTAAATGTTACTTAACACTAATAATTACAATAGACTACCTGAATCTTATGTACGTACTGATAACTGCAACACTTAGTACATAATTTATATAATTTCATTCACGATTTGATTCGGCATGTATCTAACTGCAAACAACTAAAATTATCGCTCTACTTTCTAAAATATGAACCAGCGACCTTAATGTGTTTACTGATACAAGTATTAATATTTGTAGTAGTACTGAGTACAATGAACTAGCATCAAGCCCGACTTCATTAATTATTGTATTAATTAATAAAACATTTTACGGCATAAAGTTGACAGAAAATCTGCGAATTACACAAAAAAATATTCCATACATAACATAAAACAACCTAAAAAATACAAACATACATTAGAAACCAAAGAATACAAAATTACATTAATTCCTAACAATAAATACTCCGACAAAACTGACCTACTCTATATCCATCTAAACTTTTGGGTGTTAATCGTTATTGTATTAATTATTAAGTTAAAATAGAAACATAATCAAACTTCCTGAGATTAATATGTCAAAAATGTGTCTAAATGATTTTTCTTACTCCATCTAAAATGTTTACCATTTATTTTATATAATATGGATTATTCCTAGAATCCAAATTACACAATACTTTGTCCAGGTTTTTAAATTAATTTAATACAATGAAATGAAAAGACAGCACAATGGAATTTAAATGTGATAACATTGTGGCAATTATTGTCAGTTTTTAGCTAAATAAGATGTATATTTTTATTATCCCAAATTACGCCTTAACGATGAGACTAAACTTCTTGTTGGGGTATTAATTTTCTTCATTCTTACCTAATAAAGGTATCTTTAGAGGACATAGATATAAACATACTTTACAATCTATGCGTCGAATATGTAAAGAAAAATGACATTGTTTGTTAATTACCAACATCTTAACAAACTCATTAGTATCAATCCACTCGTGTATTATTATAATTATGGCCCATAATACACAATATTAAGACTTGATTGATGAGCCAAAACATTAAAAAATAATATCATTTTCTCTTGTTATAGGTACATATGCGACTAATTATTATTGATGTAGGCAATGTAAGCTCATGTCTTCCAATTTTTTTTTTGTTACATACTAAATACATTATTTGACAAGTCACCAATGTATACTGTGCTTTTTTGTTTCGTTTGAGAGAGGCCCACGCATATATGAGGTACCTATATATTCTTTAAAACAATACTTGTCTTGTCTGTTTTATGATTTGATGTCAATGCCCGCATTAATTCTATGCTATATTATTAATCCTCAAGTGTTTCTACGAAATCAGACACAAAATATTGAATATATATTAAGAATAATGGTCTTGATCGATTGATCGACGAATGATCTCTAAAGAATATTAAAATTTTACACTAAGTTTTGGTAATAAGAATGATTGAGATGCCAAAAATAAGCTGTCTACAGTTTTCTGCCATGTCGTCCATTAAGTCGTTCATTCATTTAGTTCACAATAATCTTGAACGCCTAGAATTATTTCATTCAAAATACTCCATTCTTGTAGCCACGTGATCAGACTTCTAGAAATGTGAAAAGTTGAGATACTGAATGAAAGAAGTTCATCTTCATTCCACACTTCCAAATACATAGAGTGTTAAAGTGAGATTAACAAATGATTTCTCAAGTTCAATTCTAAGTAGAATCTTATGTTTCTACTCAATCCAAAACAGTTAGTCATTTATAAACGAATAGGTCAAATTGTATTCAAATAATTGAGATAATGAGGCATTTTATAACAAGCTTAAAATTATTCAGTTAAATTATTGATGATAATAAAACTATTAACTAAATATTAACGAATCAAAATAAATACGATTGATAATATAATATTATATGTAAACGTTATTATTTATATGTTTTTTTGTCTCGACGATTTAGAATGAAATTAAACGCTTGTTAAATTATAATTTATCCCAAGTGTAGTAAATTGAAAATTATCCCATTTCAATTGCCGTAGCGTTAAATGATTAATAAACATTGAAACAAAAGCAGGTTTTTAAATAATTATATTTAATGTTTTATTAAGCAGGTCATAGCGTGTAAATACATATGTATTAAACAATAGAGACCAGAATAGATGGATAGACAAATATTATATAATTTATTATAAAATAATTTTGGGTGTACAAAATTGCAATGGTATTTTTAAAAAACGTATAGTTTATTTACTGATGTAGGTATTCTGCACAAGTTTTTGTACATGGATCTTTATGTTCTACAATTTTATTTTATTTTATTTTTTAACAGTGTAAGATTGTATATCCCTAATCATTCGTAACAAATGGATGGCCTTTAAACATAGAATAGAAGATTGTATATAATACTTATATTTTAAAATTCATTTTCAATATCTTGCTAAATACTGTTTCTAAATTACTAGATAGAATTTATTGCAGTTTGCTTTGTCAAAAATCATTTATTATTTGCTTATAATTTTATGTATGCAGGTATTTATATGTAACATATAACTATTACATGTAGTATTAAAATATTAATTATCAATGTTAATTGGAAAATAAAACTATAGATATATTTGTGGTAATAAAAATCAAACATTAGAAAAATATTATTATTATCTGCATCCTGTTTATTCGAATTTTAGGCTATATTTTTATGACTTACATAGATCGCTTTTGAGGCTTATTGTCTCAATGTCGTTTTTGAAGGCTTTTATTATATTATAAATTGTTAAATAAACTGAACACCAAGAAAGAAAAAATTACAGATTTATACTCAAATATAGGTATCACTCTTTCATAAAAGCAGAATAGCACAATTTTACTTAATCACTAAAGCTTATGGACCTCGGCATATTTCAAACAAATGTTACTGCAATAAATATGTGAATATTGTAAAGCATTTTTTATCTAATTTTAAAGACATTTTTACATGATCCAAATCATAATAACATTTCGTGCTATTCGAATAAATAATGTGTACCAAATAAAAGTTGAACAAATTATACATAGATACTCGACAGATTGTATTTAGTAGAGATGCAACGAATATTCGGCAACTATTCGGTATTCTGCCTATTCGGCAACATTTTTACTATTCGGCCGAATACCGAATATTTAGTCTATTATTCGGTATTCTGCCGAATAGTTTAAATGTAAAACTGGAAGGAACTAATAGATTGTAGATTGTTGCTATTTCATTGTCAGCTGCAGATGTATAATTATTAATCCTTAAATATCTAATTAATTAATTTAGTTAGATATGGAGTGAAACAACATAATATTATTATTGTTATTATTATTACATATTATGTCTATGATGTACCTACACGAAGATGCGCGGTCGGAAGTTCCGCACGCTCTCGCCATTGTTTTGCCGAATATTCGGTTATTCGGCACATGATCTTGCATAATATTCGGTATTCGGGAAATATGCTATTCGTTGCATCTCTAGTATTTAGTACTTGATTTGTATTATTTGAGTTTGTGGATATACCTTCTCTGCTTCATATTATATTATTTTGATTGTCTATATTTGGTCATGATTGATGACCACTCAAATAATTTCACGAGAATAAAATATCAAAGATACATAACTCGAAGTAATGTATACATTTAGTACTTTATATAAACTAGTTCATTGATTCTTATCTTGAATCTTTATAAATAACATTCCAAATAATTTATTGTAATCTTTTATTTATTGTAGATTTAAAAAAAATATACTCGAATCTCAGGTGTAAGTAGGTACCCTAAAAGATCAATATTAATGTACTCGTAATATGATATTTTGATGACGAAACAAATCACGTAATTTGAAGAGAATTCAAATTGTTGAAATGGTAATCACCTAGGTAATCGCTAAATTATGTTAGTAGTTTTACATATTTATGTATCGCAAGTAACAAACTTAAGATTCTTTATTTTTATTTGCATTTTAATCTATAATTTTTACGACAACAAGGCAAAATCTCAAAAAAAATATTGATATTGGCATGGAGGTGTACTCAAATGAGAACAATTTTCGTCTATTACAATTTGACGAGTGGTCAAACAATAAAAAATGAAGAAAGACTCATGTAATACCTACAACATATACTTCTTCCAACTATCCTATCCTATCATATGATATAAAGCTGTTGATTTAATGTTTCACTGTACTTCATAATCATAATACGTTAACTCACTGATTAATGTATTATTAAAATCGTCAAATTAATCTTAAAGTGAACGAGGTATAAAGTTATGAAATCTTTCTTCACAAAACACATTGTGAAAAACATAGTATAAAATTTATAATACATAACATAGATAAAAAGTGTTATGCCATGGTAATGGTATTAATGCATTCAGTAGCTAGTTTTGAATCAATAAATTTTATTAGTCTACGTGCAGTATGTTACGTGTTATTTAAAATATATTAAAATTATAAGATTTATTACACGATATTTGTTTATTTGATAGGATTTTTTTAGAAATAAAATTTACGTAACGTGTAATTCTTATTACTATGCGATACGATTTATAGTAGGTATCTCTATTAAAATGATTGTACTTATATTTCATGGTTTTTTCTATACAGTATTCACTTTTATTGTTATATTTTTTTATTACATAAATGTTTTATTTACGATTTATTCAGATTGTGTAAGAAATTATTGAAGATGTTGCCATATAAAATAATTGGTTTAAGAAGTACTCTTATCAGATTGTTTTGTGATATCTTTCAATAGATATCAATTGGGAAATGATTTGCATTCTCATTTAATATTTTTTTTCTCACTAATCTCAATCATTTTGAATAGAATCTGGTTTACATGATATTGATTCAGCTCATGGTCATCTTTATGTACCATTTGATAAGGAATTATCTTTCAAAATATTATGTGTATTGTAAGTTAAATAAATATTGGATATAAAAACGAGACTTTATGTTCCAAAGATCATTACTTTATGTTTCAAAGGTCTTTTCTTAACACTTTTCTTTAACTTTTTGGGTATCCAGCAATACATATGACATTTATCATCTTCGATTCAGAGATAAGGTATGCCACCCCCCTGGTTATCTATGTTATTGTTTGCCAGGAGAGGATGACTCACCTTTTTACTATATGTAGTTAGTCTATTGGCTCCCCCACTTATGAGGGATGCAGTAATGAAATAAATATTGCATTTATTGGTTATATTGAAGGATTTATAAAATTTCGCAAATGCAGTGCTTAAGTTTATTTATTTATTTATTGCTTTTGCATAACAGTAATAATTCGCTGAAGTGTATTCACAGAATACAACTTTATTATCATTGATTTTAGGTAAATAAATTGTCTATTTTGTTTACGATACATGTGTATCCGCTATCTTCAATCTATTATCTCTCATACTAGAACCATAAAACAGATTTGTATGCGGTTAAGTGCAATGATGCGTACCATTTTAATAAAACACTATAAGAAATAACAAAGAAGAAAATGATCTTAATCAAAAATGTTTTCTCGTTCGTTAAATTTGAATTATAAATTCAAACCAATTAATAAAATTATAATATTTAATTAATATTTTTTTTTATTTGTTCATTAAAAAGATCGATCTTAGATAAATCAATAATTTATAATTGTCTCCCGTGATCATATTTAAATGATTTCGTTAATATATTTAAATACATCTTGGTAGGTATTTCAACAGCATATATAATTATATTCTATAATACTACTATTAGTAACCAGTTTCTTTGACATATTATTTTGTTTCAATACATACCTACGTCAAATTATTGATGTATAAAATATTATGATTTATTTATCATTGATCTACTCTGTGATGAATGTCGATCTTTTCATATCGATTGATTTAATACGAGTAATATTATTTCAGTAGTAGGACTTAGATCATCATTTCGTACAACTTTCATCTAGCAATGCTGAGAGAGATGCTTTGAAAAGATTACATATATATTACTATTCACTATTTTGGATAATTATTTAGTCAGCAATAAAAAATATTTCTAAAAATCAGTTTGCATTGCGACAGCTTTGTTTTATTACCTAAGGATTTTTTACCATCACAATTGTCGTGCTATTTGATAGCATCATAATATTTTCTTACAAAAAAAAATTAATACTGAACTGACCGAACGTATTAGGGCCAATATTATAAAAGTCCGTTAGTTGAAGTTATTTTAAAATTGGTCCTTAATTTGATATAACTACTCGGTTTTCATTATTATAAACATCCGTTAATATTATTTCAGTAAAATGTTACCATCGGCTTTAACTGGCCGACCGACCAGGGATTAGTTTTTGGTAATTTGACGACTAGTATTGCTGTCTCACTATTTGCCTAAAGAGAGAAAGAAATAAAAATAGATGGACCTACGCATGTGTTTTGTTAGGATATATTCTCATAGTATCGCTGTCATTTACTTATTTGTTTGTGTAAATTATGAGATTGATGGGTGAAGTTTTTATGAATGGGGAGCAGGTAGATAAAAGGGACAGGCAAGATCTTATGTGACCACCGGTTGAAAACAATGGGTACAGTAGGCAAAAATATTTCTTTATAACGAATTGTCAAAATTGTTTTATAACAAAGTCTCTAGTAGAATGTACGAACAGATCGCCATCCGTTCGTAAAGTGTCGATATACTTACGAATATTGGGTTCCTCGTTTATAATATCGGCCCGAGGAATGTCAATTAACCGTCAGTTAAATTAACGCTTAGTAAAACTAGTTATCTATATTAAAATTATCAAAGGATCTTCATAAATTTTAAACCATACCTAATAACTGTGAATCTAATCAGTAACACGGACTTGTGTATCATAAATGGAGTACTGAACTGTTAATAAAAGGAAACAAATTAGTTTCATGAATCTTATACACTTAATTACTTGAATAATTTTCAAATAAGTAGATAGAAAGATATATCAAAACTTTATTTTACCTGTATTGGACGCGATATCTACTGATTTATTATAATTTATTTAGTTTAGCCACTGCTATCTCAGTTCTAATGATCTAGTAGCTAAGATATATAAAAAAAATATTCAGGGGTTCTAAAGTGTTCATTCATACATGAGAGACAATCAAATAATCACATGTTGCTCTTCACCATAACCCTTGAGATGGTCTCTCTTTTCTTCACCGAATCTTCATACATTGCTGGATATAGGTCTTTTCAATCAAAATGTCATTGATTTCTGTTGAAACGGTCTTATTCTCGTCAAACAGTGCTAAAAAAATCGTTCAAAATCATTATGAAATAGTTTTATTTTGTTTATAAAACACGAGTGTTTATTACTTACATACTTTAATTCAAATGCATTTTCTTATTTCTATGTAACTATAAATACTAATTCACTGTCACTTCATTTCATAGTTTTCTTATACAAATGCATTATAATTAGTATTTTGTTACCTCTGGTGTTACATATTATCTACTTTATGTTGCACGCAAGGACGTGATCTGTAACACTTAATTTTTTAATGTTATTACTCACAGTATCTATGTACGTTGTCTGTTATCTATATATACATATAATAGTAATAATAAAACTATCTAATCATAAACACATTTATAATACTTGTAGCTATCTAGCTCTATAAATTCTCGTTTCTTTTATGTACCATAAATTCAAGTGATTATAATTTTATACAGCAAATGCACAATGAAACAAATTGTTGAATTTGTATCAAAGTCTTGATTTTTATATTTTATTCATTAGTTTGAATTTCAACACACCCCTGGTAAGCAGAGTTGGGCGTTAGTTAATTAATTCTTAATTATCGAAATTAAAAATGTTACCTTTTTCACTTTTAAACTGAACCATGTTCTACTGGTTAGAATAAGATGAAGACAAATAAACTTCTTCAATTCAAAACGTTTGACATCTTGGACATTTCTAATACCTCTAAACTTTCATAATTATTATATTCCATCATATTTCATACATATTTTCCAATCACTCAACAATCAGGCAATTATACAGTTTTATTAGTGCTCTGAAACTTACAGTTCTACTACTACTACTACTATACCATCACGGCATATCCCACAAGTGGGGTAGCCAGCAGATCAGCTGCATGTAAGAAACATGCAAACTGTCCTCTTCGTGCCAATATAAAATCAAGACATTCAGGATGGGTTGCAAACCTCATCGCTGAATTTAAGATACATTGTTATATCTCATTGTAGTAGCTGTTCTAAACATAGGTGATATTTCATCTAAAAAATATGATTTAGTTTGTGGCAGCATGTTATATCTTATGATTCTAATTATTATAAGATTTATTTCATCTACACATGAATCCTATTATAATCCTCGTATTTCATGATATATACCCATTTTGTGAAGAAAATTAAACCGATCGATGATCCCGTATTGGAAGATTGTAATTGAAACAAGAACTAACTCCAAATTTAGAATGGATCAATTGGATAATAAATAGTAGTACACAAATTACACCGGGAACTTTTGCTAGTGAGTAATTAGTACTTTAACCAACCTCTTTGTGTACTGTAGAATTCTATCAATGATTTTTCAATACTGTAAATTCTTTGATGTAAATGATATTTTTACTTACAAATCTATCAAATCGAGTTAATTACCGTTGTGAAAATATAAGCAATGAACGAAAAAAAACGGATAGAAGAACTAGGTATATATGTATATAAGGGAATAAACTTGACTTAAAGTGATTAAAATTTCATCTGTAGATTTACACTTTATGAGTACCTACCACAACTTGTTAAAAGTTCTTTCTACAAAATGAGCGACATAATATGTAGAATCCTAATGCTTGCAAATCGACTCTGGCTGGTTTATTCACGCTATAACATTCCACTATAAAGTTCGTAATTCCTTCCAATTTTCGTAAAAACTGTAATGAGATAATATGACATTCTTGAAATTCACAAGGAAAATTGAGAATATATTGTAGTTGTGTCATCTGGATGTCTAGTTGAGCTCATCATTTAAAGCTGTCTTCTGGAATCGCATTAGCCTTCAGCTGTACGTAATGATCCAAGCAAGAATCGTCTTATTGTCTATAATAATAATGAACAACTATCCAAATACCAGGTGTTCTCAATCTTAATTTTAACAGAAATAATAATTGATATGATATTTAACAGTTGGTATCTACTTAAATTGTTTCATAATATGTTATGATATGAATAATAAAACGGTGAGTGCACTGCCACATTAACACGGTCATGTTATTCAATATAATAATATCGTGTTATTGCTGATTCCTTAAAAGGCCGGAGAAAAAAATATCATACATACATTTTAAGTTGATATGTCATTGTATACAAACTTACTACTACCAAGGCACACCCATACATTGCTACTAGGTAATACTTACAAGTACCTATACATGATAATATTACTTGTGTGTTCTATTCCTATGCTAAGGAATAAACTTATACGCTCTTTAGCCATTGCATTTGAATTTAAAGGTGATAAATCAATCATCGTTACATCGAATAGTAGGTAATGAAAGTTATGTTGATGTATTTGCAGATAATTTTACCTGAAGATATCTTAATGAAGAGAAACGAATTTATCGAAATAATCGTCATAATATTCTTACATTATCTTCAGCTATTTTAAAAACATATCTTACATTCAATTATGTGAACTTATTTTTTTAGATAATTTATTATTTTAAACGTCACATATGAAACGTTTTGATTTTGTGTAGTGCTTTCTAGAATAAAGTGCTTCTTAACCTTAATTGCTAAAAGCCTTTATCTGCAAATAACTTTATTTCCTTTTCTTTCCCTCTTTATTTTAAATCATCACTGATAACATTAGATATTAATGATTTGATTATTCATGGAAACTTCATTAATTTATTTTCAGGCATTTGTTGTTTTTTCGTTATACTGTAAATGAATTCCGATAAATTTTATGAGTAGTAGTAATTAATAAAATAAACTTAAGATTTATAATACCATAAATTTGTGCCAAGGAGCACCCGGCAATGAGTTATTCTCCCACTCTTTTCAGTAAGTTTTCGAGTGTCATGTAAAAAGCAAATGATGAAATGTACCGCCCATCCTGGTTTACAATTTTGGCATGGAAAGGAGAGCCTGTATGTTTACTACATGCAGCTGGTCTGCTAGCTACCCCACATGTGGGATTTGTCGTGATGGTATAGTATACATAGTTTGAATTTAACTTTTGCGAATGGAAAATTCATGATGTAATTTGTGTCTGACATAGAAAACGATTGCCCACTATACCTATACCACTAATACGGCTACCACTGTTATCTCATTAGTGTATCTAACACAATGACCTCCCAATATGGAATATTCACAATATTATTATTATATTATCCATCTGGTACATATAAGAATATTAATAATATTATTTTCTGTGTGGCTTATCTTGTAGTCTAACTTATTGCTGCAAATGTTAATAGTTTTACGCTTAATTTAATAATATATTGTTTTAAACTTTCTTTGTCGTATCCCCGGGGTGGCCTTAAATGTTACATGATCGAATCAAACGTGTATATAAAATAATAATAGTATATCTGGTTTGATTCCTTCTTATGCCCATATCACAAATATATTCTAATTATTAATTAATACAGAATGGTTTGGTTTCGATCATCGGTGCTTTTTAAATTTTAATTATACCTTCTTCTCTCCACTGCTGAATATAGGCCTCTTTAAAACTTTTCCACATTTTCCTATCTCGAGCAACACGATACCACTGTTTCCCCATCATCAACCCATCTTTTTTGAGTTGATGATATTGTCATTATACTACATTATACTACATGATTCATAAATTCAACTCTTCAAAAACAACTCGTTTTAGACTCTTTTTGTCAATATTCAGTAAAGAAAATTTAATACATATCTACAATTGTTTAGTAGTTGTTACTTTTTATATTATTCGTGGCGTTATTTTAAAGTATCTTCAGTACTTTTTATTCATCTTTTGTCAATTAAGCTCCACATCAATCCTACTCCATTCAGAGCGATTCTATGACAATTTTAAAGCACCTCTTCTCACGACTTTCCAATTTCTAATGCAGCATAGTGTATACAAAATTTAACTCAGTTTTTTAGCCTTCACATGAAACAGAAATCACTTTTACGTAAGTTCGTAAAATTCGCTTTTCCATCAGTCATGGTTAATTCAAAATAAAACTATAACATTAAAAATGAATGAATAAAAAAAAATCAACAAAGCAAATTATAAATTTGTTCTTATAATTTGCATAAAGAAAACAATATAAATATCAAAGTACTATTTCGTCATCGTGGTGAGTATGATAAATTATGATTGTTATTACTTATATTTCGGTATATAATTTATTATAAGTATTATATAACAGCAACTAAGTGTATTCTGATTCTCTACGGTATTTGTTACGAGTAACTTAGCTGACTAAAGTGTAGCATCACTTACAAGTGCAAGTAGTAATACAATATATTTTGTTGCAAGTAGGTACCTACTGGAACATATACTTGTGATTAGTTAAGTAGTTACTTCTTATAAGTAGGTAGATGGTTCAGTTAATTTTCTAGGAGACTGTGAGATATATCTGATATTTCAAACTGACCCTCTCTCTTGCGAAATGGTTATAATAATACCTGACCATACTTAGAGAAACAGCTTGTATCGGAGTAGGTTAAAATCAGCTGTAACCAACTACATACATACTAGATTTTTATTAAACCATTCAGACGTTTTTTTTTTATTTTGTTACATTTTATACATGAAAAATAATTAATTTATCCACATAATTATAATTTTTATTCATTTTAAATACATAATGTTCAACTTTATTTTTGTATTTCATGTCCGTCACCTTAGACGTGGTGCTCCACTTATTCAACCTTATTTTCAGCGATCTGTTACATTTAGAATATTTTAAATTTTTTGGTTCTCAAGGCAATAATTTTAAACAATTAGCAAAATATTTCAGCCTTCAAGTACCATGATTTTTACTTTATTTATTTAAATTCTAGAATTTCAAGTGTTTCTCTATCTTCAAAATATTAACGAATTCGTTTTCATGCTCGATTTTGTAATAGACGAACTCTGTGTATGCTTGTGATACTGAGAAGTTTAAAAAGACACACGAATTGGAGTGCTCTCGGTGCCCAATCGCATACAAAAAAGTGAAATTTTTACATTACTCCAACTACTCTAAGATTGGCTCATTATTAAAATTATGGTCAATCGTGAACACATAAACTCACAAATACATAAAATAGTTATATTTTCATAGAATTCGACATTTAATAAATTCGATACCACACATGTGTTTTACCTTTTTAGTTGCTAATCTCTCACAATGACAATAGGTTTTCCACCTCTTATCCTTGATGAAGCAACATCACCCAACATCTGTAGTTAATATAGTCTGATTTTGTGTTATTATTAATGTATCATACATTATATGTTGATGGTCAAATTAATATAATATTATGTCAAACAGTGTATTCAATATATCGTTATTATATTTTCATATTAGTTTAACATTATAATAATAGAGTGTTGTAACAATAATATAATATGTTATTAAATTATTTATATTGTGAATTTGTAAATGCTTAAATGTTAAAATAACAATTTTGTCTATATTTGCGTTAATAAAATTGCGTACAATAAACCTGCGTGGGCGCAATGAATCTCTATCAGTATTAAATATTAAGATAAAATTTGAAATATAAGACAATTGGAATTGTTTTATTCTGTATAACAAATAGCCATTTAGATTTTAGTGTTTAAATTGAAATTTTTTTCTTATTTGATTTTCCGTAATAAAATACTTCATAATAAAATAATTCCACATGTATTCTGACAATCTTATATTTACAGTATAATAATGAACTTATTCTACATACCGGCTTTCAAATATTTTTTATTTATTTATTCTTTTTGCACATCATCATTACATAACAGTGTAAACAAAATAATATAAAATTTTAAAACTAGGACGATGTGCAGTGGCTAGATTATCACTATAAAGTGATTTCTACCATCTAACCACTAAATATACTTGTACCGATATTGATTTAATCCTTAAAATTGATAAAATTTGATTGTAGATAAAATATAAATATTTTTGTTACGCAACCTCGCAAATCGATGCAATAAAAATAATATATTATACAATATACTGAAATGATTACAATTTTATCAAAATGTCAGTGTTAATAAATCACTCTAGTTTCAAGTTTCCGGCGTAATCTTTCATTATTATTTTCACGGCAAAGCACCCGAAATAGACTTAATTATGCCGTCGTGACTACTAAAGACATTTTTCATAAGCTTACCTTTCTAAAGTTACTTTCACAGATCGAACCATTTAATTTTTATGATTTTATTAATGATCTATATCACAATGATATCGCATTGATAAAGATATAATAAGTAAACTTTCATCGTACAAATCAACGAGGCTTTTAATAACAGTATTATTCTTATTTATGTCTGTCATTTAGAGACTTGCAAAAACATATGTTTTGTTTATTTATTACTTAACATCAATATAACATACCTATAATTATTATATTTTGCCGATGAAGTAATGAACACAAAAGCTCCTTAACTTTATGTGCATGTATAGAAGCTTAAATCATTCTTTAACTTTTCGTTCAGTGGCGGTCGGTTGGTCTTTAATACTCTTTAGTAATAATTAAATGAAAATACCTGAGGGCCAAATATATTCTCGAGTCTTGAGATATTAATTATACTATATCACTTTAATTTGGTTTATTTATTGGAAATCGTGAAGATGCAATGAAATTATTACGAAGATGAGATAAATCAAGTCTTAAATAGTTGCTTGGTCATGAAAATATTGTATCGTTTGTTGAGAATTTCGATATACATACAACATAATATTATTATTATTATGTATGTGACTACGCAGTATTTGGTTGCGTAAATGTCGAAACATTTACAGAAGGATTTATGCATCTTAAGTATTGGCATTCTGCTGCATTATTACCATTGTAAATCTTTCATAATTAAATGAAAACATTAATTTTGTTGTCTAGTTCATGAACAAGCATCGCAATTCCATTTTCCTTCATATATTATCTAATTTGTATACATTACAATATCTTTATAAATGTGTTCACGAGTGCAGTAATTAGAGGACTCACTGTATACCTACCTACATCTTATCTGGTACCTATGTAATAACGCCTCAACGAAAAATCTATAAAATTCTTTCGTCATTTTGTTTACCTGTAGAAATTATATATTTGACAAATTTAAATTTAGCCTTTTTTAAATGCCCATCCTGAATGCTTTATTTTTATATTATTTTTACGGAGAAGGTACCTGGAAAGATCACTGCTTAATACAAGTCTTCGCCATATTTATCCAGGCATCCTGACCTAAACTTTTTGAAACCAATCACCAGCAACTCTTCTAATGTTATTATCATCATCATCGTCCTCAACGCTCCTCTCGGGAGCACAGGGCAGAAACCAGCCTCCTCCGTTCATAGCGTCTCTGTGCAAATCGCGTCATCTCTTTCCACGACATTCCTTGCCCTCTGATATCGTTGTCATAGGAACGGTGTATTGTGAAAGAGGGACGCCCGGCCCGACGGAACCCCTGCGGACGGAAGAACAGTGCTCTTTTGGCCAACTATCATTAGGCATTCTCAAAACATGTCCCAGCCAGGACCATCGTCTCTGTTGTATTATGGAGATGTGTTACCAGATTACGGAAATGTTACCAGAATAACTAATAATAATTAATAAATAATGTATTGAAATGGATCCCAATCGAGAGTATAGTATATCGCATATTCGGCGACTAGTCTAGAAATTATAGATAATGGCAAGAAACTTTAAACGTTTTTGCTCTTGGAACTTACTAGAGTAATTAGTACTTATGGCTTTAAGGCTGGAAAGTTTGGATACCCCTGATATCCAAATTTAAATACCTACCTAAATAATGAACCAAAAATATTTCGAGAGGTATGAACATTTTCCGTCCTTTATTTCTTCTACAGTTGTCCTTATTAGGTAATACATACACGCTGTTTATATGAACCTAGATACCTACATTTTTTGTTTTAAGACACTTACTCCATATTATAGGTACTAATCATTATGCTAAAATTGTTTCCCTGTCGTGTAAGTGAACAAAATTGTAGTACGAGTACCTAATAACAATTACTTTTATTGATTATCATTATTATTGGACGTTGATCGATCGAAGTGTGAAAGTCGAATGTTAAAATAATTTATTAAGTGGCTAAAATGGTGCGGGTATTACCGTAGGTACATTATAAATGATTAACTGTAGTTAATACTACGAGTACCTTAACTTCTTGGTGAACTTGCGAAAAGTAGTAGAAGTAACAAACCATCGCAAAACGCACGAAATGTGCATAATTATAATTCGTAAATAAGCTAAGGAAAAACCTGAAAAATTAAAAACCAAGAATGGTTGCATTGGATTGAAGACCAATTCAGAGTTTACTCCTATACAATCACGAGATATCCCACAAGTGGGGTAGCCAGCAGATCAGCTGTATGTAATAAACATGCAAGATGTCCTTTTCATGCTAACCAAAACTTTAGACATTCAGGATGGGTAGCTAAATCCATTTCTCAATTTAAGATGATTTTTTTTTTGTTTTGCCTGCCCACCTGCCTTCAAAGTTAAATTTTCATAAAATTCTTAAATTTTATCAATTTACATTTAGACGAAATCTTCGCCTTATGTAAGTATGTAAATCGAGAGGTGCATAACTATTATCATTTTAACTTGAATTATTTTCGTAAACTCCTTCATGACTTTTGTAATTTTTTAGCCATCTTATATTTTTATTGTCAGTGAAAATGCCTATATTGAATGTTCATATATCGTGATTTATGATTTTAATAAAATGCGACATGTCTACTACAATATTATTGTATGCTTTTCTTTCGCAACCGTTGCTTTTACACACGGTGGCATATTGACAATGTGCAAAATGTATGTTATTGCATATATTGCATAGGCACCTACTTTTTTCCATTGGTATTAAGGTCACCACAATATGCGATATGGTTAAAACTGTCTTAATAATATCCCTCAAATATAGACATGATTATTGAACGTAACTGGATTTTTTTTATTAGTCAAATTAAGTTAATTTTTATAATATGCATTCTCTACGGATGTCTTGTGTTCTCTTCCCTTAATTTTTTTTATATGATCTTCACCAATGATGATGTTCTTGGTCAGTCTCGAGTTTATATTTTTTAATTTTCACATACATACGTCAATCTTTTTTCTCTACTCAGAAATCACAAAATCTACAAACGTACCCCATTCATGTCGAAAAAAACATTCAAAATTCGTACCATCTCAGCAGTTGGATCACACAAAGAACTCGGCAGGCCCGTTTCCCCATATTTATATAACAAAGAATGTCCATTGATTTAGCACTTGGGATCATTTAACCAAATTTAACGAAAAGGTTTCAATTTGTTTTTAAAAATATATTCCCGAGAAAATAATTATTCTTATACCATTTATTTTATTTGATACTTACAACCGACAAAGCTAATCAGAACAAAGGTGATTTTTGTTTTCAGCGGCGGTGCAACAGTAGATGTAATAAACAAAGGTGTTCATTATTTCCTCTCTTTGAAATTTGAATAAATAAATAAACAAGAATTACGTAATTAATAAGAATGAAACCGGTCGTAAGAAACGGCAGCATTATTCCATCAACCTATATTGAAAAGACTTAAAATTCAAAGGAAAAATTGTTAATGCGACCAATCAAATTTTACAACCAAACATATTGGTGTTGCAGGGATTGAAGGGCATTGATACTTTTTTTGATTTTAGGGCTATTTTTTGTGGTTATGTCAGGTATGCAGAATGTTTCATATTTAAGTATAGGTAAGTTAGAAAAGAGAACATTAGCATCTCAATGTTACGGAGGTAAACAGCTTAAAAATATATATATAATGAGTTCAAAAAATTCATTGGATTGGTCTGCGATGAGTTTGGACTTTCATCTCCATCCCTCCATATTCTCAGCCAGTCTCTTCAGCTCTACGTATGAGCCACAGTTTATGTCCCTCTTCAGTTGGTCCATATAAGCATCTCTCGGTCGGCCTTTGCCATTTGTGCCTTCGGTCCTACCCTCTACGATTGCAATGAGCAGTCCTGGGTGCCTGATGTTGTAGCCAATCCAGTTAGCTCGTTGTTGGCTGATTTTTTTGAGCTTAAAAATATGATAACTTTTAATTTAAGAACATTTTTTCTGAGAAAATTGTAACTGCGTTACTAATCTATACCTTAAAGGTCTATGCATTATGCTCGTATTTCGTATCGCTACCAAGTCATTGTTTTTGTGTATTATGTGCAAATAATATTATAATTGTACTAAGCAAAATAACAACATCTGCAGCTGTTGGAAATAAAGTAAAAGAAATTATTGTTTTGCAACAGTTAACTCGTACTTGCACCATTAAATTTCACATAATCGTTAAACACTTTGGCGAAAAAGAGCATAACCTGATTTTTGTATTCACTGGTGGATAAACCGTTGCAGTTTATTAGTTTTCTTTTTTAGCTATTCGATAATTTGTTTAAAAACTATGCATGTCGTTTAATATATTTTTAATTGATTTATGACGTAAACAAGTATCAGAAAATAATTTTAATAAATTCAGTGGCCTACGGATGATTTCTTATTTATTTTTTCATGCACATAAATAGAAATGTTTTCATTATCTTAGAGTATATAAAATTATGAAGAGTACCTCGTCTATTTATTCGTTATTAATTAAATCAAAATTTTACATGTTATCAACAGTAAAGTAATGTCTACAAATATATTAAAAGCAATATTCGCCTTCATGACATAATAAATTACTTGCCGTGAATACATTAGGATATATTTAATATAAAAAAATGTGGGAGTCCATTTCTAAAGAAAATGAAAGCTGAAGACTTTTACATCATCCAAAGCCTAAAATATTGGTTGCTATTGTTACAATTTAATTAAAAGTTATTTTTCTTATGTAAGAAATAATCTGGTATCAACTTTATGATTGAATTCGTATTATATATTTCACTGCAGACAGTTATGTAGATACATTATAGTCAATAATTCTTAATAGTCATTCATTGTAGACATCAGATTTATTTATAAATGGTAGGTATGTATATAAATGTTCTTAATTAAATCGATTGAATTTTACTGGAGATCACGTCTAAAGAATACAGTAATTATTATTTGTATCATAATCCATTCATTCTGCGTGATGAATGAAATTAAAATGTTTTCATTAAATTTAATTGCATCTTATTATATATTGCATCAACACTTTTACTATTAATTTTAAATATAACCTTACTGTTACAAAATATATAAGAAGATAGAAAATCATCTCGTTTCATTATGTAAATGTATCTTTCTATAATATTTGATACAGTATATATATATGTATAAATATAGATATTTTTCTATCAGTACATACCATCAATTCAATCTACAATCTACAATGTCTTTCAGTACAAAACGGCAATTCCGTAAGTAGGGTAGCCGGCAGAATAACTGCATGATCTAAACATGCAACTTTTTCATATCTAATCGCTGAATTCAATATGTTAAATGTCTAATGAATTTTATGAATACCTGCTATTTGTTGAAGACTCGAAATTTAAAGAAAAAGTACTAGACTAATTTTTTGACGGGGATTCAGGATATAGTGTAGTGCATGGGTGGCCAACCTTTTCAGCAGCCGGGCCAAATTTTAGAAATGAGATTTCCTACCGGGCCACAACAATATAATCCATATAATAATTTTACTTCACCTTAAAATTTATGCCCCTCCCCGTCGCCAAATTTTTCAAAATGGTATAGAAATTTGAAATATACCTACCCATGTTTTTTATGTATGTTTATTATATTGATTTGTTAATTTTGTGTTTGGTACCTATGTTTTGTTATGATATTGTACCTGTGTAAAAAAAATATTGTGTAAAAGGCTAATTAGCTGTAAATAAATAAATAAAAAATGTTTTGCATACTCCTTGGTTTTCTTTAAGAGTATTTTCTCCGAATAACTTTCTTCGGATACTTGTACCGACTTATTAGAAAAAGTGTCCATATGCTTCGCGGGCCACAAATAGGCCGTGGGTTGGCCACCCTTGGTGTAGTGCGTACTCACAAAAGAATAATTATTTCATAGATTTTTTTATGCGATTGACAACGCAATAGCAAAAACATCATGTCTGGAATGAATGGTCTAAGAAAATTGATCATTCTCTTGATTCAAAAATTATTTTAACTCTTTACTTTCTTTCATTGCTGGGACAAACATTGTAAAGATAATGAATGAATTACTACAGAAATATACAGTAACTGTAGTTTCTGAAGCCACATTAACATTACAAAATTTGTTGCGTGAAATCAATCTCTGGTTGATAAAAAAAGATATTAAAATAAATTATGTTCTTCTTCAAATAATTAAACTTTTATTTAATCCTCGTTGTTTATTATTAATACTTGAAGAAAAAAATAAAATCTTGCTTAACATAATTAAATTATTACTATTAGAATACTTGCGTAGGAAATGACATAATAGGTACAATGTAAAACAAAATTATGATTATTACCTGTCAATGTGAAAGTAATGTATGAGGAGAGAGAAAAAAAACGATTTTAAAATATATAGGTATTACGAGATGTATTTTATTATTATATCGTGGCCTGTTCATTTTAAACTTCATTGTTTTCAAATCACGACTTGAAGTAGTAGGTATTAATACTAGTAGAAACAATGTGCCTTCATAAAGTGCAGCAAGCATTATGTAATATTAAGTTTATTAGTAACAGCTATTAGTTAGTATCAGAAAAAATATGTACTTTCGAAAAGTGTGTGTCGTTTTTTTTATTTTATTTCGTTCATTAGGGAGAAATACTATATTTATTACATAATATGTTCTTTTTTAATTGTAGTTTTTGATCACGTTTCCGTATGTAGTTAGTTATAAAGTTTGTCGTATCGACAAGAGATAGTTTTCCCAATATATCATTTAATCCTAAAATAAATATAATGTGAAAACTTAAAGTAGCTTCATCTGCAAATTGTCTACATTAAAACAATAGTTATTTTTTTGTTATTTGAAATATCTTAAGAAAATATTTTAATTATAAATAAAATTTCAGTTTTCATGCAAAATAGTAACATTTCAGCAACAGACTGAGAAATACAAAGTATAAACTTAGAATGTGATTAATAACAAAGAAAAAAAGATATTATTGTGTTGCAATAAATGACATTTAGATCTTAATACAATATTTAATTCATGCTTTTTAATATCAAATAGCATGACCCAAATGATTGCCCAGATACCTGTATGATAATTTGAAAGAAAAAACTTGTACGTGCGTAAATTACGTGGACATTGAATGAAGGACTCAGTTATATTAATTGTGTCGGTGCACACGTAGTAGAATTCCATAATTATGTAATTTGAAACAAGTGTTTCTTTCAACTATAGATTATTGATTCCGAGAGAGACGTCTTTCGAGATTGATAATGACCTGATAAGTCGAAAGACGTCTCTCTCGGAATCAATAATCTATAGTAGAAAGAAACACTTGTTTCAAATTATATGACTCAGTTACACTATTTAAGTCAAGCAAGGATTGCAAAATTAAGTAATAATAATAAAAGCATGCCTGTGTAAAATATATTATTTCAAATTTATTTGCTATTTTGATCAATTACGTTCCTTCTCTGCAATACAATACTTCTTTTAGTTGATACATATAATGCAACAAACATAAAATGATAAAATCTATCTTTTTATGTTTACGTCTACAAAAAGATCTCACCCACTTAATACCATAAATTATGTGAATTGTTTATTGAATGCGGTTTCATTGCAGAACTCTTTCTCATTAATAAAACTCCATTCGTCTATAACGCTACTGCTAGATATGTATGTACTAACAGTCAGTCGTCCACATCAGGCATCCTCTTAAACTAAACGACCTTGCATAATTTATGTAGATTAAATAATACAACTTTTTTCGGCGCCCGCATTCTACAACAAATGCGTTCGTATAAAATACATAAAACATTTCATACAATAATAATACTCGGTAATATGGCCTTGCCGAATAAATTCTGCCTGCTGTTCTTATTTCTCCTCGATCTCACGTTTCCGGCGTGATTAATAGATATTATATTATTTTGGTTACAAAATCACCAAATTACAATAGTTTTACATTAACAATAACGATACACCTTCATTGTTGTTATTTATTTAATGATTGTTAAAATAAATGTAAATAAAAACAACGCGATCAGCTGATAACCGTTGTACTCGTACTTATCTATTGAAATGTAAATTGATAGTGGTAATAATGTTCTCTGATAAAATCAGTCAGTGATTTCATGGTCACATTTTATGTGTGATGTTGTGATAGTACTCTTATATTGATATTATTATTCTGTCGTTATTTTTATCTTTGCCATTCTCTCTTTTTTCAGATACGAACTTATCATCTCCTGTAGTCTATCATCTCCTAATACAGGCGTTCAATCGCCAGTTATATGAGGAAAAGGGACGACGTCATTGGAAAAAAGCTATCCAGACAAGGGATGAAGGAGACGGAGTGACGTCAAGCTTATACTGGAAACGATGGATAACAGGAGTGGAAAAACCAAGTGGAGGTAAGATTCTGCTTATGGATACTTCATACAGTTCGTGCTGCGTCGTACGTAGTTTTAATATTACAATCTGGATTCTGGTGCTGGTCCATATGTCTACGTATAGTCCGAAGCAGCGCACAAAGCATTTTGTTTAAATTTACTAGGTTTTCCTCTGTACTACATACTGAAAACGACTGCGCATTGGCAAAATGGTTTTGTAGAAAGCGACACAGGAAGGGGAATATTACTACTACGAGTTTGTTTGTTATTTCAGTTCCCATTCGCAATATTGCACGCTAACTGATGAACAGACGGCAACGCGGCGTCTTTTTACTGATATCAAATATCAGGAGAACATAGTGTTTCAGGAGATTATTCATAAGCATAACACAATGTTCATTTGATAACAGCAACGTACTACAACTACGTCACTGAATACATAGATAGATTCAGCGACAAATTCATATAGTGCAGATAAAATTACATAATGTCAACTACACACATATTTACCAGTACCATTTATATATTGATATAAGAAAACTACGCACGTTTAATTTATTGGTGGTATACTTTTAGAAAGTTCTATTTTATATTGTTGATATTTCATTCGAATATTATTTAATACCCACTGTCCGACACACTATTATAAAATAATATTAATTTACTCCAATTACTTTCAAGTTGTTTAAATGTCATGCACTTTTTTATTGTTGCTGTGGCTTAGTACAGATTACTTAACAGCTTCGATATTATGGACTGAAATGTCATAGTTATCAATAACATTTTTAAGAGAAAAGTCGTCATTGATGAGATTATACATGGATGGATAGAAAAATAGTGTTATTTTATTATCTTCATATTTCGTTATGCAATACATATTATATTAAACAATGTATTGTACGAATTTATACGTATTATTGACCGCCTAAGGTTCTAGTTGTATGTCTAGTGTATATTGTTAAATTCCAAACTAAATGTCCAAACTGAACACGATACAAACAACTTGTTGCATATGTTGGCTATGTATAACATTATTTGACATATTGATGATTTATTTGTATAATATTATCACTAAATAAACTATGATTAATGTCAAATTTAAAATAAATCATAGATATCATTCTTAAATCAAAGTGTTGCTAATAAAAATCTAATAAACATTTCAGTTCGTTTATGTATTCTTTATAATATGTCCTCTATTGACATGACGATTATCTATTTTTTATTAAGACTTTGTAACACGTATAACAGGAAAATCAATACGTTCTATGCAAATCTACATCCCTTTTCGTGATTTTGGATAAAAGAAAACATTACAGTTTATGTAATAATGTATAATAAATTGGAGCACAAACATATCATTCTCCATGTTTTGTCCATTGTTTAATAATTTTAGTTTGATTAGAGTATTTTAATTTAATTCTCATGTCTGATTTTCACTTGTTCAGAAGTAAGAAAATAAGAAATATTAGGAAATTTAAAGATTTATCAATGTTCTCTTGATAACATCAAGCTATCTGGACAAAAGCATTGGAGCATAATTTATTTATTTATTTATCACTTGTACACGGCGTGAGCCTTTTACCCGTTAAACATATAACAAAGTAGAAAAAAAAAACAATTTGACAATGAATAATGTAATCATTACTGTGAAAAGTAGAGTGTTGTTGTTTGCATACATTTTTAAAATTCCATAAAGCGTTGAACAATTAAATAATCTAGTCTTTTACATCTCCAAAAAGCTTATAGAAATATTCTGCTCACTCTTGTAATTTTCAATAGGAGAGAATTTTTGATTATTTAAGTTGTTTGTTAATTGATTATCAATTCGCTCCGATACAAGGTATCTTAGTATTTATCTAATGCGTGAGTGGCATTGAGGGAAATAGAATAGAGTAGATCATGATATTTTATTTTATTAAAACAACTTATAAATTTCTTGTGCTAACCTGGGGTTAGAACTAGTGTAGTAATAGTAGGCCATTGTCATCAGTCAATAAGCTTAATGAATCTTCTTTATTTTTAATACTTTGATGGTCGTAATAACATAAAATTTTACGACTTCTTTTTAGGCAGTAAGTACCGAGATATACCTATTCATTAATTATTACTTATTGTATTACGACCAAGTAAAGTTTACACAACATCTTGTTGGTATGTCACGTTTAAATAAAAACAATATATTTTATGGTAAATATTATTAAATCATGTTTATGTATGCATGTAGGTACTGAAATTTCGAATATATTTTTTTATAACTGGATTTGTAACCTTAGGGCAGGCACATCAGAATGCATTCTTCTAAGTGCATTTATGTATAGATAGCTATCCGATAATTTCATCTTTTTATTACCTATTATTTCTAAATATTTACTGGTTTATATTTCAATATCAGTTTTTCCCATTTTTTATTCGGTAAATGTAATGTTAGTACGTACTTATTTTTTTCATTGTTTTTATTTTGGCTTAATAAATTCTATTGATCGGTGGTTAATTTGAACAAAATATTTTTTTCTTGGTAATGCCCATTAAAGGAATACCTACTAATAAAAAAAAATAAAATACTTTTTCATAACTTTTCCATTTTACACGATCTTGAGTAACAGACTTTCTTCTAATACCTTGGACAATGTTTCCTACCCATCTATTTTCAAATTTTCTGGATCGGAGGCAGTAAAAAAGTAGGTAAATGTGATAGAAGCAAAAGAAAGCGAAAATTTTAAATCAATACCTGACATAATATTATGCTATATTGCTTTTAGTTTAAATATGTAAGTTAGTATAAAAATAATTGCTGGAACAAATATAAAAAAATCAGATTTTTTATTAAATTACATAGTAGAAAATTTCAAAATATTTTCACACAAAATTATCGCGGAACTCTCTACTATTTCAACATAAAATTGTACCAATTCCCATAGCTTATTTTACGTACAAAATTTTTCTCTTTTTTTATACATTGTTTTTACCTTCTCGAGTGACCATAAAATTAATTCAAATTCCATATTTAGAGTGTCATTTATCACGTCTTAATTTTAATTTGTGTGACAACAAATCTTTTTTTTATTTATCTTATTATTTCATTTATTTAATAAGAACATGACGTGGAGGTAGTTTCTACATTATGATAGGTATAAATTCGTAATTGAAAATGCATATATTATTATGTTGTACTTAAATTAAAACAAAACGTGTCTTGTCACTTTTTATTATCATTCATACAAGGGAAGCATTCAAAATTTATAATATTTTGTTATATGTTTCATGCAGAAAATTGATAAGTTAGTTTGGAAATTAACATATAAATTCGAACTAATTTATATGTTAATTTCCAAACTAACTTATCAATTTTCTGCATGTCTTAGTAAGCTAGCAGGTTCATTGGATTAGTGAGAAACAGAATGTTCTCCCTGTACTACATATAATAAAAAGCATGAATAATGCACTGTTAAAATAATGCGTTATAATTATACCATAGAATGGATCGCCTTTTTAATTACTGTCTTAATTATATTTTGATTTTAGTACAATAAAAGTTATTCATTTTATTTGTTTGTTATGCTTGGAATTCTGAATCTAGATATTTTTAGTAAAATATCTAAGACTGGAAATTCACTGCCTATCTGCTTCGCTTTTATAGCGCAGTCTGTAGGCATATGTTAGAATTATTATGGGTGAATCTAGGATGACCAAAAACCCAATTTCATCTGTGAAATAAATTGTGGATGATACATTTCACTTTTACTGATATTATCTGTGCCAAAACACATTTTGAACAATAATTAATTGTATTAATACAAACGAATAAAAAAAAATCCGAACAATTTTGCTCTTCCTTCGCATGACAGTTACATTGATTGTATATTATATGACAGAGACATTTAAAAAATGCAGATGTCAACGATATATGTCGTAACAAACTGGTGACTATAATAATACTACAATAATATATCATTTCACATATGACAATATTGTTTGTTTATACTCAGTAGGTAAGAAAAGCAATATTGCGTAATGAGAATGCAATGAGCTGCATAAAAATTCTCAATATCCAGTACGTACTATGGAAACAACTTGTGAAGTAAAGTATTATAAGTCAGTAGACAAGTATGATTGTATTACATGCTTACTACGTAAACTGGCTGCATTGTCCTTTTGAGGCCGTTCGTCCATATGTCGGTGAGAGTTATACCAAATATAGAGATGAAAATAATTATAAAACATGATTTCTTTTGCGATTTTTTTGTATGTAATGTTATTAATATTAAAATAAGCTATATAAAGAGTTGTGTAAGTTTTGTAGACATATAATTTTAAAATCAACAAAAAGTTATGTTTTCATCAAAATTGTCAGTTTAATAAAGAATTTATTACTAAGCTCACTGTAAATTTGATTTTAAATTGTCGTTTATAAAAGTATCAACTACGAATTTTTCCATATTATTTTTATTTTGTAATAATCTTGTATACTTATTTATATTATATTCAAATTGTTTGATCGTGATAGATGTAATAGGCACAAGATAATGGGAGTTATATGTTAAATTTCAAAGTGACATTTCTTCTTGTTGTCGACAATAATAGTATTATTAATTTGACATAATGACATTATTTATTTTATTTGTTTTTACAAATTACGTAAATATTTACATAAAATAATATTAAAATTATGTTCAAATGTATGGTATCCATTATCATTTTAAGTACCTACTAATAATTTGAAGTAGGTATCTAGATTTTAAATAATTCCAATTTATCTACTATTGTTGTTTTGTTGTGTTCATAAGCTTTTAAGCCCAAACCCTTACTAAATTATGTTAATTTCTTGCTTAATGTTTTTTTTTCTTTTTTTCTTCATCGGCTATTTCTGCTGCATTATTAAAAAAATGGCTGATGTCGAGATCTTTGAAAATATAGACATGATTGTTAGAATTTCACATGCATAATTGGTAATTGTTATTAAATATACCAAACAATTTAGCACACGTATCATATATTGTCAATATTTATCTTGCAATCAATAAGCGAAAATTTGATTAAGAAACTAGTGAAGGTAGGTACTTTATAATTTGATCGATAGAAATTTGCGGTTCCATTATGGTTAGGTCCTCAACACACATAGTAATAATAAATGTTTTGTTTATTTAAAGTATGTAATGTAGGGCAGTTTATTATTACGCAATTTATACTATTAACTTTTATAAACTATGACAGTGGATCAATATCATAATAATAATATTAAAAATCAACAATCCACTATGGATTTCAAGTTGTCTGTAGGTATGTTTAGCAGACTAGTAGCAAAACTAGAGAACCATATGGTCTACACATCGCATACCCGATCTGCTAATATGCCGCATACAAAATGTATGTAGGTACCTATTACCCATATTGCTTCTACATTGCTAATTACACCACATGCCTTAGATTATTGCTCAATAGTTTTCTATCACCAATGCTATTCAATAATAATTATTCTACTAGAAACATACGAAGCCAGCAATCGTAAGTAATTCATTATGTTGACAGATTTTAATTACAAGAAAATTGATAATGTTTTAATAGTTTTCCATATTTTGTATGGTAGATAAATCATTACACGACTTGAATAGTAATTCTTTGCGTCAATTCGATTATCTAAAGCATTTTTATATGTCAGAGATATTTATATGATTTATTCTCTTGTGCACAACTAGGAATTTCACGGAACATATTAAGTAATCGATATCATAACTCTATCATACCTTATTGCAATATTTGTCCATTCAAAAACGATGAATGCAGTGAAATATAATACCTATTGAATTGAAGCTTGATAATTATACAAAACGTAAATAACTGATCTAAAGTATTTATTGCTTTAGAGGATTTTATGTTTCTGGACATAAATATTAAGATTTTATAAAATAGACGTTTTTAAAGGTTTGTGCGTTAGAACTACATCACAGTTTTAAGTGTAATCATAGTTTTCTTTTGCTCTTCAACTATCCCTGTAAGAACTGAAACGAGTCCCTTCATTCGGAGTAGGTATCTCTGTCCCAATAGAGACACATTATCTCATATCATTCCTATCTCTTTAATGTCGTTATCGAAACAACAAATTATTGTGAAAGAAACTCCAGACCATCGGGAACCTTGTGGATGGAAAAACAGTAATTTCTTGGGCTACTACTACTACTATACCATCACGGCATATCCCACAAATGGGGTAGCCAGCAGACCAGCTGCATGTAAGAAACATGCAAACTGTCCTCTCCGTGCCAATATAAAATCAAGACATTCAGGATGGGTGGCAAACCTCATCGCTGAATTTAAGATGTAAAATGTCTTAATTTTTTCGAACACCTGCCTTTTACAGGACACTCGAAAACTTACGCAGAAGAGTGGGAGACCAATTCTTTACCGGGTGCTCCACGGAATTTCTTGGGCAACAGTCTATAATTATAGACAATAAATTGCTTTTTCTTTAGCCATTGTGTTATATGTGCATTTTACGACCATGTATAGAATAATATTAGTAAAGTAAATAAATCATATTTAATCTTTAGACACCTTTGTACAGGTATCATTACTAATTAGTCACGTATTCATACAGAAACACCTCATTTGCGGTTTGCTCGGTGAAACAAATTGAAATTCTTTCACATCGTAAAATATTGATAGATAGATAGACCTAATGTACCTACTACTAAGTGTATGTTGCAACTTGTTTATTGGGTATGTATTATTTATATTGATAAATGACTATTATTTATTACTAAATTTAAACCCGTGTTTGCTCAAGTTATTAAAGTAAATTTAACTGAAAGATAGTGTGAATATTATCTTTCATGCAAATTTATGAAGAATATTTAAAAATTTATTATATTTTACAAAAATACACGACACAGGCCTATTACATGTCTGGATATACCTAATATAAACAAAAAAAATAAAGCAATACTAAATAATATTCTATGAGATTCTTAGATATATTTACCTCTGTAAAATAATGACTAAATTAACATTAACATGAAATTATAATTGACTTGCTGTCACTTTTGTTTCTTAACTAAAGAGAGTCGTAAAAATTTCTAAAATTTTAGAATTCGTTAATAAGTAAAATATCTACATACAAAATTATTGCAGGAACAAACTTAAAAGATATATTATGTTTTTCATGAACCTGGGTTTCAATAAACCCAAATAGCAGCAGAATAATGTGTCGGTAGGTATATAAAGCTATTTATATTAGGTATAGTGTGGTAAAATGTCCTAAAAATATATAGCCCCCTTGAAGCGCCTTGGATATAAACAACAAATAAATAAATAAGTACAAGTAAATAAATACAAGTGCTTGAATCTATCGTCGGGCTACCGAGCACCTACTGGATAGAACTTGTCATAAGAGGTATTGGTTTCCCTGATTTCCCTATCTCAAATTTTGTTAAAGCGGTGGTACAGAGTATGTGAACAAGTAGGTGTACATATTTATTAACAAACGGCTTCAAATATTTATTACATTGTTGATGTAAGTGTTAATTTGTGGGTAGGCTCTATAGATCAAAGCAGTAAGTAATATTAATATGCATTTACCGTATATTAAATAGAAAAACTCGCAACTAATCCAATTTAATTAGTGATAATCAAGTGTAGTAAATTATTTTTATTTTCATAAATATTTTGCAATTAAATACGTGCTTAATGAAATATTTCTAATAATCTCAGTCGTCTTAATGTTTTATTCGAGTTTTTTCAATAAGGGACCTCTTTTAAAAAGTTGTTGAAATCTTTTAATTAGGTAATATTTGAGTACATGGTTTATGTGTTTTGCATCCATTAAACGACCTTTGTACATATAGGTATATTGAATTTATAAATATATAATCGACATAAAACTTATATTTTGCTAGTTCTACTTGAGTCAAGAACCTTCTACATACCTACAATTAGTGATAATCAAATGTAGCAAATTATTTTTATTTTCTTAAATATTTTGCCTTTGATTGACAATGTCCTTATAAGACGAAAGACGTCTCTCTCAATAAAAAACATAATATAGTAGAAGAAAACATTTTTTTTTATTTCATTATCCATAATTTTTTTACGATGTATCTTTCTCAAACTGCTTCCACGATTAACGGTCATTCAAAATCACAATAACCTATGGAAATATTCTTCATTAGTATTTATAATTGGCATGTAAGTATTTCTAGCACATGTCTTTATAATCACACTGACAAAAAATACTAACGAAATTTCACAACGAATCATTTGTACGTAGGTACTAGTGATGTAACGAATGTGTGATTTTGGATATTCGCGAATGCGATTATATTTGTTGCCGACATTCGCGAATGCGAATGCGAATAGCGAATATTGACTTGCTTAAATTTCTACAAGCGGTCAAACAATAAAATTTCTATCCCCCCGTCGCCGAATTTTCAAAATGGTATAGGAATTTAAAATATTTCAAAACTCCTCGGTTTTCTCAAAGAATATTTTCTTGTTGTACCTTTTTCTACAATTTACCGGGTAAATATCTGGTACTTTTACCGAATTGCCGATACTTTATTACCAAAATAATATTCGCAAAACATTCGCATATTTTTTTGCGAATACGAATGCGAATGCGAATACTTGGAAATATGCGAATATTCGCGAATGCGAGTGCGAATCTATAATATTAACTTTTCGCAAACAAATCATTGGTAAATTAATATTATAGATTCGTACTAACGAATCGTTTGTACTATCTCTGGTCCTAATAATAGTAGGTACGTACCAATGATTCGTTGTGAGTATTTTTCGCAGCGCATTTCTCCATCTATACCATTACTATACCTATATCTCAGAATAGAAGCAGCCAAGGGACTCTTTACATGTACATAATAAACATTTAATACGTCCTCTTCATGTGATCTGAAAACAAGAAATTTAAGATGGATGGCAATATATATCGCTGAATTTCATATATTAAATATTAGTAAAAAAATCGATTGGAAAACCGATTAGATATCTTTTTGATTTTACTGTAAAAGGCAAGTATTCGTCAAATAAAATTTACATATCATCGGTGGATCTATGAAACCTCTTATGTGTAATTTTTTTTCAAAGATGAGATATTGGTATCCCGTGGAGCACCCGGTAAAGAATTGGTCTCCCACTCTTCTGCGTAAGTTTTCGAGTGCCCTGTAAAAGGCAGGTGTTCGAAAAAAATAAGACATTTTACATCTTAAATTCAGCGATGAGGTTTGCCACCCATCCTGAATGTCTTGATTTTATATTGGCACGAAGAGGACAGTTTGCATGTTTCTTACATGCAGCTGATCTGCTGGCTACCCCACTTGTGGGATATGCCGTGATGGTATGGTATAGTATAGTATAGTAGTATATTGGTATCAAACGATTCGTCTCTTCGGGCCGAACGATTTGGCACCAATATCTTATTTTTGAAAATAATTGACACATACCTAAGAGGTTTCATAGATCCACCGACGACATACTTACCTAATATTTTCTTAATTATTTATGTATCAATAGATTAATTTAAGCAATATATTCATGTATTTATTATAATAGACAATTATTGCATAATTTCTATTAGGTAGATATATCTCATGTTTAGAGTAAAGAAAGATCATTGAGCTTATAAATTCATATAAAGTGTGTAACACATACACCCACTAAATAACTCAACCAATAATGATCATTAATTAATTATTATTAAAAGACTACCGATTATGATTCGATTTTATGGTGCAATTAAATTTTATATTGGTCATACATTAGAAGAAAAAAAATCTGAATATAAAATATCAATTAAAACATTATATTTATTACTATGTAAACTATAAGAAAACATCATTTGAGTAGGTTTGTAATATTTCTGTGTCATATTAGTATATTGCACGTTAATTAAATTTAAGTACAAATACCTAAATAAAATGTAAAAATTTAGGGATTTATTAAAACAATTTAATATAATTATATTTATATTGATGATGATTCTGGATGATTTTATTTTGACGCCGTTTAACAGTCCCTAGACCGTCTCAAGGGCGTTGGTGAAGAGTTCAGTTTTCAATTTGCTTCTGAAGCTGGTGACAGTCTGATTATTTCTCATTGGCACCGGTAGGCGATTCCACGTAACCGGTCCAACAACACCAAAAACCAAATTATTATTATTATTATGAATTTTACATTTAAGAAGTATCAGTGTCTCAATTTCAAAGCCACTATAATTATACCTACTAAATTAGATTTAAGCTTTAAGAGTTTTCATTTTGTATGAAAATTTCATATGACATTTAAGAAATAATATATTCACAAGTGGAGTAGCTAGTGTACAGATAACTGAATGTAATAAACATAATGGTCGTTCTGTTTTTACCATTAAAAACTAATTAACTGTCAAGGTATTGTTTTTTTAGTACTTTTCCTTTTATTCAATATATACCTGAAAAAATCAGATGCATTTTGTAATTATTATTGGCACATATCATGATGAGTGCTAAAGAGATTAATGTTTATTATTGGCACCATTCAATGTAATAATAAATAATAATGTGGCATAAACGTCTTTGAAGTCAACGGAATGATTAATTATTCTAGTAATTGACATACGAATCATTGAATCAATTAAATACAATTATAATTATACATTCATACAGTAGGTTGAGGTATAATACATGTGGATCATGTCGGAATAAATTAATAAGTATTTATAAACAATTTTCGTGGGCGTGCATTTCTAGATAAAAGTAGTGTTTTCAACCTACATAAACAAGATTCCGACACATATAAAAAAAATGAATGTCACATTTGAAAATTATCTTTAATTAATTATTATATTATTGAAATCAGTCTTCGCGAGTATTTTGATATCGATCGAATCTTGTTTTCGTTAGATAATCGATCAAATGTCAAAATCGAATCGACAGTCATCGAAATATAAATCACGAGTCTGCTAGATATGTACTTACTAGTATTACAGTTTCGATTATTACGTTGTGAAATCTCCACTACATACACCCATGAGGGAAAGTGATATTTTGATCATGTTGTGTCGAACATTATATATTATTATTGTTCGATCTAATTTATCAACTGTTAATAAAATATGAAACAATCGAATTCAGATAAGATCTCGTTATAGCGAAATTTGTGGCAGATTGGAGAACTTTACGTTTAGTTATTCTTAAACTGAGATGTAGAAAGGTATGGAGTTTTTTTTTAACTTCAGCCCTCGTAAGCATTTCTCGAACTTTATATAAGCATAGTCGTTCATTATGCTCTTATTAGTCTAGCTTGCCTAGGTTTCAAAATACGAATTTATTAAAATCGTTTCCCAAAGGTCTAGGATTCTGATCACATGATATATGTAATTATTTTGCACCAACTCATGCGACTGATAACCAACTAGCTGGAAATATTAATTCTGAATAAGTAGAGCCAGAATAGCATTATGCATTAAAAAGAACTATTCGTAGATTTACATATAGATTTTAGAAGATTCTTTTAAATGCTGTGTATATTATATTATAAAAAATATCACTGTATCAGATATGTCGTTACATCGACAATCGTATAAAAAAGATTAGACTCGTCACACAAATTTACATAATGCGATTTGTAATCAACGATATAGATTTGTAAATCTTTTGACATGTTTTGAATAAAAACATTAATTTTTCTAATACTAAATTCTAAATACAGATACAAATCGATTCTGCAATCGATAGTTTTGTTGTAAACTCACTTTCGTGGGTGGATTCCTTTTGTAAAAAGAGATATAAAGAGATTGGAACTATTATTATTTTTCTATATGACATAACGGATATTTCGTTACTGTTATGCATACTTTTTTGTTGTTTTTATTTGAAAAAACATAATATTTATCTCTATATAATCAGATTACAAAACTGTTAACATATCGTACCATAACATCACATTGTTTATACCTATAGATGAGTAGATACATCACCACTTATATCTTATTTTATTTAGTGTCAAATTTCGTATTTGGAATTCGGAATATATTTGAAAAAAATAGGTGATTCTTATCACAAGTGAATTTATTTTGTTATAATTTGATCCGAGTATTCTTCACGCTCATAAAACTTTATGCGGTAAGTAGGTAAATATTGGTTTATCTCTTTTTATTATTATTTGTTTCACATTTATTTATGACGCATGTATAAAAGACCCGAGTACCCTGATGTGGTTAATTTTTATTGCGGTTCGTTTTTATATATTTTATTTATTTAATTTCTACTAGTATTTATTTAATTTTTATGCAAGTAGATGCGATGTCGCCGTCAGTACAAAATAAAGTAGTAAATGAAGAAATTATTAGAATATTCGGCGCACTTGGGACTAGGATGACATAAGTTGTAGGAGTAATCTGCTTCGTCTATATTTGTTGTTATTATTATCAAAACAATAATAATAATAGTATCATAAGTATTGTTATTATTATAATACAATGCTATACAGATTTGTACGTAGTAGTGTACATTGTCTGGCTCATACACCTACACACGCAAATGAATATGGTACAGTACTACAACTGTATGCTCACATGTGAGTGAATTGCATAATATTCCTCACAGTCCTCACTAATACAATTGCAATTGCATCCTCAGCAAAGTACTTACATACCTACTTTACTTATAAAATACTCGCAAATCATGAAAGTTATGAGTGTTATGACTATGGGTGTATGTATATTGGTTGTAGGTACTGTGATTGTGCAGACAGAGTTGATAGTATGCTAGTGGTAGTTTGAGGTGATAAGATTTATATGTATTGGATCGGTTTGTATACGTACACGTCTGGCAGCCGCCATGTAGTATCAATGTGTTTAGCATAATTCAGGGGTCATAAAACATACATTTTCTACTTAATTTTATGATGCATAATTATGCAATATTAGCTATGGTTGGTTGTCGTTTTGCATAAATCCATGTGATATTTCATGACAAATGTGATGTTCCAAAGTGACGTCACATTTTTTAAAGACGGGCTCAATTTTCTCCGGGATTTACACTAGCACGCTAATAACATAAAAATAATGAAAGCAATTGTAAAAATAAATGTGTATAAATGGTATTCGTATTACCTTGAGGCAATGCTTTTAATAAGTCTAATATTATTATTATTACTGACAAAGAGACGATTCTTACAGGGATCATTACAGCGGAAGGCCAATGCGATCCCACATATAATGAGTTACAATCCATTGGATTGGTCTGCAACGAGTTTGGTTTTTCTTCTCCATTCGTCTCTATTCTCAGCCAGTCTTTTCAGCTCTACGTATGAGCCACAGTTCATGTCCCTCTTCAGTTGGTCCATATACGCGTCTCTTGGTCGGCCTCTGCCATTTGTCCCCTCGTTCTTACCCTCCGCGATGGCGATGAGTAGTCCTGGGTGCCTGATGTTGTGGCCAATCCAGTTAGCTCGTTGTTGGCCGATTCTCTTAAGAAGTTGCCTTTTTTTCGCCTACCCTGGTTAATACTTAATGTTTGATAAATGTGTTTTGGCATAGTTATTAAAATTTGATTTTAATTTTATGATGACCTTAAAATTGACTGGTGTTTTTGGCTTTTAACGTGACACCTAATTATATTTTATGCGTTTGAAGTTTTGTAGAAAATTTATATCGTTAATTTAACAACTTTATTCTCTCACTATCAATTAAGTGTACAAAAGTTGATGATACCTGTTTTATTTGCTATAGTGTATGTACGTCGATTACTATAGTTATTTACACATGAGTAACTTCAGTCGTTTTGGCGGGAAATATCAGTGAGCTGTTATGTTCTCTTGATACTTTGTTCTGCTTGGCACTATGACCTAGCCCAATGACACCTTTCCTTCTTCTTCTCACTCATACATACTATACATACATATAAATAAATAAAAAAAAATAACACGACTGACTGAGCTTGCGCCACGGTTTGAATACAAAACAACGCATAATGTAAATAGTAGATATATGTATTGAAAATAATATTATGCTCACGCTTATGAAAAGTCCCCGACAAAGTATAGATTTCCTCTTCTTTTTTGTAAGTTTCCGAGTGTCCTGTAAAAGGTAGGTATTCGTAAAACAGCACGATAAAGAATTTAACATTTTCAATTCAGACATAAGGTAACTAAGTAAGACACCTATTCTAAAGGTTATATTAATTTATTGGCACTGAGAAACGACCTGCATATTAATTACATGCCATTAGTAGCCTACTGACTACTTCACTTGTTGTAGACGCCGTGACGGTATAGGGCATAGAATATAGTACGATTTGAAAAAGTAATAATAAAAAATAAACATGCAATCTTAACCATTTTAGAAGAAAAAACAAACACTTCAGATATACTTACAAATGTAAAATAAATAATAAAATTTACTTGACAAATTATTGTGTAATAATCAACTATATGTAGGTATGTTAGTCAAAGTTATAATATTTATAACTAAATATGGTATAATGAAACAAAATATACGATGACAAATTATCTTGAATTCTTAATGATACTCGTACATAATATTGTCGTAGACACTCTTGCTGTACTTACAAGATTATTTGCATTCAATTGTAGATAAGTACCATGTAATGTATTACCGCGAATAAAAAGTCTATGTGAATACAATGGCTCAATAATAGAGTACAAGTCTAATACATAATTAAGACAGCAGCTAGAACAAGTACACATAGACCCATGTACCATGGACCCTTTTTATGGAGAATGTAGAAATAAATGTTCACGAGTCTAGCAAATTTTCATCGAAATATCTTAATTCGTTAATCTACTTAATAATATTTTGTTTGAAGGGCTGAAGTTGATTTTGTTGGGAATTGATTTTCAAATGTAGTTGCAGATGTTTTCACTTGTCATCGTAAAACTCTACAAATTTTTTGTTTTATTTATATTAAATATAGAGTTTTACAAAATAAACAGTTTAATTCTATTGAAATCGAAATATTGTTTCTAATTTTGTAAATATTTTTTTACGTTCGTTCCTTTTCTTGAAATTATTTGAATGTGAATATATGTATGCATAATAGAAATGAATAAATGATTAACTGGTCACATAATTTAAATTATTTGGTTTGGTTTTGTTCTCGGGTCCGGACTTTAGACCTTGCCACTCCAGTATGCAGCGACGTATATCGCTTTATTTGCCATCATTAGGTCATTCCCATTACATGCATTCCGCATCAGCGGGCATTGCAATAAGTGAGAATCACTCTACACCTCCCCGCAGTCGCAGCTAGTATTTAAATAATATACGAGGATATTCAAATGAAAACTTTAAATAGCCATGTCTCAAAACGTCATTTTGGATTATGGCCTCTTGATCTAGCAACACCGTCATTATTGTATCTAGTTATAAAAGTTAGTTGGTACATATCGAGAAGTGGTAGTCACCTAAGTATGATTTATAATAGGTGTTATTAATCCTATTGGGAAATGTAAATCTCAGTATGGAACCTATACTAAACGTGTGGGTGTTGTTCATAAGTCTATGTGTGATTTATACACTGTCAATTTACGGTATGTAATTATTTTATAAATCATAAACAGCTTGTAATGTACAAAATTATCAGGTCTTGGAGACATTCCAAGTTTATCTCAGGTTGATACGTACCTGCGTACTCTCCGCTGGTTACTCCCCTTTAGAATCCAGCCAGTGTCCAAAAACACAGCCTCCGGCTTAGCTCAGTCTTATCTCTTTAGGCGGAGGTGCAGGTCCCGATCAAAAGTATATGTACTTATTGGTTCGGTTTCTCTCTCTCTTTCTCTATTCTTGCCTTTTGGCTCTATGACAGAGGGATAAGTGGGGTGTCCTACTCTCTACTTAAATTAAAATCTTAATTTGGTATGACTCACGTTTATTGAGATATAAAAGCAAAAAAAAAAACAACATTTAACAAAAGAAAACCTAAGGCTATGTGTGTTACAACTAATTTTGTTATTCCTGATAATCAATCAATCAATAAATCAAATCAAAGAGAAAAAAAAAATAATTTCACCATAAACATTTAGCAATAGGTTCACATTCATGCACATAGAATATTTATAGGTATACAGTATCAATTTGGCACATGCACATCTTAGAATATATTATAGTATCAACTTAGGGAAACAATTGTTCCCTTTCGCTGAATATTTATAGGTATACAAATTTGCATTTTATTGATTAACCATAGTAATGACATTACTATCCTGGACAACTCAGGATTTCACTGTTTTGCGAAAAATCACCGCAAGGGCACACATATATTATCATTCAATATATTAGGTCTTATATTAATTACTCTACTCCCAGATACCCTGATTTGTTGCAATACAAAAAAAATCAAAAAAAAAAAAATAAAAGGATTGAAGTCAAATTATGATTGATCCCTACTTATCAGAGACAATTGAAACAGAAAAACTCAAATCGTCATAGAAAATTTCAATATTTAAGTTGTACTGTATAATATGTAAAAATTGTTTATTTGTATTAATAAAATAGAATACAAAAAAATAAACTCTATTCACAACCACCTTAGGATTCGTTACGTGAATTAAATAACTCCCAACTTATCGCTAGGTACATATTCAGTTAATATTGGGTATTGCATAATTTCATAAAAAATAAAAATCAAATAAAAAAAAAAAACTAAAACCAAGTGAAAACAAAACAAAAACCACTTTCTTCCTTGTCTACCCTTCCTATTTCGTTCCAGCGATTTCTCTACCCCAATACCTGACTATCATGTCTATATAAGATATCAATATTCTTACGGCTGTCCGACGGGAAAGGCCTTCTGGGATGATTCCACGTTTCTGGTCGTTCCTATTCCCACAATCCAGTTGGTAACGTTCCTTCAGTCACGACACAACGATTCACTTGTTGGACGTCCACGCCCTCAGCTTTGTGTTCATATAACAATGTTCTATAACACCTACACCAGTCTATGCGAAAGATGACAGCTTGCCTGAATTTAGCTGATTAAATAACTTCACAATATCGTTTCAACCTGTGAGTAGAAACGATATTATTTCTATCACGATTGTCCAGGGAGTTTCAGATACCGATTTAGGTACTATTATTAAAACACTGCGCTATTTACCTTTAGTAGGTAGATACAAAAAATCACAAATAAAGTCATTAATTCTCCTCCGGTCACAATTCTAAAGTCTGATTTAATTTAATTATTATTATTACCAATATAATTATCTATCACCAATTTCTCACTCAACAGATACGTCCTGTTCTCACCTCGATTTACAGAAAGTCACGAAGGAATTAATGATTTCTCCCCCCGATCACAATTATATAATCCGACTCGTTTGCGTGTATTTAATTTAATTATTATTACCAGTAATTATCTATCACCAATTATTCACTCGCAGAATGTTTTTACTAGTTCGATGGAGTAGCACTATCACAAAAATTATCTTCTAAGTCAAAAAAAAAAAAAAAAACATGTAGATATATTTAATCGATATCAAAAATAAAACTGACTATCTACACTGACAATGATCTTCCACCAAAGCAATACGGCTTTTCTCTAGTCAGATCGACAACAGACGCGCGACCTCTGACCGTTTTCTCTCTCGAAAGCGAAATTCGGAATCTGACTAAGGAATCGCTGTGCAATGATTTTTATTAACTCATCTATCGATCTCCTACCCAAATCACGGACAAAAAAATCTTATGTAACCGCCCTTAACCCATAATGTCATTGGTCCGTCATTATCCAATTAACGCTTCGCATTCGTTGACATCTGGATTGTTACCGATAGCCCGTTTCCAGGGTCGGTCCCCCAATGTAAGGCACGCTTTGCTCTTGCCCCGTGCGGGAATAAAATAGTGCGAAAAAATTAAAACCTCGTTATTTCAATACTTAACACATATCTCCTCCGAATGTCGCGGCAGCTATGTTATAAGTTAATTTCTTCTACCATTGCCCTTTGACATTATTACCGGATACCTACTTCGTCTAATTTCCATTTTCAATTTGAATCGACATAAGGAATGTACGAGGGCCATTTTAATGAAACGATTACGTGGTTATTTTTTTTGTTTATTCACTTTTCCTAAAGAAACGTCTTTCTTACTTCTGCCCGCGTCCATTTCGTAATTTTTCTTTTCTACCGACGGACCTGTTTTTCGGTTTCGGAATCATATGTTCCTGGAAGAGCTGCGATTTTTGACCCCGCCCTGCTTCGACACACCCCATGTATTGTTCATAGCGCCAGGGCGGCAATTTCACAGTGGCCCAACTTACGAGTCGGATTCATTTCGATTTTCAACTTTATTTATTCCAGACCGATTTCTCTCATAACCGCTCCAAGCTTTCAGGAGCAGTCGTTGTTCACCCTCTCCACGCTTAAGGTAACCCCTAGGGAGGAAATATCTTAGTGATTCGAAAAACAATGCCCCCCGCTTCGAAATTAATTTACCCCTTTACTGATCTGCTTATTCGAACAGACAATTTACATATGATAACTCGCGATCTCACCCTTTTTTTCCATTTTTTTATATCCGGAGTTATTTCACGATTCTTTTCTCCCACTACCAAATTCGATACGCCACTGTTACCATAAATCTTCAGTTTAATGGCCTCGATGTGTGGCCTTCGTTCAAAATTCCCCGAAAGGGTATTTTTTGTTGGTCTATTTTTAGCATGAATTTTGGTAGCTGTCTAATTTGATATTTATGACCGGACCAAGTCCAAAATTTGGACTATATAAAAAAAATACACGGATCAAATTTGCTTCTTAAAATTAAATGACATCCTCTGAATTTATTACTTCCTAAACAAAGACGGAAACTTCCTCTCGTCTACATTCCCACGATTGAGAATCTATCCCTACATACTTATTGTCCAGCATGTGTCTCAAACCCATCATCTTCGAATGCTGAAATTTGTCAACTATTTCCTACATAACAAGGTACATACAGAGCTCGTTCAGATATGATGTTAACAACAATTGATAGTCACATTGCGTTTACTGTCATCCTTAGATATATTTTGCACTGCATCACGTTTTCCTTCATATTATGTTTTTATTTTATTTGTTTTGATATATTTCAAATTACTGTGGGTCACGATATGCTACAGAACTAATTAACGGATTCGTCAGAATCGCTAATTTGTTTTTAGTCATATTTAAAAGCTAGGAATACATTGCCTAATATTCATAATATGTTTAAAATTTTGCACAAAAAACCAAAGCCCTCAAGCAGTGTTGGTTAATTAATGAGCTGGCTAAGGTTTCTGGTTTAAAAGTACATACCTACTGCTAATTTTCAAGGTTTTTGTTAAATTCCTTGAATTATGGTTTAAGTTAACGAATCTTAATGTACTAATTTGCGACGTGCAAAATACTTATTATTCTTATGTGATGGATACAAGTTAATGACTTGAAACTTTGCATTTTTTAATTCACGTATTATTGGTCGTCATCTCTAATCAGAATTTGGTTTGACCAAAACATATTAATAAATTCTGCATACATATAAGTATATCTCACCCAATTTGACATGCAAGTTACGATAGAACACATTTAACTGTCAGTTCATTTCTTTTGTTTACGTTAGCTATGCACTCGTATAACCAACAACAGACTGTTCTACTTTGCAAAAGTTTATACATTTTAAGTTAGTTATCAGTTAGGTATATACGAGTATTAGGTCTATTGTTAGCCATAGGAGTTCCCTTTGATGTGATGTGAATTATTATTGTAGGTGGAATAATGCAAATGTAACTGAATCATGAAGTAATAATTATTATATCAGTAGAACTCGCATTCATACTATTAAGTACCTATTATATATTACTGTGTCGATACTACTTGTACTAACTGTTAGTATAATAATGTGCATACTAATAATAATAATAATAATTGCAAACTGATTCATTATTATAGAGTAATGAACTATGATGGTACCTACATAATATTATTATTCACTTGTATAAATAAATAAATAAATATGTACATATACCTAACATAATTATCATAAATCTGGGTTACTGAGTTGCCTTTAGTACTGTTATGAATATAGTGTTAATTATTATATATCTTATATACATGCGAACACCTGTAATGATACTAAATTTTTGCTTACATACGATATTTTAAAATAGTTTGTAAATTATTTATAAATTTTTGTGATATTATTCCAATTTTCATAAGCTCTGTAAATTCAAACTAACATATTATAAAGCTTAGAAAAGACAATGTCACCTAACATATTTGGTCCCAACATGGGACAACACTTTTCCTGGATTTCTTATGCCTTCATCGAGAAATTAATTTTAATACTTTATATCTATTATGATTGTTTGCATATCTGATACCTGCTGTACATTAATTGTAGGAAGTAATTTACCAACCATACAAGTTATGCAATGGGATGCTTTCCATATAAAAGCAATGCATGCCTACAAAAGAAAAGCTGCAAATTATTTGAAATCGTTATACAAAAATGATGAGATCGTAAAACGTGTTAAATTCCTATGCATAAGTGAAAATTTGATGACGAGGGATCGAAATTTGAAAAGTCGAGTATTTTTAAAAATTCCTTTACGGAACTGTTTAAATAATAAATTACAAAAGCATGACTAATATAAAAATACTAGTCCCGCCACTGAATTTTTATGAATATCTATTTTAATAGTTTTTGTCATTATAATCATAATAGATAATTATTGGGTTGAAATTTATTTCCATTGTATATGGTTGTTTCCATTAAATAATTTTCACACAATAGTTATGTAGTACTAATTAGTTACAATTGTAACTAATAATCACGATACCGATTCCTTGTACTGTAATAATACTATTAGCATTTGCATAACATAGAACTTGGCATTGTATAATATTATAAAGTACATGAGTAATATAATATTTAATAATGGTTTTATATGTAATCCGCGTAATATTGGCAAGAGAGCATTAAATTGATGTCGAGAGGGCAAATAGTGTGCATAGAAGAGAATTACTGTTATGTTAAATATGGGTTTGCATACTTCCATTTACAACGTATAACTTCCTTGAATAAACTATTAGTGTCCGACCGAAGGTGGGTTTTCGGCCGAAGCCGTAGCTTCGGTTATAGATCTAGCTTGTTCTAAACAGAGGTGTGGTGGACTACATAACTAACTAGAAGACACCCACCAATGAGGTAGAGTGACCAGGTGAAAGAGGTAACAGGAGAGGTCCTGTTTGAGGCATTACAGAAGACTGAAGATCGGGGTCGCTGAATCCATTTTTTTCATCTATACAAATGATTGCCACGATTTTCAGTATTGAGAGATCGACAGAGAAAAATAAAGAGCTCAAAGTTCAAACTAGTTTAAAGTTTACTCAAAATGCAAGTATTGTTGCCAAAGATATTGATAATTTATTATAGTACCACTATTGCACTATTTGGTACATGTACGAATGAAAATAAGTATAAGTATGTACTTTGTTTTGCTGCTTCGATGTTGTTTAAAACTATTGTTTTCGGTGATGACGCAGAAACTAAATAAAAAAAGCTTCGGCCTTCGGCAAAAGAAGCTGAGATTTTGACCGAAGCTTGGTCGGATACTATTAACTATTAGTGAATGTGTAAGTAGTAGATGTAGTGTTTTGTGGATATGTGCTGATTATGGATAATAATAACATTGTGTAAAGTCGGTGTAACATTCCATAAACAATTTCCATATCTGGTGTAATGTTAAACCTATAACTACTAGTCAATGTAGCACCATACATACATACGTATACATCATACACAACAGAACACACAGCATAGATGGATTGCACGACTTTACAACACTGATTTACATTTTTGTATGTAATGTAGAAGTTATAGTTTTTCATTTTCCCACAGGTCAAAATTTCATTTAAATGTTGGAACAATACACCACTACTCACAAAATCGTATTCTATAACTAGACATGCATGGCTAGTATGGAATATTATAGTTTATTTCTGATCAAATCAAATGCTTACCCACAAAACATTATGTTCTGTAATGCCCCTACTAAACTTAAAATAAAAAAAATTCATCGATATAACTTTTGTTCTATGATTTTTTTTTTATTTCTCATATGACAAATGTTGTTCTTTAGAGAGAATGCGTAAAAACAAACATTGAAATCTGGAATTAAATTTAGGCAGACACAAAGTCGTGACAACTGCACTAATCTATGTTTGTTTGAGACGCGTCACCTAGACAGAATAAAAGTTATTCCGTGATTGTGAGAACGGTAATTTATTAAACATGTAGTAATTTTTCATAAACACATAAATTCTTCTCTCTTTCTAAGACTTGTTGCCATGTTTCTTGTGCGTTAATGACAAATAATAATAATAATGAAATAACAAATACCCACGTAGAGTAAGTAAATAATTCTTTACTCGAACATAACTTGGACAGATAAGATAAATTCATTAATTCCCTATTAAAACGTAAAACATGATCCCTTCTATGTATCAAGTACAGAATAATATTCTACTCCCAGTACCTACTTGCATATGTACAAATGACTTGCATGTAGTTTCTTTATTACATCAGTATGGGAGATTGAATTTGCATACAACAACGACACACCACACTAAGACTTGACCAAAGATTTATTGTCCTATCTTTGTTGTTCAGTCTTCCTATCTATGTCGTTTGTCGTGAGTTTGGATGATTTATAAATTTATTAATAATAATAATTGGGAATATGTTTTATTAGGCATAAATCTTGGATTCCTTACAGTATTTTAATGGTGATATATTTTACAGTTGTGACAGTCATCTAACTAAAGGGTCAAATGCGAGGTACCTACCTATGTGTATCAGAAGGTGTTCAAATCATATAAGTCATTAAAATCAAACAGAAATTTATAGGGCACGAATACAGTATGTTATTGGCTTCATGAATCTTAACTATGTACATAAATTAAGCGAAATATTAGCAATTTACAAATCATATGACATCCCTTAATTGCTCTTTTTAAATACAGTTTCATGAACACCAAACAGACGAAACTAATCTTTTCATTCAATACCAATCACTACTTTAGACGTACAACTTGCACGACGTTGTTGGATGGAAGAAATTACTGTATATTGATAATCTCATCACTGTTTTTTTTAATTATTTAAGCCACATCAACGGTCGAAGTCTTTTATGGTACATTACAATCTTACAATTTCATGGAAACCATGATTTTGTTAACTCTGTTGTCAAATAATGGTGTGCAAGAAGAATAAATAAATAAATTTTGATTAAGCAAATACACGAAGAAACATGTAAATATTTAATTAATCAAAGTAGAAACTTTTAAATCGTTTATGCATATCTTTCAGATAGGAGTAGATATATTTATTTGTGTAATATGTTATTACACTGTGTAAATTATTGCATATTTTGTTATCACTTCTTAAAAGTTCTGTAAGTGAAAATCTGTGTTCGAATGTAGATATTAAAATAAATAAATAATAAAATTTACTTATGTTATGTATTATTATACATAGGAATATGCAGTTCAGTTGTGTGTTTTTGGTATGTATGTATTATGTAAAATCAAACTCCGAGACTCTTAGATGAACTCACGTCTCGCGTCCTAACAAAATGATTTAATATCGGGGTTTGTATTATTATCGTAGAAGTTCAAAACTATTATAAAACTACACAACAGTGTTTCTCAATGTATCATTAAACGGTCCTCAAAATAAAAATCTACATGGTTATAAATATTCATTCATACGTACCAAAGTTTCTCATGTATGGGGTAGCTAGCGGACCAACTATGTGTAATAAACATGCAACTCGTCCTCTCCGTGCCAATAAGAGTAAAGACATTCAGGATGGAAGGCATACTTCATCGTTTAATTGATAATGTCAAATGTCTTGTGATGTGGTGTTTTACGAGTACCTGCCTTCTATAGGACACTCGAAAAGCCATCCACAACAATACACATTGCTTTTTACGAATTTGAATGTACTCCTTCCCTTTTAAATCCCAATTGTGCTTCATGTTTACGCATAATTATGGGTATTCTCCCATATCAAACTATATTTCATTAAAAATAAGTGGAATATCCACGTTCTTGATATTCATTAGAATACCCATTGAAATAATAAAATTTCTTTGATTAATAAAATTAATTATTTGAAAAACTCAGCTTTGAATTATTCAACTAGGTATAACTTAAAATAATCCCTACAATAAATTCATACACAATAATTCTTCTCATGTTGAGTATAGGTATTGTTGGTATATGCACCTATATGCAGACCAGAGTCCCGTCCATACTCCATACAGCATAGGTCATGCCACCACTAGATATGTAGGTACTATGCACATGATATGCACTTATACCTAACAAGAAGGTAGACATGCAATGCCAGCTGAATGTATAGTACCTACAATATACTCTCTACTCGACACACGTTTTTGTTTGTCACGTATTAAATAAATAAATTTACATATTATTATTACTATTATTGTTATGTTACTATTGAATTCTGAATTGAAAGTGTATAAATAAAATGTAGTCGATAGACTGATGACAACGTCTCGAAAATCCATGCGGAATTCCAAAGTTAGGTTCCTAATGCCGAACTCATTGTGATAACAAAAATAACCTAAAGAAGATTTGGATGATATGGTCGAACCAATATGCACCATTATAGGTATTTAGGCTATTATTTTGTAGGACCCACTGCCTGATTTTGTTGTGTGTAAAATTTCGGATAAATGGAAGTCTCCAGACTTGTGCAGTTTGTAGGTGGTCGGTAGGTCTCCTTCAATGTATTGTAGAACCCATCTGGATAGCGTAGAATTATGGAGACTTCCGTTCATCCGAAAAATCTATAAATAGGTTTTTTTATGAAAGATTATATCTGGGTTTTGTTATAAACCCAAATATAACCTTATACACCTTTCACAGTAAGCTAAAAGCTTGTATCGTGAAAGGGGAAAAATAGAACAATTTTGAAAATGGAACAATCAATTCAAATCTTTGTTTTCATTGTTTCTCCAACACGTTACACGATTAAGATAATGCTATATCTACTTATTAGTTTAGACTTGAAGGTATTTATTAATAGATATTTACAAACAGTTGTTTGCGTAACGTACTATAGGAAAGTACATAAATTATTTATATCTTCAATACAATTTAGTACAAATGTGCCTCCATAAACCATCATCACTTTTATCAGTACAATGTGAAGTGTTTATTGCAAACTTCATGTTATCATACATTGTCTCAACGTTGTAGGTAGGTACTAGTATAATTTTCTTACGAGTTCTGAATCAAGATTCAAACGAAACGATGTTTGTCTGGACTGGACTGATTTTCACGCTATCTGCATTATTCTATAATGTTTTGAGGAGCTTGTCTTTTTAACTATAGGTATATCTTCTTCGATTTGTTTAATTAACCCTAAACTTTTCAATTAAAGAGTTATATTATTGAAATAAAAATTTATATAATTACTTCAAAGTACTATTATCTGCGTTTTTCAATTGCCCTTAGTGATTTCTTCTAAATACTGCCATAAGAAATATGTAATAAACAAAATTAGGTATTTCAGAAGTTTTTAACTTTATGTTTATCATTGATAGATCAAAAAAACAAAGAAGTTGAGCTTTAGAACTTTGTGACTAGATTGGAATCATCAATAACATTCTTTAGTATCGACAAACAAATCTCGCGTATTACAAACATTATCTGTACCTGAGAGCCATTTAGTCTTAAGTACTAAAATGTCATTTTCAAATTCAATTTTTTAATCGAAAAAATCTCAACCTTTTACTAGTAATAAGCTGTATATAGTATATACAGCTTATTACTTAGACCCTATAGTATAGATCCTAAGCATTTCTGTACTTAAGACTCACGACTAATGTGTTATTTTTGCTTTTTTCGTAACTTTGTCATTTTTGTCAAAAATGCACTTAAGTCCTAATGGCTCTCAGGTACAGATATTATTCATTAATTAGATATATAATATTATTATTATCAATATCTCAAGCGCTTTAAAGGCAACACAAATTTAAGGATTGCGTGAATGTTGCGATAAGGACTAAATGCAGCTTAACTTAAATACATACAATATAATGTACTGACTGCGATTAAATACTAAATGATAAGACTTTTTATTATGTTTTGTGGAGAGATTAATTAAGAATAATATATTTTGTCTTAATGAGCCATGGTTTATTTTATCTAAATTACATCACGTTAAAA